>OY755203.1:10251977-10785611 GCA_963576765.1 Draba incana | reverse complement strand
CCCAAATGATCCTTAGTTTTTTGGCACCATGCTCCATTGTGTTTTGTTGTACTTTTCGGAGTACTAGTTCGCCTTCTCTGAACTGCCGGATTTTGACTCTGGATTTGTAGTACCTAGCTGCGGCTTACTGGTAATTTTGTATCCTTGCGGAGGCGAGGTCGTGGCGCTCTTCTATTACATCTAGGGCTTCTCCGAGCATTCTTTCATTCAGCTCCTCGCTAGAGGCTTGGTACCGCTGTTTCAGCTGGGACCATTGCTTCTTTTCCGTAAACCAGAGAGAAAAGCGTTTCGGATGTGGCTTTTTTTGGAGTGGCCCGCAATGCCCAGAGCACTTCCTGTAGCTCTTCGCCCCAACTCTCCTTCTCGGAGTTAAGGTGTTTCTTGAGGATGTCAAGCATGGTTTTGTTAGCTACTTCGGCTTGGTTGTTTCCTTGAGGGTACCTCGGGGTTGAATATGTCAACCGAATCTGCCATTTGCGGCAAAAATTTCTGAATATGGCCATGAACTGGGTGCCGCTGTCGGTCACTATTTTGTATGGCTGTCCGTGGCGGCATATGATGTTCTTCTATATAAAATTCTTGACTTGTTTCGAACGGATTTGTTGATAGGCTACCGCTTCTATCCATTTGGTGATGTAATCTGTCAGGGCTAGCACATTTTCGAGTTGTTTTGGTCCTGATCGGATCATGGGCCCGATTATGTCTATCGACCAACGCATGAACGGGTACGAGCTGGATATAGAGGAAAGCAGCTCCGCTTATTAATACTGGATTGGTGTGTGTCTTTGGCACTTTTCGCATTTGGCTACGAATGTCACGCAGTCTTGTAGCATTGTTGGCCAGAAGTACCCTTATTTGGTAATTCTGAGTGCCAATGCTTGTGCCCCGGAGTGGCTGCCGCAGGACCCACTGTAAAGTTTTGATATGACTTGGTTGACTTCGTCCCCATGGATGCAGTCAGGCACGGTCCGAAGGTACTGCGTCTGTATAATTTCCCGTCGATGATGCAGAAGTGGGTGCTTTTGTTTTTAAGTTTCCTTGCTTCGTTTTGGTTGGGCGGGGATATCCCGTAGATGATATATTCTATGATTGGGATTCTCCATTCGGGGCGTCCGACATCCTATAGACCTCGTCGGCCTGCTCTGGTTCTTGTGAGTTACTCGACTCTTCAGGGTCGTCTGTGTCCATTAGTTGTTCAACTTATGGCCCATCCGACTCGGCCGGGGAGCTCGTTTCGGGCTACAAATATCTAGCCATTTGTCTTGTTGTGATGGCGTTTACCCCTATTTTTGGGGGTAGGTGGATGCTTGGTTTCTCTATCCCTTCTACCGGGATTATTCTTTTGACCAAGGGATATGAGGTAAACGCAAGGGCTGCGAAGGCATCCGCGAAGGTATTTTTTGCCATGCGGTATGCGAGTTAGTTCAAATTTGTCAAACTGTTCAGTCAAGTCGTGGGTGATCTTCTAGTATACGCCATTTGATCGTCTCTGGCTTCGTATTCATCGTGGAATTGGCTGGTAACCAGCTGGGAATTGCTAAACACGCTCAACTCTCCAGCTCTGATTCCGAGAGCTAGTCTTAGTCGGGCTAGGAGGGCTTCATACTTTGCTTCGTTGTTTGAAGCTGGGAATCCTAGTCGGAAAAATTGTTCTAACACCTCTCCAGCTGGGGAGGTGAGTTTTACTCCTACCCCAGATCCTTGTTTAGAGGAAGCACCGTCGATGTGGAGTGTCCAAATCTTTCCGGGCTCGGTTCTGTTGATTGCTTGGGGGTGTTAGCTCGATTACGTAATCAGCTAGGACTTGGACCTTAGCGCTCACCTTGGTGCGATACTCGATGTCGTATTTGCTGAGCTTGATAGCCTATTTTGCTAGTCTTTCCGATTGGTTGGGGCTGTGAAGGATTGTTCTTATGGGATGAGAGGTCATCACCACAATTACATGTGATTGGAAATATGGTCTTAGTTTCCTAGATAAGATGGCCACTGCCAATGCGAGCTTTTCCATTGATGGGTACCTGGTTTCTGCATCCACCAATGATTTACTTATGTAAAATATCGGTTTCTACTCGTTTTTCTCTTCGCGAACTAGTACCCTGCTTACGGCAGCTAGTGAGACTACAATGTAAAGGTATAAGAGATCTCCTTCTACCGATTTTGCTAATATCGGGGGTTGCCTGAGGTACGCCTTTAGTTATTTAAAAGCTTCCTCGCAACTGACATTCCAGTTGAATCTCCTCTTGCCTTTTAGCAACTGATAAAATGGGAAGCACTTGTCTGTGGATCTGGATATAAAGCAGTTCAACGCTGCTATCCGTCCTGTCAATCGTTGCACCTCCCTGAATGACTTAAGAGATGTTATTTCTAGAAATTTCATGATTTGCTTGGGATTAGCTTTTATTTCTCGCTACGTAACCAGGTAGCTCAAGAAATCTTCTGATGGGACTCCAAAGGAGTACTTAGCGGGGTTTAGCTTCATTTTGTATTGGTTAAGGATTGCGAAGCAGTGCTTAAGGTGGGCTACATGGTCGTTTTGGTCTGCTGACTTGACCAGCATGTTATTGATGTAAACTTCCATGCTTTTGCCGAGCTGCTGGATAAACATTCTGTTAACGAGTCGTTGATAAGTAGCCCATGTGTTCTTTAGGCCGAAGGGCATAAATTTGTAACATTACGTTCTTCGATCTGTTATAAATGCAGATTTCTCTTGGTCGTCAGGATTCATTAGAATCTGATTGTAACCGGAGAAGGCATCCATGAATGATAGCAAGTGTCCAGGTGTGGCTTCGACTAGACGGTCGATGTGCGGGAGTGGGAAGCTGTCTTTTGGGCATGGTTTATTTAAATCCGTGAAGTCAATGCATACCCTCCACTTTCCGTTTTTCTTTTGAAATACAACAGGATTGGCCAACCAGTACGGGTACTTGACCTCTCTAATTGATCCAACCTTAAGTTGGCATTCTACCTCGTCGTTGATGGCTTTATCTCGCTCTGGACCTAATTTGCGTCTTTTTTGCTTGACGGGAGTCAACGTTCAGCTCGTGAGATGTGACGTCGATGCTAATTACTTTCATATTAGAGGTGTTCCACGCGAAGGAGCTGATTTTCTTTATCAATTCCGGGAGGTAGGCTACGATACCAAAGTATTTCTGGGGTGAGCTTTGCCAAGGCAGGTCTGGGTGACCAAATCTTGTTGAGGTTTGCTTAGTTGGGGTTGTTATGATCGGCGAGCTGACGAAGGTTTTGCTCTTCCCACTAATGTAATTGCTATTTGGTGGACTTTTCTAGCTGCTTAATCTTGTTGAGGTAGCAGATCCTGGATGTCTTCTGACCTCCTTTGATCGTTGCTTTTTTGGTAGGAGTGGGGAAGGTACGGCTTCCATAGCCGCCCAAGTATTACGTTAAATAGAGCTGGGCGATCTACTACAACAAAATCTATAAACTTGTGGACACCTTCTGTAATCATCGGGAGTTGGACCAATCCTATTGAATAGGTTGTTTCTCCTGCGAAATTAGTTAGCGACGTACCTTGGTCTTGTAGGTCCGAGTCGCTTAGACCCATTTTCTTATAAGCGTCGTAGAATAGCAGATCGACTGAACTTCCAGTGTCTATCATTACTCTGGAAACTAGGCAGCCATATATTTCTAGTTGGATGACTAGAGCGTCGTCATGTGGCTTGTCTAGGTGAGCAGTTTTGCTTTCTGCGAAATCAATCTGGTGGCCTACTCCCCTAAATGCGGTTGGGGGTACGTGGGCTGCGGTGGCCCTGCTTTGGTTTTCTCTGATTAAGTTTATCGAGTCTCTGCATAGTTTCGATCCTCCGAGGATGAAGTTGACTTGTTTGGCCGGAGCTGGGTTACTCATGCTTTTGGTGGCACGCAGTATCTTCAACTAAGGGCTGACCAGCTTCTTCGGAGCTGGTGGTGGAGTCAAGATTGATCTCAGCGATCTACCGCATATGTTCAACTCCCCGAAGATCAGGTCTATTCGCTTTTTGGATGAGGGTGGGGTTTGAACCTGGTTTGTCTCTTCGATGGGCCTTTCTCGTTTCGCCGCTGACTTCTTTTTTTGGGCTTTTAGGGAGGTAGAGGTTCGACCTCAACTTCTTTTTCCTCGACTGTCGGGTTCTACTGAGCAGGTTCACAAGTTTTCTTTTATTTTCCTTTGAGGCAAGCTAAGTATCGGTATACTTCGGTAGAATGACCTCTTTTGCCATGGTGAGTACAATATTTTGTTTCATCGTACTCGAACTTCTTGCCTTGTTGCGAATGGTCGATGGCATATGCCTGTTGCCCCTTCCCATAGTTCTTGACGAACTTTTTAGGTTGTTGCAGCCCTGGGGAGGCTGCGAGGTTCGTATACTTTTTCTGTAACATCCGCGAACTAATAAGTGTACTTTTAGTGTTCGTGTCGAGCGACATTTGGAGTGTGTCGATCGACACAAAGTTTTTCACGAGCCAAAAAATGGAATTTTGGTCATGTCGAGTGACACATGGAGTGTGTCGATCGACACGAGGTTTTTGGTCGTGTCGATCGACATGTTTATTGTGTCGCTCGACACACAAATATGCAGAACCGGATATATAAGTTTTTAATCACGTTTTTGGGTGAAAAACCTAATTCTTCTCCTTGGCGGCGGGGCAGACGAGAAAGAGTGAGTTTTGGGGCGAGAATCAAAGGATTCGGGTGTTTTTCGTGCCTCAAATCCATTTTCTAGGCTAAGGTGAGTTGTGACCGTGGTTTCTAGGCTATGACGGTTGAATTTGATGTGATTTCGTGAATGATTTTGTATGATTCGTGTATTGGTGGATTGTTGGGTGTATATAGGTTGTATATGTTGAGTTTCGTGCAGGTTGGCGACTCGTGTGGACCGGAATCGAGTCGGGAGAGGAGGAACTCGATTCTAGAACCGCAGAGAGGCGTGTCACGCGACATGAGGAGCGTATCGAGCGACACGAGTATTTTTGTCATGTCGATCGACACGTTCCGCGTGTCGCTCGACAAAATTTTTTATTTCGTGTCAATCGACATCTTCTGGTGTCGCTCGACACGAGTAAAATTCCCATTTTCCTAAGTCGTTTCGTGTTTTTGTCTGAAACGTCTTGATTGCTACGTGTTATCTGTTGTGTAATGAATATTGTAATATTGATTGTTTACCCGAGCCTGCTTGTTACGCCAGTAGGCGGAATGACTAGCTCACTAAGTATTTATGAAATACTTACGCAACTCTTATTCCCATGTGTTGCAGGTAAAGAAAAAGTGTGATCGCGGAATCGGGGCAGTAGGGAAAGGATGATTAGGGCTTATCTGAATTGGAATTGAATTTGTGTTATTTGGTTATTGAATTTTAAATGTTGTTGGATTTAATGACTAGTTTTAATTATGGATTTCTGTGGTGTTTGTTATTGTTGAATTATCCGTTGAGGATTTAATATTCTCATGAATATTAAATCCGGGATTAATTAAAAAAAAAAGTCTGGGTGTTTCATTTTCTCTAGGAGAGATGTCTATTCTCCGAGGATGACGTAGATGGTTGCTTTGTGCAGCACATCGTTGAAAGGTACGAAGGGTGAGCTCTTCTCGGAATTTGGATTTATGCCATAAGCTGTTTTCAGCGCTTTTAATGCTATTTCTTCGTTCAATTTGGCGATCCTGGATTTGATCATCTTGAACTTTGATATGTAGTCTCTGAGGGTCAACTTCCATAGGTTGGCTTCAGAAGCTCTTGCTTCGATGAATATAGAGTATTGCTTGAGGAATAGCACTATCAAGGAATAGTTATCTAGTCCAGCAAATCATTCTAGGGCGGGACCTGTCAAGCTTTCGGCGAACACCCTACAGTGTGCCGCTTCTCTTTCACAATTGGCCAGGTGAGCTCTTGCTACGGCAAGTCGGAATGCTCTTACATGGGCCTTGGGATCACTACTCTCAGAGAACTCTGGGAGTTTGATTTTCCCAATATCTCTGATAAGTGCATTAGCTATCCAGTCAGTAAATGGCGTCTGCCGAGTGTCCTTGATTGCTCGGTCGATATCCAAAGCTAAACTAGTAGCTCTGTGGACGCACGATGGCATATGCTGCAGCTCCGCTTGAGTCTGCTTAGCATACCTCTAAAAGGTGTCTTGGTTGAAGATGTTTTCTCCAGCTGCGAGATTAGTATTTCCAGTTATCTCGATCCGATCAGCTAGAGTTCATGTTGGGTTTCCCTGGGGATTTCCCGCAAGTGTTGTCTGTCGTGCCTACTCTGCCGTAGTCGACTGTGTCCTGGTTAGTGGGAGAAGAGGTGGTAAGGATCCTTTATTCACCCGGGCGGAGGTGCTTCGTGAGGTTGGGCCAGCTGGATCTGCTGTCCATGAGTTCACCCTTAGATCAGGGTTGAATGCTGGGTAACGAGTGGCGTTTGCAGGGGTCACATGGATCCCTGAAAAGTCTAGTTGCCACCTCAGAGTTGTGCTCCTGGAGGGAGTCATTTTTTCGTTGGGTGTCCTGCAAGGTGGGAGCCATGAATGTTTTCTCATTCTCATCGAGGCGGGCAGCCACCATTCAGACGGTTAAGTCTTGGCCTTGCGTTCGCCCCACTAGAGTCGAACGCATTCGACGCATTTCTGATAAATCATCTTCGGAGCGTTCCCTACATCCCGTAAGGAGTGGCGGGATTCCTCTTGTCGAGGTGCTAGCGATGCTAGCTAAAACTGTTCCACATATGGTTGAGTTACGTAACCATACGCTTCGTGGCACTAGGGCATAGACACGATGGTGGTGATTGTTGCGGATCCAGGCTGAGTATTTAGAGCCGTAGTTTCTGCGCTCGTGGGATGGTTGTTAACCGGGAGCGCTTGGTTCTGGTTCATTTCAGGCTGGTCATTGACCACGACCTGGTTCTGATCGGATTCGGGTTGGTTGTTAACCACGACCTCGGATACGTCTCTTGTTTCCAGGTCAACAATCTGCGGGTTGGTGACCTGGCTAGGCTCTTGAGCGTGGATGGTATACATTTCTGTTGCGGTGGGTTCGAGGTTAGATATTTGTGTATGACGATTGTATTTCTTCCCCTTGGCACCAAATGTGGAAGCTAGATTCCGCACTAAAATTTTATATGTGAATTCGGGAAAGAAACTTTAGTCCTAAGAAATGTCTATAGATCTAACTAAGATCGAGACCAAAATAACGGAAAATAGATTTATATTGATATTCAATCAAGTATACAAGGAACTTTAGCTCAAACAAGTGTCTAATGAGCTAAAGCGTGATTGAATGTGTGCGTATGGAAAAAGTTAGCCATTTTGGCCCTAAAGCTAGCTATTTATACATCTTCGAACTGAACAGTTCAGCTCCGCAAATCCCTCCTTATCGCCGGAGATCTCGGGCACGTTATGATGCGTCCTTCGAAAATATCGGGATCTCTTCAGAAATCGTTGAGCGGCGCTGACTTGGTTGTATCCTTGCTAAGTTGCTCGGTCAGCGAGTTTTCTGTCTCGGCGGTCCATGAATCGCTTCAATCGGGTACATCGATGATGAAGGGCATGGTGGTCTTTTACTAAAGTCAGCACGGTTTTGGGCCTTATGCCCAATATCGAATATAATTGAGTCTGATTAGGCTTTACGCTTAGTAAGCCGGATTTCTAATGGTGAAATCCAGCTCCAATACTCGAATATAATTTATTCAAATAATAATTACAAAAACCCAACAAATACACAGACCCTTAATCAAACTCGCCAAAGTTGATTTCGGGCCAACTATTATTAATAATTAATAATTAATAAATATAAGTTGGTTCCTTTATGTCCCTAGTTCAATCTCCTTTGGGAGAAAAGGCATTCTCAAAGGGAGAGTGGACTAAAAGCTGATTTCAGGCCCATAGAGATTAAAATTTTGGCCCGAACTTCGCGGTTATAAAAAAATGATTGTAAATAAGACTTTTTTGTTGAATATTATTTTACATTACAACAATAAGAAAAGAAAGAAAATATGAAATTGAATTTTAGAAAGAGTTGTAAAAACATAGAGAGATAACTTTCGTAATTTTTTGCCAAAATATTATAAAACAAACAAAAACAAAAACAAAAACAAGAATCAGTTGGTTTTTCATAATTTCAAGTCTCTTGGAACTCCATCTTCTGATAGGCGGAGTCAATTCAGATTCGGGCTGGGCTGGGAGTGTTACCCACTGGAACATCCCTATCAATCACCAACGTACATGAATAATTCAAAAGGAAAAGATGGAAACAAGTTTTAGACGATATGTAGAAGCATATTTAGTTACTTGAAGCTCTTGATAGCTTGGATGACGGAAGCCACCGTCCCAACTAGAGTTAACAACAAGAGAAGTATTCCGCCTATTGTAGCTGTTCCGGTAAATAAGTCGTTGAAGTAGACTTTGTTAAGAGTAGCCCAACACCTTTTTCTACGAGATTTATAGTGAGCCTTGAGATTCATGGCTATGTTGTGATATTGCGAGTTGCCTGGTGCCTTCAGGCCACGATTTAAGTCATTTACCATCTTCACCACCAACCTTGGACTACCCATACCGTGGCTTAGCACCCCTGTGTTCCAGCAATACATGTTGTTAGTCATATCAATTCAAGAGATGATGTAGTGATTAACTTTGTGATGTTTGTAATTGTACCTTCTGTCATGAGTATTGCAACATCTCTATCGGTAGTAATTAGGAAATTTATGAAATGTATGTAATTAGAGGTAAAGGGTGTTAAATCAGAATGGCACTGCTCATATGCAATGACATTCCTTAGAATGGTATCAGAATCTTCAGTCACACGGAAAGTCGACATAACTAAGCAACCTTTCTTAAACTCCACACGCAATGAATAATCATCAGCCTCCTTTCCGATGGCGATCGTTTCTAACGGCTGTTGATTACCGGGATACTTGGGGCTGTGAGATCGGTTTCTTTTGGAGGAATTCCATTGATCGAATGTCTGAAACAAACAAGGGTTATGAATACTTTTCTCAAAGGTTTCTCAAAACCAGTTGAAGTAGGAAACGAAAACTTGGAATGAAAAGGAAATAGAAAGATGCGGTGCATGGCTTTACCTTGAATTCAACTCCTACGCGGGATAGATTATCCGCGTTCTCCATCTTCTCAATAGCTGGCCCACTCAAGTCCGTTAGATCAAGTGATTCCACATAAGCACACCGGAACATGTCTGTGAAATGCATGAAGTTATTTGTTTTGAGCTTTAGGGAAAAGAAGTTCAGGATGAATTCCTCAACCGTCTCATTTACATCCAACCGCACCATAACTGAACCGAACAATTTGTCGAAAATGAAGTAGGGAAGTTGGTTTTCCAGCAACTTGAGATCTTGTTTCACCGTTGAAGTATCAATAGTGTTGTCCACAATCTTGTCATGTTCATGTGGACTAACACGACCACGTAGCCTCATAATGAACTCCATGATAAAAACTGAATCCTTAAGGATATGGTCCACGAAAGATGCTGGTGACACCCATTCAGTCGATTCCCTATAGCTTCCCCTAATGTTTCTTTCTTCAGCTTTTATGGTTTCCTTCATTATCTCAACATTATCTGCCCCGACTCTTTCAGTGAAAGACTTTAAGTACATCTCCTTATGTTTCTCCATGTCCCGGTATTTCTTTTTGATTTTCTTGTTTGAAGGCCTAATAACCATCCATCGCAACATTAATTTTTTTGATATAAACAAAAAATGGGAAAATTTGCTTCTATATCTTCAATCTTATTAGAAATTAGAAATGTATACCAAATTTATTAACATTTGAAAAGTACTATCTTTTATGTATTGAAATGATTTGTTTTTTATTTAATGATTTGATTTTTAAAATTTTGAACAAAATTAGATGTTAATTTTTTCTTCATAATTTATATTTTTCTAGTAATTTATTTTATTTAGTACTGTAAAACATAGAAATACCATTATTAAATAATTTTTTGTCTTAAAATTGTGGGCCCCACAATATGGGGGCTAACACCAATATTTCTTCTAAATTCTCTTTGAGTCTACATTGATGATAAATAAACACGATAAATTATAAGACGAATATTTGTGGTGTATGTACGTTAAAAAAATAATATATACCTTAGTTAAAAAAACGTTTGAGCGTAAACAACATTTAGATGCAGTGGTTAAAAGCCTCGGTATCTATAATCATGTCGTTTTAAAATCAACAACCGAAATCCATGAAATACTCGAATCGGTCCTGAGATTTTAGGGGCCCCAAACAAAATATATAAAAAATATAATCATTTTTCATATAAAATATTATATATATATATCAAATAGTTATGCAACAAATAAAAAAATTTACATGTAATATTACATTTTTATCGAAATAATATTCTTCTTTAAAAACAAATGAACAATTGAAATATTTTGTTGTTAATTTTTTCTTCATAATTTATATTTTTTAGAAATTTATTTTATTTAGTATTGTAAAACATAAAAACACCATGATTATATAATTTTCTGTCTTAAAATTGTGGATCCCACAAAATGGGGGCCCACAAAATGGGGGCTAACACCAATATTTTCTCTAAATTCACTTCGGGTCTACACTGATGATAAATAAACACGATAAATTATAAGACGAATATTTGTGGTATATGTACGTTTTAAAAAATAATATATACTTTAGTTAAAAAAACGTTTGAGAGTGAGCAACATTTAGTTGGAGTGGTTAAAAGCCTCGGTATCTATAATCATGTGGTTTTAAAATCAACAACCGAAATCCATGAAATGCTCGAATCGGTCCTGAGATTTTCGGGGTCCCAAACAAAATATATAAAAAATATAATCATTTTTCATATAAAATATTATATATATATATATATATATATATCAAATAGTTATGCAACAAATAAAAAAAATTACATGTAATATTACATTTTTATCGTAATAATATTCTTCTGTAAAAACAAATAAACATTTGAAATATATATATTTTTTAATTGTTTCTTCATAATTTACATTTTTCTAGTAATTTATTTAATTTAGGATTGTAAAACATAGTGTAACATCCGCAAACCAAATTTTCGACAGATTTGATATGTGTTGAGTAAATCGTCGATAACTCTCGCAATACTTATCGGAATGAGCTAAAACTAATTTCATTGGAAAGCCAGTTCAATTTCCTATCTGTAGTATCCTAAACCAAATTCTGGAAATTTGGTTAAGGTGTCGATCGACACCACTGTCGGCAAGTTCGGTTTTGAAAGCGACTTGTGGAAATTTTGGACGAAAATTTTATTTAAATCCCCTTTCGCGTTTGCAGAGGCCAGAGGCAAAAGATTAGAGGTTTTGGGAGTTGAAATCGTGTGTTTTTGGGTGAAAATTCATGAGTTCTTGAGTGTTTTTGAGTGTTCTTGAGGGTTCTTGAAGTTCTTGGAGTTTAGTGGCTTGGGAAGAGTTTTTGATCGGTTGTTCTTGGCGGATCTTGTTCGATTTTGAGCAGTAGGGGTCGTGGGTATCTCTGTGCTTCGGATTCTTCATCCAAATCGATCCGAAATCCTCCGATTTTAAGCACAGGAGAGTTCACGACCGTATGCTCATTTAAAACAACATCGGGTTTTGAACGATCGATTTATGTGTGTTCCCGTGCCGGAATTGTGTGTTTGTTTGTGGTTCGTGTTTAGTAGTTGTCGTAGTATTCTGTGGCATGAATATTGGATGCATATAGTGGCGGAGAAGATGCGAAATTGAGACCCGAAAGTCGCTGCTCGTTCTCTTGTCTCTGCAATCTCGGTGTCGATCGACACCACTGTCGGTCGAGTGTTCGATGGTTCGTCGTTTGATCGTGCGTCTGTTCGAGTGTTAGTCGCGATGAAAATTCAAGGTGTCGATCGACACCGATAGGGACTGTCGATCGACACCACTATAAAATATTGATAGTATTTTTAATTAGAATGTTGAACGTGATGTGTGATTAAATTATTGAACCGGTGGTTTGATTTAAAATTGACGAATGCATTGTTTAATTAAATAATGAGTATGTTGTTTAATTAAAAGAAATCGTGTTAGAATGTTAAACGGTAAAAATGTCTAAAAAATCCTCAACTTTCAAATTTCGGACGTTTAAAGGGTGAACTCAGAAAACGCTATTTAAAGATCAAACATTTTGTTGACTTATCAATAAAATCGTAAAGTTTTGTTGACTCAGACGTTTAAGGGCTCCCGTTTACTTTCTGTTAAAATTGAATTACAGAGTTAATAATTCTGTTTGCTCCGTTTAATCAAAACGACAAAATTCCCAAACCCATTTTGACTTGTTTGTCTGACCGAGACTTCTTGATCCTCTTCCAATTATCCTTAGAACCTTCTTGATCCCTATCTCTATCCCTATCAGACCATCCATCATCTCTTCCTCTAGATCTTTCGTCTTTTCCTCGGCCATACTTCTCCTTCTCGTACTCCGCCTCCGCCTGTTCCGATTCTCCATGACGCTTTCCGCTTCTATCCGGTGTTTTCGACCGATTCGATCGACCTACAGACTCAGAAACATTCGTTTTCTTAACGGGACTAGTACCTCTATCTTCTTCTTTGATTCCTCCTCGACTCTTACTCTTCTCCTTCAAACTTCTATCATCGTTGTCTTCACTTTTCTTCACAGTTTCGTCCCATCTCTTCGTCTTACTCGAATCAGAAGAAGATCCATGAGTTCGATCTCGATTACCAGTTTTCGAATCTCGATCGTGATGCGGCTCTTCTTCTTTGATTTTAGTTCCGCTGCTTAAACTCAATCTTCTCTCCAAGCTTCTCTAACGAACTCTCCTCTTGTTTCTTCTTCATAGCGATAATTCCCAAAAACCCCAGAAATTAGGGTTTGTGCATTACCGAGAGATCAAATCAAAATCAAAGAGACGGTTCCATTACTATAACTAAGTTTTCCGATACCTAAATAAAAATGGGAATAGATTCGAGATTGTATAATATGAATCGTTTGCCGGATTGAAGAGAGAAAGTTGAGTTTTAGGGATAGAGAGAAGTTGAGGATGATCGGAGAAAGTTGGGACGGAGGACGAGTGGCGGCGGAGTGTGAGGACGGAAGAGAAGTCTCGGTCAGAAAAACAAGTCAAAATGGGTTTGGGAATTTTTTTTCTCAGTTTAATGAAAACGACTCTCGTGAAACAGACGGATTATTAACCCCATAATCCGATTTTAACAGAAAGTTAACGTGATGCCTTAAACGTCCGAGTCAACAAAACTTTATGATTTTATTGATAAGTCAACAAAAAGTTTGATCTTTAATTGGCGTTTTCTGAGTTCAGGCTTTAAACGTCCGAAATTTGAAAGTTGAGGTTTTTTTAGACATTTTTCTTAATGTTAAACTTGTTTTGTTAATTAAATCGTAGAAGTTGCTGAATTAAAATTGTTAATTAATTGAGGTGTCAAACACAATTTCTACATTTAACATTTTATCGTATCGTGGTGCCTGCGTGTGGTATAAAAATGTACATGGTCTGTAGGCGGGATGACTGGCTCACTAAGTATTTATGATAATACTTACGCAGCTCATTTGTTTTATGTGTTGCATGTAAAAAGAAAGCGTGATCGCGGAATCTGGGCGTAGGAAGAGGATGAGTAGGATCGTTCTGTGTGTGTTTATGTTCTAGTAAAACATGTCATATAGGTTGCTAGATATGTTTAAATATTAAATAATTTGCGAAGTTATTGTTTAATAATTAAGTGGTGTGTTTTAAATGTTTAATTATTAAATAATTGTGAGTTTATTGTTTAATAATTAAATTGTGTGTTTTCCGCTAGTATGGGTAATTATTTAATTATCTAATTATTTAATTCGGATTGATTATTTAATTATAAAAAGGGGTTATTATCACTAGAAATAAATTATTCTTATGGTTAGAATTATAGAAATTTTACAGTTTTTGGAATATTATCACTAACTATCCATAGTCTAATGTAAAAAAAACTCACTTATATCGCCACCAAATCTTCATATTATCACTAATATAAAATGATTTGGATATTTTTACGTAATTATATATGTCCTAAAAAAAATCTCATTTGTATCATAATTAGCCCAATTATTTTGTAGAAATAAATTATTTTTATTGTTAAAATTATAGGAATCAAATTTTACATAGTCTTTCGAATATTATCACTAACTATCCATAGTCTAATATAAAAAAAAAACTCACTTATATCGCCACCAAATCTTCGTATTATCACTAATATAAAATGATTTGGATCTTTATACATAATTATATATGTCCTTCATAGTTACATTTGCATTTTTAAATTTTAAATATTTTGAGTATAATGTTAGGTAAGAAAAATATAAAAATAGTTACTTACCCTTATATCCTAACGATAGATTTGATAATTTTATTTTATCAATTATAATACATTAATTTTATATAATTCATAATTAGGGTAAGTAACTATTTTAAGAATTTGATAAGTAATTTGATAATTTTATTTTATCAATTATAATACATAAATTTATATATTATATCATCATTTTAGAATAAAAATGCTTTTAATCGACGGATTATTGACTAAATGAATCTCTCTATATTTCATAATTAGTAAGTAAATATTACAAAATATTTCGACGATGTTATATAAAAAAAATGTGACATCGAATATGGAAAGACACATATCAATGGATTATTTCTTATGTTTCCAATAATAAGAACAATCTTTTATTTCATAAATATAATAAAACAAATTAGTATCTAGTATTTTAAAATTATTTCTCTTTGCGTTTTGATTTCCTAAAATAATTTATTTTAAAACAAAAACATTATTGAAAATATGTGTTAAAAGTAAATAAACATTTTAACTTTTTCATTTTCGATTTTTACATGTTCCCATAGAATCTATATGAACGCAAACTTTCATTTTTTGAGCAATACAAAGAAAATTTACAATCACTAAAATCATATATTAATAATATTTTAGATATTATATTCAAAAAATTTTAATTCACAACAATTATACCAAAATGAAATAAAATATTGAGCAGTTTAGCAATATATAACCATAGTACAGTCTTTCCAAATTTGTGAAAATTCAATCAAATTAAACTGAATTGAATGGTCATAAAAAATATCTTAACAAAAAATTTTTTTTAACTAATTAGAATGTTTTTTGTTGAAGAATTATTGATTGAAAGAAACAACTCTTATGTTTATAGTAAAAGGAAAAATATTTAATCCGCGTAATTATCATCTAGTACCATTATTATATAATTTTCTATCTTAAAATTGTGGGCCCCACAAAATGGGGGACCCACAATATGGGGGCTAACACCAATATTTTCTCTAAATTCTCTTCGGGTCTACATTTATGATAAATAAACACGATAAATTATAAAACGAATATTTGTGGTATATGTACGTTTCAAAAAAATAATATATACCTTAGTTAAAAAAACGTTGGAGCGTCAGCAACATTTAGATGCAGTGGTTAAAAGCCTCGGTATCTGTAATCATGTGGTTCTAAAATCAACAACCGAAAAATCCATGAAATGTTCGAATCGGTCCTGAGATTTTCGGAGCCCCAAACAAAATATATAAAAAATATAATCATTTTTATATACAATATTATATATATCAAATAGTTATGCAACAAATAATAAATTTACTTGTAATATTACATTTTTATGGTAATAATATTCTTCTGTAGAAACAAATGAATAATTGAAATATTTTTGTTGTTAATTGTTTCTTCATATTTTATATTTTTCTAGTAATTTTTGTGGGACCCACACCAATGTTTGCTTTAAATGCTTTCATGCCCGGCACTGATGACAAATAAACACGATAAATTATAAAATGAATATTTGTGGTATATGTACGTGGTTAAAAGCCCTCGGTATCTGTAATCATGTGGGTCTAAAATCAACAATTGAAGTCCATGAAACGTTCAAACCCCGAGACATTTTAAGTTCAAAAGGAATAGTGAAAGAAGTATAGAAATGTTCGATTCAAGTCAAATACAATAAAACAAAAATGAGTGTATTTATAAATCATTTGTGACGTTACTGGTAAAATGAGTATTTTGACCATCCAATCAAAATACATCAGTATAGACAACAAATTTGTATTTTCCACAAATACAATATTCATGATTTTTTTTCTATGACTAATTATTATATTTTTTTCAAGAGAACATGTTTTCACGTCTACTACTGTACATATTGTTTTTCCTCATAAGACTCTTTATTAATCTTACAAAATACAAACATGTTAATTTTGTATTTTGTTTCTACATAACATTCCGTTCACAACGATGATTTTTGTTCACAAAATAAACTTGAAGACAACACAAACGAATCATATTTTGATAATCACAACCAACGCATCAGTTCTCATTAAATTTCCAAAGTAATCCAATTACACCATTTGTTCAAGAACCATAACAAATTTTATGGTTACTCAATATAGATAGCACGGAGAATCACATATATCCTAGATGAAAGCTATAAGTTATAGCCAATGATGTCATTTGCTTAACTAACAACGTTTATGGCTAAGAAATTTGTTTAATGAGGCACTTAACTCCACAATATGACAAAAGCTATTAGCCAAAACAAAAAGGAGTTTTAAATTGTTTTTGGTTACAAAGTTATATGACATGGAAGATTTAAACACTGGATTTCATGGCGGATTAGACCAGTTTTAGGAGACAGACCTGCTATTACCACTGAGCCGGAAATAATATATGCAAAAGTTAATACTATATTGTTTCATAGTAAGCATAAAGAGCAATACCAAATTAGAAAACACCAAAACAGTCCATTAAACTTCTTACTTCCTAAATTAGATTGAACAATTCATCAACTTACAATATAGTTGTTTTGTGCTAAAAGAATGTCTCGACTCTATAACTTTCTCATCTATTTCATCAACCAAATCATCAAATAGGGTTTTTACATCTTCATATTCTAGACAAATATATTTTGGTCTCCTCTTGGGCTAGAGCATTGTTACACATCTGTAGTTTTTTCTCAAGATTATGAGCCCCTCCATCATGAATGAATTGGGTACTTTTTGAAGAAAAAAAAATTGATTAACTTTTGGTTACTTAGAGCATAATCAACGTAAGTCTCTTTCTCTGTCTCTTAAAAAGTATTAATTTAATCATTTATATTTAATTTAATTAATTATTTAAATATTAACTAATCAGTTAATAACACTTGGCTAAACCCATCTAAGAAACGTTGTTTCCGTCCCTTCGTCTTATCCTTTTTAAAAATATTTTAATAGATTGGAAACGGGGGAAGAGAACCCGTTAGTCATGGTCTTATCCTTTTACTATGATATTAGTTGAGTTCTTGAAATTTTAAAAATACAATGTCTTGGTAAATAATATTTTAACTGATGAGACTAAAAAATCCATTAAGAAATCTTTGATCAATTTATGTGGAGACTTCGATGTAAAAATATGATGTGTTTTAATAGCTTTGGTCAAAAGTAAAAAAAAAAGACTGCAATCGTACCATTATTTTACTTCTTCAAAATCACTTTTATAAACAAATGGACATGCAAAGTTAAAATAACGAAAAAATAATATTTACCAAAAAAAAGTCTCCAAAAATTAATTAAAAATCAATTTACTAACTAAATTAATTAAAAATCAATTTACTAACTTATGGTATATTAATTTTTATTTCACCCTCATATTTAAGAAGAGAATTCTGTCTCCTAACCCTTATAGGACGAATCATCTTGTAATAAAATCTATAATAATCAAAAATATAAATTAATTATATTAATTAGAAACCCATCTCTAAAAGTCTAACTTTTTACTTTAATTTAATAACACATTTAGTAATACATCTCAAACAAAACGGTTTAGTCAAATAACCAAACTCGTTATCAACTTTTTCCCTCCGGTTTAGTAAAAAAACCAAATCAGTCTTTTTAGTTTAATTTAATAACACATTTAGTATATGATTAGACAGTAGAAACATCGACATTTGATATAAACACTTGAAGATCTTTTTTCATTATTCATTTTCCATATGAACCAAGTGGTATATAAGAAAACATATCCTCCCCTACGATCAAAAAAAAAAAAAAAAAAACATATCCTCCCTACCGGCCAATCTCCAAAATGAAATAGAGAAAGCCAAGACTTGTAGGATGCGAAAACATGACAAAGAAAATGCTCAAAAAAAAGTGTTATCACATTATCATTCCAGCTTTTACAATTTTTTCATGGAAAATACAAAACAAAATACTATTTAAAATCTCACAAACAAACAGAAAAATCAAAAACATTAAAAGCCTTGAGTTTCATAAATCAAACGTCCAGTTAACTTCCTTCGACATCAACCACGAAGGCATATTCTTCTAGAACCTTTGAGACACATCACATGATCCATCTTCACTACTTCGAAAAAGTAATACTATTATTGTCTGTACAAAACTCAAGAATCTACTATATCTTCTTCATGCATTTACATGATGAAAATGGACAGTGCCAATTATAAAATCAAACGAATCCAATTCGTTCATCTTCGAGTGGACAATATCATCAGAAGATACAAAAACTATAAGAGACTAAACATGAAAAGATGAAACGTAAAAAAGAAGTAGAGAAGAAAATTGAGCGAATCATGAATTGGTTAGTTTTTTTTATCAAAGTTTTATAAAGTTAGTTATGAGATTGAAATTGAAACAACTGAGATATAAAAAACAATGCTTTACAACATGCACTAACCAAATCTATTGAAAACGTCACTAACTATTTAAATAGAGATGATAAAAATCAGTTAGTCATACGAACTATTAGAAACTAGCATACTAAACAAAAATAAAAATAATGTAATATAAAAATAATGAAAATTAAAATTAGGCATTCTAACAACTTTCTTTCATATCAAAGAACACAAGATCGATATGAAAAACCGAAAACGAAAAAGATATATAAAATAAAATAAAGGAAATAAGTTTATACGAAAGCATAAACGATGGTTAATGAAATACTAATACCCACAAAATATTTAAATAACAGCATGATCGTTTTTTTCTCAAACCATGCAATCGAAATCTAAAAATGAGGATCCATAAAACCCTTGTTTGTTTTTTACCAAAAAATTGGAACAATGATTGGAACAATACAATTGGATCAAAAGCATTCAAAACCAACAATAAGATAACAAATCTAGATCCAACAAACTGTTAAAAGAGAAATTAATTATTAAAAAAGCTACAAAAGCATACTATATTTTATGACAGTCTTCTTGTTCTCTTCAAATAAAATTTGCAATAAATTGTGTACCTAAATTCAAATTTCGCAATTCAACGAACAAAAAAAACAACATATCAGTTAAACAAAGAAAAATGTATTTAAAATCGAACAAAAGATTTAGGAATTTTACCGAAGTCTCGATGCCGACATTTTGAATTAAGAAAAAGATAGCTAACCAAAATTATTTATCGGCGATCATATTTCATAACAACCTACAAATTCCTTGTAAAAAGTAAAACAACAATTTGACCAGTTACATACGTTGCAATTGAGACAAAAAAGAAAGAGATCAAGACTATTTGAATAACCTTTTAATTTTTTTTGCTTTGATCCATTTGCTATGTTTGGAAACCTTGTTCTCTCCAACAAGAATCAACGAAGAAAGAAAGAAAACGCAAAAATAAAATTATCATGATATTAACCATATAACGCAAAAACAATTTAATAACATATAACATATAACATATAACAATTTAATAACATATAACATATAACTATCAACGCAGAACAAAGGAAAAATATAACGTGGAATAAACCATAGACTTGCTACATATAAGAAATTGTAGTATAATAATACCGTCAGAATTTATGATGGATGAATCTGCACAACAACTACAACATGACAAACAATTAGCAAAAGCATAAACGATGGAAAATCAAATGGACGGTAAGAAACATGGTAACATAATATTAGATATAGAACTCTATAATAAAACGGAAACATATGATACCACTGATCGAGCTACATAACACACACATATACATAAGAAATTATGGAGGTTGTATCTAGGGTTTTAATAATTAAACCGACTTATAATAATGGGCCAACGTTAAATCAAGCCCACATACAATAGTTATTATCATTATACGAATTTAATTTATTACCATAAAAAATAAATAAAAGAAACTTATATCTCATAACGATAACTTATATGAAAAATATATTTTCATTATATTGCAACAACTTATATGGTAAATATATTATTTAATTTTTAATTAAAATCTAGAAGATAAATATACTTTTTGAGATTGACACGATAAAATAAATTTTACATTTTGATTTAAGTTTACACGATATTTTACAATTACGATCCGAGTAAATCCATAATCGAATATGTGAACTAAATATTCCCAAGATTAATATCTGCAAAAAAATTTAAAGTTTAATTAAAAAGTTAATTAGCGGAGAAGCGCTCTGAACATGACACGTAAGTTAAATCACTTCTCATTTAATAGTATGATTAAAATTGTAACACCCGCATTTTTTTTTATATAATTAATAAATAAACCAGGGTGAACAATAAGCGGAGAATAACCAACAAAAATCCAAATTCAATTCCAATAAATAAATAACCAATAATCCAGCAAATACCAATTCAGGAATGTCAAGTCTAACGAATTCCATAATCACTAGCAACTTAACAGGCTACTAAAAATCCAGCAACATAAAATAAAAGACATCCTATCATCCCCCGTCCTCGCCTCGATTCCACGATTACACATTTCTTTTACCTGCAACTCAAAAGAAATCGGGAGTTGCGTGAGTATTATCATAAATACTCAGTGAAGCGGTCATCCCGCAACAGATCATCCTCTCGAGAGAACTAATCATCCCTCGAGAGAACTAATCATCCTTTGAGCTCCGGGTACACAGGGGAACTAATCATCCTCTCGAGAGAACTAATCATCCCTCGATACTCGCAATGGAAACTAATCATCCCAAAGAGTATACATGCAAACTAATCATCTCCTCTGAGGAACTAATCATCCTCGCTGAAGAACTAATCATCTCCAGATAAAATGAATGAGTTATTCGGGACCGCAGCCCCTAGAGTAATAAATTCTAAAACGTCTATAAACATCTATCGACCAAAACTACCTCGCATGGCCAACTCGATACTCCATAATCCCGGAATATCACCACGTAATACATATAAGAAAACTCATCTTATAACAACACAGAGATAAATAAGGAACAACTCCATCTTATAAATCTCAAAACGTATAATCGTTACAACATAACCGAGAATACAACGATACAAGAGCATCAACATGCTAACAATCAAAACTAGAACCGCAAAGAGAAATAAAGCTCACGTCGTGACCTGCTTATCGAACCACTTCCTGAACTTTAACTTCATCTTCGCCTCTGGCAACCCCGACAATCCCACAGAATCCTCAACAAAGGAATCTTCTTCCGACGTAGCTCCTTGACTCCTCTCTCCAGAATCCTCACAGGAACTGCCAGAACCGTCAAATCTGGCTGAAGATCCGTAGGGATCTCATGCACTAACTCCTCCGACTCATGCAGGCACTTCCTCAACATCAAAACATAAAAAACCTTATGAAATACCTTCATGATCGGAGGTAACTCGAGCCGATACGCCACCGGTCCAACCCGCTCCACCACAGGAAACAGACCCATAAACCGCAGACTCAGCTTGTTCTCCCTAATGGATCTGTTGGGACCCCGCAATATAGCCATCTTGAGATATACACGATCTCCAACTGCGAACTCAAGCTCTCGCCTCCGCTTATCAGCGTAACTCCTCTGACGATCCTGAGCTTCCTTCGTGTTCAATCTCGTGACCCGGATCTTCTCCGTCGTTTCCTAAACATAAGTAGCTCCATGAATACTGAGCTCGCCCACTTGGGTCCAGCATAACGGCGTCCTACAAGGCCTCCCATACAAAGCCTCAAAAGGAGCCATACCGATACTCGCCTGAAAACTGTTATTGTAAGCGAACTCGACCAAACTCAAATGATCCACCCAATAACCACCCCAATCGAGCACACACATCCTCAGCAAGTCCTCCATAGTCTGAATAGTCCTCTCTGACTGCCCATCAGTCTGTGGGTGATGAGCTGTACTCAAATGCACCTTAGTGCCCATCTCTGCCTGAAACGCTCTCCAGAACTCCGATGTAAACTTGGAATCCCGATCAGACACAATACTGGCTGGATCTCCATGTAGCCTCACTATCTCCTTCAAGAACCTCTTAGCCAATTTAGCCGCTCCATCGGTCTTCTTAGTCAACCGATCTACAACACCCAGATAGCATCATATGTTCGCAAAGTAGGCAAACCAACCACAAAATCCATCGTAATCATATCCCACTTCCACTCAGGAATAGGTAAACTCTGCAAAAGACCATGGGGAACTCCATGCTCGGCCTTAACCAACGAACATGTATTGCATTGGAAACATAGGCTGCCACATCTCTCTTCATCCCGACCCAGTGATAATACCGCTTGAGATCTCGGTACATCTTAGTCGCACCCGGATGAATCAAGAACTTGCTCGAATGAGCCTCACTCAGAATCTCCTGCCTCAATGCCTCATCTCGAGGAACACAAACTCAACCACAGAATCTTCTGCCTCAATACCTTCATCGACTCAAGGCATCTGCTACCTGATTAGCCTTTCCTGGATGATAAATGATCTCCAAATCATAATCTGCCAACAACTCAACCCAGCGCCTTTGTCTCATATTCAGCAACGGCTGAGTAGAGATATGCTGCAGATTCTTATGATCCGTGAAAATCTGCACTCTACCTCTATACAGGTAAGACCTCCAGATCTTCAGAGCGAACACCACGGCTCCCAACTCTAGATCATGCGTAGGCCGATTACGCTCACTACCCTGTCACTGCCTCGAAGCATAAGCAATAACTCGACCCTCCATCATCAGAACACAACCCTGACCAACTCTTGAAGCATCAGTATACACGGTGTAAGGCTTCCCCTGCTCGGGTAATGCCAATACTGGCGTACTAGTCAGCATCTCCTTGAGCTTCGAGAAACTCTCCTCGCACTCCGGCGACCAAACGAACGGAATCTCCTTACCAGTCAACTTCATCATCGGCTGCGCTATACTCGCAAAGCCCTTGACAAATCTCCTGTAGTATCTTGCTAAACCCAGAAAACTCCTGATCTCGGTATAATTACTCGGTCTCGGCCAATCTCGAATTGCCTCAATCTTTGCCGGATCCACAGAAACTCCCTCTGCAGACATAATGTGACCCAAAAATCCCATCTGCCTCTGCCAATTACTGCACTTGCTCAACTTTGCATAAAGCTTACGCTCCCGAAGCTTCTCCAAAACCAACTGCAAATGAGCCTCGTGCTCCTTGGGACTCCTCGAGTAAACCAAGATATCATCAATAAAAATGATCACAAACACGTCCAAATACTCCTTGAATACGTCGTTCATCAACCTCATGAATACTGCAAGCGCATTCGTTAAACCAAAAGGCATAACCACAAACTTGAAATGCCCATATCTCGTCTTGAATGCCGTCTTGTGAACATCTGCCTTATCAATCGGAATCTGATGATACCTAGAAGCCAAGTCTATCTTGGAGAACCAGGTCGCACCCCTCAACTGATCCAACAACTCGTCAATCCTCAGGAGAGAGTACTTGTTCTTCACAGTAACTCGGTTAAGTCCCCGATAATCGATGCACAACCGAAAACTACCATTGTTCTTCTTCACGAACAAAACCGGTGCTCCCTACGGCGAAACACTCGGACGAATAAAACCCTTCTTTAGAAGGTCCTCTAATTGCTTCTTCAACTCTGCTAACTCTGCCGGAGCCATCCTGTAAGGAACCTTAGATATCAGAGCTGTCCCGGGCTCTAGCTCAATCATGAAAGGATCGGACCGAGATGGTGGTAATCCCTTCAACGATCGAAAAACGTCCCCAAAGTCCTAAAAACCTCTAATTTCCTCAAGAGAAACCTCACTACTGTCCTCTAACATCACGATCGTCGCCAAAAACGCCTCGCAACCTTGCTCAATCAGCTGCTCAGCCTGAATAGTCGAGATCACAAGGCTACTGGAAGTCAGTCTTAAACCCTGAAACACCAGTCTCTCTCTTGCCCGCTCGAAAACAACTCTGCCTCGGTAGCAATCCAAGTGAACCCAATAGAAAGACACCCAGTCCATACCCAGAATCACACCATAAAGCTCTACTGGACTAATCACCAAGTCCGCTGACACCGACTGCCCTGCGATCTGAATATCTACTGCTCTAGCACGGCCCGAAGTAGCCAGGAAACCTTCTCCAGCCACCTTGACCATACCTGCGCGCTCTCCAGCGCTACTCCGTATGCCACTGCTCTCGGCACACTCAGGAGTAATATAGCAGTGTGATGCTCCCGAATCAAACATAACGTGAGACTCAAAACCGCCCACTAACATGGTCCCTACACAATTTTATATGCGTTGAGAACCATGATGACTCGACCACACGTAAAATAAAAGAACGCTAGCACAACAACAACAAAATTCTACCACTAGGAATTTACGAAGTTTGAGTCTAGAATTTTACCTGTGATCTGTATGGCTCCGCTGTTCTGACCGAACTCTGCCGCCGAAAACACCCTCGGTGCTGGCCCGATCTGCCTAATCGGCTGTTGTACTGCCGCTATCTGACTCATAGGCTGCACACCCGCGGGCTGAGTCGCGGCTACAGTCGCCGGCTGCAATCTGGGACACATCGTCCGAATATGCCCCGACTCTCTGCAGTAGAAACACACTCTCAAATCCCGCTGCTGCTACTGCTGCTGCGACTTTGGCTGTAACTGTTGATCGCTCTTACGGGGGCAACTCGACAAACGATGCTCCAGACTCCCGCATCCATAACATGCTCCGCTCCTCTGACTGGACTTGGAAGCACCATCCCATTTCCGTTTTTGGCCTGTGCAGGCTTGCCACCTTTGCCGGAACCAAAACCGGAACCACTTTGCTGTTGCTGCTGCTGTCTCTTCGGCTGAACAACAGGAACAACTGAAACGAGAACGGCCACTGGAACAGCTATAGCTAACTAACCTCTCAGATCCTCCTCAATGCCTGCAGCCATCTCAACCAGCTTCGCCCTCGAGACATACTCCGAAACCCTACAGCGAATCCTCAAATCTGCACGAAGTCCCCTCAGGAACCTCTGAACCTGCGTCCGCTCGTCCTCCATGCCACGATCCACATAGACAAGCAACCTGCTGAACTCGGCATCATACTCTCGCACGGTATGATCACCCTGAACCAGCTCCATGAACCTCGTCCCGAGACGATCTAAAGCCTCCTGAGGAAAGTACTTGGTGTTGAACTCAGCCACGAACTCTCCCCAGGTCCATACTGTGCCAGGCCTCCTGGTCTCAATCGCTCTCCACCATAAATGAGCGTCCCCAGCCAGATAATGGATAGATTTCTCAACACAATAATCCACCGGACATCGAACTGAACAGAAGTTGCGCTCCATGCGCATACGCCACTTATCTACCTCCTCAGGCCTAACACCACCCGCGTAAAAAGCAGTACTCATCTGTCGCATCTGACCCATCATCTCTAGATAAGTCGGATGTACCTCAGCCATCGCAGCCCTCGGCTGCACCTCTGCCACTTGAGGCACTACAGGAGCCGGAATCGGAATCGCCGCCGGAAACCGCTCCATCAACTGCGCCAGAAAACCCTCCATATGATCCAATCGATCCTGAGCCGGAGCAGCACCCACACCTGGGCCCACTCCCTCACCAGCCGACCCGACACCTCTCCCGCCACCCACAACACTCAAACTGGTCTCACTCACAGATCCTGCTAGATGCGTAGGAGTATCTGATGTCTGCGTCGCACTCGCAACCACGCTATTGGACGACTCAACCACTGGTCCGCGACCACGACCTCGGCCTCTACAGCCACCAACTCTGCCACCCCGGGCACCAGCTCTGCCACGACCTCTAGCTACAGGAACCATACTGTGCTGCATTTCCCAAAAACACAGGCTAAGCTACTAGAAGTCACACAGAAATAAAAACACAACATATTGTGGAATCACACTGGAGGCTCGGGAGGATGATCTAAGACTCTATACTAACACAGTAAATTACATAGTCTCAGATCACACAATATACGTCCTAAAACCGTATAGGCTCTGATACCAAAATGTAACACCCGCATTTTTTTTATATAATTAATAAATAAACCAGGATGAACAATAAGCGAAAAATAACCAACAAAAATCCAAATTCAATTCCAATAAATAATAACCAATAATCCAGCAAATACCAATTCAGGAATGTCAAGTCTAACGAATTTCATAATCACTAGCAACCTAACAGGCTACTAAAAATCCAGCAACATAAAATAAAAGACATCCTATCATCCCCCGTCCTCGCCTCGATTCCACGATTACACCTTTCTTTTACCTGCAACTCAAAAGAAATCGGGAGTTGCGTGAGTATTATCATAAATACTCAGTGAAGCGGTCATCCCGCAACAGATTAACATAGATTAACGATTTACAGATAAATACACATTTATCACAATTTACCAATTAGTCACATTTAATCAAAATTCCAAACATTCATCAAATTATAAAGTTTTCTTAATTTTCAACCTGGTGTTGATCGACACACACGACGGTGTCGATCGACACCTAATACTCACGTACAGGAAACTGCACCGAGTGTCGATCGACACTACCTCTAGGTGTCGATCGACACTCACAGAAAACGAGTATCATTTCTTATCGTGGTGTCGATTGACACAACCTCTAGGTGTCGATCGACACCCTGTTACAGAAACCAGAGCCAAGACTCTCCTCTCATGTCTCGACCAGGATTCAACGTTTTATCAACCTCCGATCAATTATACGGTAACACCACGAACAATCATCATCAAATCATCAATCATCAACCATATATCACGAAATCATACACACAAACGCTATAAATGCTAACCTACGGCTACCATCGCAATCACGCACTCACCTCGGTGATTCGATGGGAATTGACTCGGAATTGATCACGAAACCGACCGGACTGAAACCCCTGATACACACTGGAACCGCACGAACGATCAACGAGAAACATGAACGAAATCTCGAGATGAACCGCAACGAAACGCACAAAAACTCTCTTTTCTCTTCCCTCGTGATTTCTCTTTCTTATTTCTGCTTTCTCCCCCGGCTGCTCGGCGAAACCACGGTTATAAACGATCCCTAGGGTTTTCCTTAACCCAAACCTTGATAGAAATCGCGGTTTAAAACAAAACCAACCGGTTCTACAGCTTTAGTGTCGATCGACACCTCCCAATGGTGTCGATCGACACCACCCAAATTCAACTAATTTGGGTTAAGGTCGTTACAAAAATTGTGGATTTATTTTCATTAATTCATAGTTTACATAATTTAGATAATAATATGGCTTATAATTAATTAATTTAGATAATAATATTGACATATAATGAATAATATGCCATATTATTAGATAGATAATAATTAATCGATGAACATAAAAAATTAAGTCAATGTTGTAAATAAGTCGACAAAATAAATATCAACCAACAAATATAAATTGACTGTTTATAATAAATCATTGAACAAACAAATTTAAGTCGACAAATATAAGAAAATTAGTCAATATTTATATAAGTCGACATTGTAAGAAATCAAGCAAACGAAACATAAGTCAACAATTCAAAATAAGTCAATGAAGCTGCAAATGAAGTCAAGGAAGGTAAAAAAATAAGTTAATGGTTAAATAAATCGACAAAGTAAAAAATCAACCAATTAAAATACAAATCAACTGTGTAAAATAAGTCTAACATGTTTTTTTATAATTAAAATTTTAGCTTTTATATATTGATTAATTAACATAATATTTTATTAAAGACTAAAACTGAATACGAAATTTAATTTTCATTTTAAGTTCACTAATTTTTCATTATTTTAAATTGATATAATAATTTAAAATATGTATAGAGGTATTTACGTACTTTTAAATATCAAAACATTTAGTTTTCTAATGTTAATAAGATTAAGGGGGTAATTGTTTGGGCTTTAACTTTAGTCTATAGCCTTATTTAAAAAAAATATACAAAATCTTTACCAATCATGTTGTAGTTTTCTTCTTAAAACTGCAGCCTTGTTTTTAGTTTTTACCAATCATAATGTAGTTTTTTTTTCAAATTTATAGCCAAAAAAAAAAATATTTTTTTTCCTGGCTGTAACATGTCAAAAAGCTAAAACCCTATTTGTTAGGCTGTAAAAGTTATTTGTTTGTAGCTGTACATTATTTTTGCTATAGATTTAGAAGTTGTAGCTTTAAGTTCTTAGATGTAACTATTCTAAAATAAAACATGATTGGTAAGTATATAATATGTTATGTAGTTTTAATTTAATTTGTTTATGCATATTAATATTGTTATAACTTAGAAATTTATTGCTACTTTTTAAACATATAAAATAATTTTATAATAGTATAATTCAAATATATGAATCCTTAAAAATGCTAATCCCAATAAATTTTATATCAAACAATCTTAATTATATACAAACTCTTAACTTTGTTCAATGTTTGTGGCTCTTTTTAAAACAAACATGTTAATCAATTATTTTCTTAAATTAATATTGTCATTAATTTAAATTGTAATTTAGAACAAAAAATTAGAAACCTAAATGGTGAGTAAAGTTTTTATTTAGGATCATTATCTGATATGCTCTTCTCGCACGAGTTGTAGTTGTAAGTATTTATATTGAGAGAAATGAATTAACTTATTCATATAAGTTATCATTTGAAAAATACAAAGCAAAACATATGAAATATATAAGCAAAACATACGAAAAAACATAAGTGAATTAACATAAACAAATATGTTATTATATAAGTATATTCAAATAAGAGAATTAACTTATCATATTAAAACCATATAAAAAGAACAGTATTTTAAGATTTGTTTGGGGGCATCCAAAAATATTGGTATATTGAATATGTTTTATACAATGATAATCGAAATAAATATGAGGAAACATTATAATACATCTTTAAAATGTATATCTATGATGATTTTTTTTTTTATTGTTCAATAAAAGTATTGCAATTTTTTTAGATCAAAAATTTATTATGACCCGGCAAATGTTTTTTCTGTCTCCGCTATTGATTGTCATCACATGATCAAAATGCATCGTTGTGAAAATGTAATTTTCCCCAATCCAAAAACTCATATCAGCATGCATGGACCACAAAACAACATTCAATTCAACTATAGAAGCAGCAGGAGTATAATATATTATTATTTTGTACGTGCCAAAAATAGATTTCAATTATAACCTTTTTAATTTATATTAACCTATTTTTGAATGCCGACGGGTACGTCTCACCCGCAAAGGCACAAAAAGTTTCCAGAAAAAGAACCACGGCCACAGTCTTCCTCTTCTCTCTTTCTTTCGTAGAAATGAAACATTACAAGCTTTAAATTAAACTAAGAAATGAAAAACCAAGAATAGTTTAAAGTTACTTGGTTCGTTAATTAACATAGAGAGACCACACACGACAACAGCTAATGTTTCTATTTTCGTTTGATAACGACAACAGCTAATGTATTTTTGTTTTTTTAAAAACATCTTAAGTCTTTTTTTTTTTTAATAACCAAAAAACAAAAAACATCTTAAGTCTTAAGAGTAAGAACAGACTGAGATGTCTGCTATCGACCTTGCAATCTAAAACAAGCTCACGAATAGACGAAGAAGGAGAGATTATTCTATCACAACAAGTTTGCTTGGTTAACACCTAACCGATTTGACCAACTCTTCTCTGGTTTCCAAGTCTCTGATTTTGTTGCGCCAAGGCTATCTAAGATTTAGGAAAAATGACGGTCTGATTCCGACACTACAAAAAAATAGGGTTATTTCTGACGGATTTTCCAACAGACATGTTGTCGTTAGAAAACATAAACCGAATTCGAACGAATTTCTAACCAATTTCCCATGACTTAAAACTCGTCAATAATCGGTATAAAATTTTTGACAAATATTCAAACCGTTGGGATTTAGTTGGGAAAATGGTTAGAATTCAGTGGGAATTTCAATTTGTTGCAAACTCGTTAGAAAATTGTAGGCAATTTCCCACAGATTTCTGACGCAATTTGAATTTTGGTTTTGACCGCCAATTTATTTCAAAAAACCGGTAAAAGTTTTTGAATAAATCTTATTTTCGAGGTATATTTTAGAAATTCGGGCAGACTTCTGATGAATTTCATTTCCAAAAACATGTTCCGTTAGAAATCCGTAGAAAAATCCCAATCCGTTAGAAATGCGTTGAAAACTCTAAATGCATTGTATTCTACTGTGATTGGTTTGATCCTTTTACAAGTGTTCGACATGACGAATTTACAACGTTACATTCAAGGAAGAGACTTCGAAAGTAAGATCCATTCATCCTTGCTTCACAAGCAAATTAGGTTTTTTACATTCTATACCCCCGAGTCCAAAACAAACAAGATCCATGGGTAACAGTGACATCGATCAACCCGCGAGGAAGGGCGACGGGGTTTCAGATACCGATCCTTTGCAACAAAACAAAATTGCACATACTGGTCCGATTGATCATTCACTTAAGGTAGACCTTGTTGTTGATTTCTTTGTAGACGCAGATGATGTTGTATCTGAAGATTCAGAGGAAGAAGTTGGAAAGTTTGAGGAGGATGAAGAGTCAGGACATTCATCAGAATCGGAGTAGTTAACTAAGATATGTAATACAAATTTGTAATATATATATGTTTTTAAATTCAAGTTTAAAATTTTTTTTTATATTAAACCCCGCATCACTTAATTAGCATCACAAAATTAAGTGATATTATTTTAAATTACTTATCAAGAACTGATATAAAATTTGTGATTTAACATCAATTACCATAAATGATGTTGTTATGGACTAATTTGACATTACTTCAATAAAGTTGATGCAAATTTGTCTTAGTTTATCTCAATTTAACAAATTTTATTTGCATCAATTATAACTAATGTAAAAAATTTAAATAAGTGATACTATATACTTTTTTTTGTAGTGAATGTGGTTAGATACATGTATAATAGAATTCATTAATTAAATTTAAAATTAAACATAGTTAACTGTAGGAAATCCGTTGGAAAATTCCAACGGAATAGCGACGAATTTTTTATTTTTTAAAAAATATTAATAATCAACCCATGAGAAAACATGCATAAAGAATTTAATCAGTAGAAAATTCGTCGGATAATTTAGATTTAGCCGCTTCATTACTGTTTTGGGGGGAAATGAAAATAATTAAAAGGAAAAATTAATTAAGTTTGTACGGATTTCCAACGGGTGTAATTAATTAATTAAATAAAAGGAAAAACCATGGAGAGTATCAAGAAAATCGCACAATGGGCTGAATACTGCACATCTCAAGATGTTGACACTAGACTAGACATGTCTCAAACAGTGAACTATCTGGTTCCTCTTGTGGAGCGTTGGGAGCCGCCGCCTCGCGAAGAAGATGCAGATTTACAGGATACGACGAGTCTTGTTGAGAAATTGCATGGATGGCAAATTAAAGCTGCACAAGGATCACCTACAGAAACTTATGGTAAATTCCTCGACACATCTTTTTCATAAGATTATTTTAGTTACTTGACAACTTCATTTCAAATAATTGCTAGGTGAACCAAGCAGCTCGAAAGACAGAAAGACACAAACATATCTTTTGACTAGTGTTCTCAAGGAAATAGAAATGACTTAGCGCGTATGGTTTTGACTTCTTATAAGTATCTTGAGCAAACCAGCCTATCCCTTTTCACTGAAATTTGTTTCTTTCCAAGAATTGAAAAAATACAATGCAGTATATTGCAAGGAGCATGTGCACGGCTTTCGTCAAGCAATTGTTGTTGTGTCATGGCAAGATTAAGTTCTTTGAAAATGGAGTCAAAGGAGCTTTATTTGATTTTTTGGGGGCTAGTAAGCTCTTGGTGACTCTGCAATGTGTTGTTGGTTAAGAGTACTGATTTTGTTTGTGTATTCCTTCTTTAACTTGTCAATTTGTTTATATGCTTCATACTCTGCATCCATTGCTTATTTCTGTAAATAAACATGCCAAAAAGGTTATCATGTAAGACTAAGATGGTATTTGTGCAACTGTCAATCTTCTTCAGGTTCCTTAAGTTGAACGAATAACTCTCTTGCCGCTTGAACACTTTGTTCTGCATCCTAAGAAAAAAAATCAGAGCATTCAATGTGATCGTCTCTTATCATTCTGAGTAACTGTTCTCACTGTTTGTGAAACTTTTTGGTAGCAAAATTTGGAATTGTAAGCCTACTACTGCTTGTACACTTGTATATATCTTTCCACACACAAATAATGCAGTGTTCACAATTTTGTTCCTTAAGAGGGCTTTTTATCTCATTGGACTAAAAATATGCCAGTCTTTAGATGTATATTGATACGTATATATGTGCTAATCAACAATGAGCATGCAAATCTAGAATATGAAGTAAAGGTTTTATTTAGGGAGAAGTCATGGAAATGCATTGGCCCTGACCTAGGATACATTGCATGCAGCATCACTAGAAACAACACAGAGGTCAAAACCATGATGTACATAATATACTAAAAGGGTATCTTAGAGAACGGTTCCACTAGGAATCAGAGTATCCTTGGTCTCTATGACAATGCCGCTCTTGATGAAGTATTCACCTGTCTCCCTCACTGCTTCTTGCACGTTGTCCGTGTTGATGACTGAATGAACACATAGAGGAAAGGATACTAAAAGAGTGAGTTATCAAGATACTTGTAACAAGTGGAAACATAGAATTAATATGTACTAAATTTAGTCCATGTCAAAAAACATAACCAAAATGTAAATGACCTTGACTTTATCTCCAATACGAGCATTCATGTCAATGATAGCTCTTTTGATGTGGGAGTCTCGGCCAAATGCCAATCAGAATGCTGCCCTTTATGGCTATGAGTGTCCTATCAACATCAGTCTAAAGTCGGGATAAGAAAAGCACGTAATGAGTTTCATAGAAAATTATCTGAAACTGTGACATACCTCATAGTAGTCTGCATCCACCGATAAGGATTTTGCAATTCTATAATCAACATGAAGAGGAGAAAACCGAAAGTAAAGCAGTTAGTTCAGGCATATATTTACAAATCTGAAAGGGTAGGCTAAGTAGAAAAAGTTTTTTGGTGGTTTACATAGCGAAGGTAATCAACGAGTACCTGAAACCGGGTACTGGTTTCTTAGTAATACCAAGATTCTTATTGTAAAACGCCTCAATGGTACCAATATCTTCCCAGTAGCCGTCATACAGATAAGCTTGTACCTGATGAATATAGTTAGATATGAAAGTGGAAACTGATGTTCAAAAATAAACTGACGTTACCAAATAGTGATCACATTCTCTCATTCCAAAAGTGGTAGGAATAACTTCACTCACTTCTGAAGTCATTAGCTCCAGGAAACTGCTCCCTGAGCAAGCCCAACATGAAATTTTTGCTCACTACATATATTCTCATACTAGCAAAGAAAGGCATTGCTTTTGCTCTTTCGTCATCAAGGCCCAAGATTGTCGTATCAACCTAATTATCAAATGAGACTGTCACTAACAATGTCATGAACATACAGATGGAGCAGTGTCCATAAACCTAAAAACTTACCTTCATAGCCTTCAATTGCAAGCCTTTTGGTTTTTCAACAAATTCGATAAGCCGTCCTTCATCATCAATCTTCATTAGTCCAAAAGCCGTAGCCCGTTTCTCATCAATAGGGAGCATAAACAGTGATATTAACGTCGGTTTCACGATGCACTTGGATGAATTTCTTGTAATCCATACGGTACAAATGATCCCCAGCAAGAATCAAAAAACTTCAATACATTGTGCTCTTTGAACAACCACAAGTATTACCTCACTGCATCAACAGTTCCCTGCAAAAAGATGAAACTCAAATTCAGAACAACATAGCTCTATCTCAAAACTCAATCCCATGCCATTAACTGTTTCATTAGCTGCAAGAACCTCAATGAAACCTTTGTAACCACCCATGTTACACACCATACGCGCGTGAGAGATGTCGAATAAGAGAAGCAGACTTAAATTGGATAAGCACATTGATTTTGGAGATGTTACTGTTCAAGCAATTTCTCACTGGAATATTGAACAGACGGTAATTCGCACAAGGTGGTTTCGCTCTCTTCTTCGTGAGAGGGTACAATCTGTGATGATGCAGATTACAATATTATAGTCTTAGACCATCTTCAGCACTCTGTTACATAATATTATAGTCAAATACAATCAAGTAAAGATTCACATCACATGATAATAAACAATTAACTAAATAATTGCTAGACTAGTAAGAATCTAAGCTTCATAGCCAGTAAATATGAACAATTTGATAAAGGTTAGCTAATTTATTATGGTCTACTGCAGATAAAAAAATATCACAACACATTAAATCTTCAAGATCAAAATTTTCTCTGATTTTTTTTTTGAAAGAATGTTAAACTTATTCCACTAAAAAAAAATCCTTTGTTACAATGAATGCTTCTTATGTTTGAAATTTTAAATTTTTTTTGGGAGTATCTCCGTCATTTGCACCAGTCCTTCACTATAGCTTGGATCCCCCATCTTTCTCAGAATGCTTAGACGGTTCCGAATTGCTTTGTCCACCATTTTTGCGAGCTGATTCGATGTTAATGGATGTTCCCCGTGTCTTCATCGATTTCGCTCACACCATAGATTGTATAGAGCTGCTTGGAACGTGTATCGAATTATGAACATTCGGATATGACTAAAAGCTCCATCCTGAATCAAAGAAAGAAGCTCACTCCAATCGGTGGTGTAACAATTACCGAGAAGCCTCCATGTAAGTGTTTTCCAAACTGACGATGAAAACCTGCATGAGAAGAAAAGATGATTCCGAGATTCTTCCGCATTGTTGCAGAATACACAACTATGATATCCCGACCAGACTTTGGTTCTGTCTCCCGTGGATAATCTATCGAGCGCCGCAAGCCACACAAAAAACGAGTACTTTGGTGTTGCGTGGGTAAACCACACACCGATGTACCAATTTTTTGTTGGACTTGGTATGCGAATCTGATTCCATGTTGCTTTAGAGTTGAATTTCTTCTTAAAATTATCGTCCCCCCATCTCCACAAGACGGTATCCTCTTCCTCTGTTCTTCGACTCAAAAGGCTTGAAATCACATCTTCAATCTTGTTATACACTTCAGACCTATGTCTACGCCGCTGGTGAGAGTTCATTACTTCCTCTAATGTCGCCTTAACCTGAATCCCCAAATCAATTGTGCCTCTCGGCCCTACCACCTCTCTAAGATTGCCCAAATCGGACCAATTATCATACCAAAAGAAGGTTGTTTTTCCATTCCCAACATCAACCTTATGGAAGTCACATGCCTTCTCTCTATACTTCAATAGTTTTCGCCACATCCAAGACCCGATACTCGTTGATCCGTTAAGTGCCCAGATTGAGCCATTCCGAAGAAGCGAATGCTTAACCCACTTTACCCATAGTGATTTCTTGTTCCCAATTATATTCCAAAGTAACTTGAAGCAACTTACGCCAACCAAAAAACAAGACAGAATTGTTCAAAAACTAGACAGAGACAAGTCTTCGACATAACATTAAAACCAAAAAAAAAAAAAAAAAACTGAGAATTTATCACGAGATGCTGCGTGATATTAAATAAAATTTTCTCATGGATAAAATTATCAGGAAGAGCGGATTTGTATCATCTTATTACAATCAGATTATTACTCAAATCGACTAATTATGCCTAAGCGACGATCATAACATTAAAGCCCAATTTTGAACACAGAAAAATAACATGTACACTCTTGCCACGAGAATGAGAAAATATAAGGGAAGGATAATCTCTGGATTATGAAACTTTCAGTGAAGCATCTACGCCCTCGACCGAGAAATTGTCCCTCTTAAAAATAATCAATTTTCTGGTATTTAGTTCAAACCGGAAAACATGCCGCGTGGCTTAAATTAGGAAGGTGTGGTCTCTCGTGTATCAGAAGATGATACATCCTCCCAACTCTCATTTTCTTAGATCAAACAAAAAGGGGAATGAAGCGAAAGCAATGGCGACTGGGGCGTCGCCAGATCATGAAATAACCCGACACGAGAAGTGATCCTGATGGATGGTGTTACTTCTTCGACATGAAATTGGGGATTCTAGAGTATAATTTGGACCTTCTCTTTATGGCTTGAGAGAGAAATTCGTGTGAGAGATGAGTTGAGTGTAAAGAGAATAATTGTAAGGTATGTTGTTTCGGGATTGATTTCCTTATTTCAAGAGAATTTGTAGTTTGTGGATATTGATCATGGAGAATATTTGAAATAATTTATATGATTTGAATCTCTCTACAAGCCATTAAAGCTCTTGACACAAGCCATCATATTGCATCCGAACAAGTATAGGCAATGGTATTGGTTTCTCTGGAAATGTGACTGGTTAGTCAGGAGTCCATTATCTCTTAAAATATATATTCCACTAGTAGGTTGATAAGAGAAGAAGATAGGCAATTGATCCGAGGAAATCAGGACACATTACTCAGCTAGAACAGGGTATTGTGTTCTAAAACACAGTCCCATAGAGTTCAAACCCATCCTCAAGAAAGTGAATCTTGAAGGCCAGAAATAAACTCTTATTCAGATGCAGTTGAATGGTTTGAAAAGAAAGATAGAAAATGTTAAAACTGATGATCACTATGTGAGATGGAAACCACCACGGCCACAGTGTCTCGGACGTGATCACCCTTTGGATGGGAGCTAAACAGATACCAAGACTCAGGACAGTGATTGCAGAGGCATTAAGGTGGGCTCTCCTGAAGCTCACAAGGCTTGGATATCAACAAATTCCAAGGAGCTAGTCGAGAAGGAATCGCCAATGCTTGCTTGCTCACTACAAGAAAACACTGTAATTTTCGACGGAATTTTTTTTCTGTCGGAAATCCGTCGGTGCTTTCCAACGGATTTCCGACGGAAAGCCGACCAAAACGATTCCATCGCAACACCGTCGGTTCTTTCCGACGGACTTCAGACGGAATGCCATTCCAGTCGGCATTCCGTCGGAAAGAACCGACGGTTTTGCGACGGACACTAGATGTCGGTATATTCCGACGGCATTCCAACGGAATTCCGACGGTTATCGATGTCGGCAGAGTTTGAATGGTTGATATATCGTCTGCGGTGGCCGATGTGATTGGTGGGGTGTTATGTCGGATGTATTGACGGATTTCCGACGGATTTTCCGACGGAAATCCCCTCTACATAAGTTGCACATTTCTTCCGACGTTCATTATACCAACATCTGAAAACCAAACTAAAAAAATTTGAGAGATGAGTTCTTCATATTTTCGGTCATGGATGGACGCGCCAATGATGGAAGAGGGGTCGAACTTATTAACGACTGAATACGCTCAAGGTATTTGCGAGTTCATGCAGTTACCTAGAAATCAAGAGGTGGCCAACAAAGGTCAGGATATCAAATGTCCTTGTTCTAATTGCTGTAATAGAATTAGTGGTTCGGTTAGTAAAGTTTGGAATCACTTATATATATGGATTTAGGCCGGAATATAAGGTTTGGTTTTTACATGGAGAAACCAATTATGAATATGGTAGTAGTAGTAGTAGTAATGCACCTTATTTTCCGGATAGCGTAGGAGAACGTACACCGGAAGTAGATGTTGGGGTAAGTACGGTTGAGATGGTTCACGATGCGTTTAGAGAGAATTTGCAGTCGGGTGGGTATCATGAGGGTGATAGGGTTGAAGAACCTAATTTAGAATCCCGAAGGTTTTTTGAAATGTTAGACGCATCAAAGCAACCACTATACAGCGGTTGTAGGGATGGTCATTCACCGCTATCTGCTGCTAGTAGGATGATGAACCTGAAGACTGATTACAATTTGTCCGAAGAATGTGTTGATGCATTCGCCGAGTTCGTGAAAGATATTTTGCCAGAAGACAATCTGTCCCCCGGATCATACTACGAGATCCAAAAACTTGTTGCCGGTCTTGGTTTGCCCTACGAGGTTATAGATGTGTGCATCGACAACTGTATGATATACTGGAGAGAAGACGAGAACCGAAATAAATGTAAATTTTGCCACAAACCACGGTTCCAGGACACAAGTGGGAGGGCGAAGATTCCATTTAAACGGATGTGGTATTTACCCTTAACGGAGAGGTTGAAGAGGCTGTACGAATCAGACCGCACTGCTAGGACTATGAGATGGCATGCAGAGCATAGTCAAGATGGAGATATCAAGTATACCAACACTTGCAACTTAATACACGAAAGTGTTACTAAAAGAAAAAAAAAATTATAAGTAAACCAACATTCTGAAATAAATAAATCTCAACAGCTGAAACCATTTTCGGATGATTTGTACCATACAAAAAAATTAGTCACATAGAAAAAACTAAATGGAACGGGAATATAGGATCGGGAATGGAACAAAATGGGAATTATGCCCCCCCTAAGTAATACAATTTAAATTCCGTCAGAATACCGTCTGACATTAAGACGGAATTCCGACGGCAATGCGACGGAAAACCTAATGCGACTTGCCGCCAAACAACCTCGTGGTCGTCGTCAAAGCGGGAATTCCATCGGTATTTCCGTCGGAATTTTTAATAACCGTCGGAAATCCGTCAGACTGCCGTCAGGCACTGTTATAAATCCACAGTCTTCGTCTTCCCCGCAGACAGATCTGCAAATCACAAAATTTTCTCCAAAAATTCAGTCTTCTCGCCGCTTATCTATCACCGATCAACCGCCGATTTGCCCCAACATCTATCTCAGTCAATCCCCAAATCATTCACCACTTCTCTCACAATCACAATGTAAGTTTTACAAAAAAAAATTGGGTTTGTGAATTCGTTGGAATTAACGTTTGTAAATTCGTTAATTCGTTAATTAGGGTTTGTCAATATTGCTTATGATAATTTTAGTGAATTTGTAATTATCAAATTTAGGATTTAAGGTATTAAGGAATTAGGAATTAACATATTAGGGTTCATGATGATTTTTGTCGAAATTTATGGATTTTTATAGAACGAAAATTATATAAATATTTCTAATTTTAAGAATTTGATTTAATGCATGTTGTTGTTACCAAACTCTTCAATCCCCAATATCCTTAAATCCCATCATCCTAAATTTCCAATTAACTAAATCCCAAAATTTCAAAATCACAAATTCCTATACATTCCAAATTCCATAAATCCCGAAATCTCTAAATCTTAGAATTATGGAAATCGTAGGAATTATGGGCAGTTTCATAACTCTAGAGGAGGTGCGAGTTCCAGTAGGGGAGGTCGGACTACGAGTGAGATGGTTATCCCCGAGGATAGTCCCGACTTGGAGACCCAATACATGTCTCAGCCCCCGCCTACAGCCCACTCAGCTCCCACCTCGATGACCATCGAGCAGTTTGTGGCGCAACCCGGACGTGATAGGTTGACGCATCTACATCCAGACCCGGCACCTAACACGACCTGGTAAGTCTTATTTAAACATGTAGTGGATTTAATAATTTTAGATAAATATTTAACTAAATATTTTAATAGGTTCCAATACTCGAGAAACGGTATTACGGGTTCTATCAACGAAATGATGAATTCCATGCTCACTAAACCGTATCCCACATACACCGACATGCCATTGGAGGACCGGGACACTTGGTTCCGACAATTTGCGGTATGATTTTATTTTATTTTTTTCAAATGTATTTTCTATATGACTCACATTTTAATTACTAATGCGGGAATGTGGTGTTTTTTTGCAGCAAGATTTTACGTGGGACCCACCGCTCACATCGATGGTCCGAAAGGAATTCGACACAAAGGCTGCGAGGAAGTTCTCGTGGATGATCAACGAGTGGAAAGACTCGTGGTATAAATACGGGAAGGTGCCTAAAGTTTTTAAATATAAACAAGAGATGTGAGCTGGACTACTTCGACATTGGGAACTAAAGGCAACTCGGGCGGACTCCGAGAAACACTCCACTAACCGCAACAGCACCCGGAAAGGGAAGGGAAAGGCGACCCACAACCTCGGAGCAACGAGCAAGGCTTCAGCTGCTCAGAAAATTGTAAGTAGTTTAATAATTCAAAAAAATTTTAAATTCGCTAACGAAATTGTATATGTTAACAGTTTCAGCAGACCGGTGTCTATCCTTCCAACCTTGATTTGGTCAAGGTTTAGCACACCAACAAGAAGACTGGTGAAATTCAAGACCCGCCTGCTCGTGAAATCGTGGAAGCCGTGCAGAGGCGGCAGGAGAAGTTCCTCCAATCGCAACCTATCGTGGAAGGAACTCTGGCGCCAACCGAACTTCCAGTCGAGAAGATCAACGAGTTCACGTACGAGGTTAGTAACCGTTTCACTTTTAAAGAAATTTAAACATTACTTTTAATACAAGTAAGTTATAAAATATAATTATTATTTTTTATCGTAGGTGACTCCCAAGACCAGAGGCCGTGTTTACGGCCTCCCTGAAGATAGTAGCTCGTCTGTTTCGACGGTTCGATATGGCGGTGCTAGCAGGTTGGAGGCGGAAAACCAAGAACTGCACGACCGGCTTAGGAAAATGCAGGAAGAGAGAGACAGAGATAGGGCGGAGTCGGAAAAACGCTTTAAAGCGTTGGAAGATCAGATGAACGAATTCTTCCGTACCCATAGGCCGGAATAGATATTTATTAGTTTTTAAATTTATTGTAAAACTTTAATGTACTTTTGAAACAATTTTAATTTTATTTAGTTTTTTTTAGATTTTAATTTTAATTTTTAATGATTTATTGAATTGTAATGATTTTAAATTATTTTAATATTTTAATTTTTTTTTTAAAATATACGAATTCCGTCGGAACACCCTCGGTTCCTACACCCTCGGTATACCGTCGGAATTCCCTAACCGTCAGAAAGCCTTCGGAAATAACCGGATCACCGAAGCCGTCGGTATTCCGTCGCCTAATACATTTCCGACGGTATAATGACGGATCTCAAACGGAAAACGGATATCCGTATTCCGTCGGAGTTCCGTTGCAATAAAGTGACGGAATTCTGTCGGATTTTAAAATTCCGACGCGATAGATCCAACGGACCCAAACCGTCGGAAATGGGTCTTTTCCGACCGAATTCCGACGGTTCTGGCCGTCGGAATAGCGGTTGTTTTCTTGTAGTGGCTTGCTTCATGACCAATAATGAAAGCCGCTTCATGGAAACCAAGGACTTCCGACTTGTTTATGGCCAAGAGAAGGTAATGAAGAGGCGGATAGAATAATAGCCAAGCAAACTATTTCATTTTCGTCCCTAAGTAGTATTCCATTGTATCAATTTGGTTGAAACACTTATATTGAAGCTGATAAGCCAAGTGATGTAAACAGTCTTTGGTGAATGTGATGTTGAGCCCTAAATAAAACAAAAAAATTCGTAGAATTGCTTCACGATCCTTTTATTTATTTATTATTGCTCGGTGTGTAAAACTGGACAAAGTCTTCAAAAATAACAAAATCTTTGAAAAAGAGATAGACTCAAGTTTGAGTATTTCATTAATGGCGGCAAGTCTTGAGTCTATCTCTTTTTCAAAGATTTTGAGTATTTTTGAAGACTTTGTCAAGTTTTACACACCGAGCAATAATAAATAAATAAAAGGATCGTGAAGCAATTCTACGAATTTTTTTGTTTTATTTAGGGCTCAACATCACATTCACCAAAGACTGTTTACATCACTTGGCTTATCAGCTTCAATATAAGTGTTTCAACCAAATTGGTACAATGGAATACTACTTAGGGACGAAAATGAAAAAGTTTGCTTGGCTATTATTTTTTTGTTTTATTTAGGGCTCAAAACTGATATTGACTTAGATGGTGCTGTTGATTTGCCCAGTCACACATTTGCCCCAACTGTTTTATTTTCAACTTTGTCTCTTCTTTTTTCTCGTTAACTCAATTGTTTTTCTATGATTGATGTGGATCAGGACTCTTCTATCTCTCCCTGCTCTTCTTTGTGGCATATTCAAGCCCACCAGCAAACCCTGTTAGCTGTGTTTTCAAGGGAAGAAACAGAAACTGCACCCTTCTCAACTTCTATGGAGCTTATTCTAATTGAGCAACCTGTACATCATCTCTGGTTGTATACCCGTCCACAGAGAAATAAGTATTATATGTCGTATTTGAAGGAACACGACTGAAACAGAAGATGAGCGTAGTGACACGATTTTCTCATGGTATGACCAAATTAGCTTGCACAGACGGAGGGAACGGTAGACTTATCAGCACGGAGTATCTGAACAACACATTGAGCATCGACAAAGAAGCAATGACGATTACAGTTCAGAGTGGTGTGTCACTACGCCAACTCATAGATGATGCTGCGAAAGTGGGACTTGCATTGCCAGTGGCACCACACTGGTGGGGACTTACTGTTGGTGGCATGATGTCTACAGGAGCCCATGGGAGTTCTTGGGAAGGGGAACTTGGGGGAACTGCTTTTCATGACTATGTCATTGAGATGCGAATGGTTACCCATGCTACTGCAGCTGAAGGTTATGCCACCGTCAGAATTGTCAATGGTAGTAATTTTATCGGGTTAGACGCCTCCAGAGTCTCTCTTGGCGTACTTGGTGTCATATCTCAGGTATATCAGAGCTGAATTATCTTATTTACTGGCTTGTTTGCTTTTCAAAAAAATAACTAACCATTGTATCATTCCTCTACAGGTGACGGTTCAATTGGAATTGATGTTCAAAAGATCAATTACATACATAACCATTAAGGATAGTGACCTTGTAGAGACAATTGAGAAGCACGGAAGGAGGTATGAGTTTCCTGACATTATGTGGTACCCCAGCCAAGGAAAAGTCGTTTATCGGATGGATGAATGGGTTTCAATGAACATCTCCAGCAATGGCTCCTATAACTCCATATTGTTCAAAGGCAAGTCCTCAGAATATATGGCTTCCCAAAGATCACAAGGTACATTTATTTGTACTATAGATCTCATTACAAACATATAAACTCTGACATGATTATAGTGACTCAACTGAGATAAGTTTCATATATCCTTATAAACATATAGAGGAAGAGCAAGAATTGCAAAGGAATTCAGGGAAGATTTGCAAAGGAATTCAGGGAAGATTTGCACAATGGCGCAAGATTTCCCATCTTCACTTTATTCCATATCATATGGTTTGACGAATGAGGGTATGCTTGTTTTTATTGTTAAAACTGCATACTGATAATACACAAATGTGAAATCAGATTATTAAGTTATGTTTCATATTTTAACTACAGGTATGTCTTTTTCCGGCTATCCAGTGATTGGAAACCATAGCGATCTGATGTCATCAGGAGATTGTCTAGATAGCAAAGAAGATGGATTGGCCACGGCTTGTCCATGGGACTCCCGTGTGAACGGCCAATTTTTTCACCAGACCACATTCACCATTCCCCTTGAGTATGTTAAAGAGTTTATAAGCGACATCAAGGCTCTATGCGGTCTGAATTTGTACAATGGCGTCTTGATTCGCTATGTTCTACCATCAAATGCTTACCTGGGAGGCGAATTTGAGGGTATGGAATTTGAGTTTACATATTTTAGAAGCAGGAACCCACTGATGCCTTGAATGTATGATGACTTCTTCGAAGAGATTGAGCAGATGGGTTTGTTCAAATACGAGGGGCTGCCGCATTGGGGTAAGAATAGAAATGTTACATTTATCAATGCTATTGAGAAGTACCAGGATGCAGCTATGTTCTTGAACGTGAAGCAGACGTTCGATCCTCTAGGACTCTTTTCAAGCGAATGGACAGACTCAATTTTGGGCTTGGGAGGCAACATCACTGTTGATACCGAAGCCTGTGCGTTAGAGGAATTGTGCATCTGCTCAAAAGATATGCATTGTTCCCCTAGCAGAGGTTATTTTTGTCGACGCGGGAAGGTTTACAAGGCAGCGCATGTCTGTACGAATTTATGAATGGTATTTTCTTGATGACTCTTGTTGATCGTGCAAATTAGCTTATCCTTAACTTGTCATTCTCAGCATCTTGGTCTAATTATATTTCCATTTTTTTGTCTTCTTTGTAGCTACCATGACAGGAACAATGTGGCAAACAAATGTGATCAGCCTCCCCCAAAGATTCGTGTGGCAAAAAGTACAAGATTCTTGTCATAAAACTATGTTTCTTTCTTTTTCCTATATGGAGTTGTGTGTTCCAATTGGCTGATAGAATCATGCTTCATCCTTCTCTTCCTTCCCTTCTTGATTTCTTTTCGTCCAAGATCTCATTTGCCTATTTCAGAAATGTCTCAATTTTCTGGTCCCATTGACTTTGATATGATCCAAGAGTGGGAAGAGCATTTGGCCTTGGAACTCCATTGATAATTGGGCTCATGGTCTCAAATCTCAGTCTCAACTTGTGAAGGTTTAGCCCTTCCAAAGACAAACCGATTCACACAAAAAATAATGAAGCTACACATGAGTTACAGAATATTGCTATGAGTTACAAAATAGTGCTATGAGTTACAAAATAATTTGTGGTTACAAAGGGGAAAACTAGATTTTTTTATCTTGGTAGAACGGGGAATACTACATTTTAGGATCATTTGGGTTGTACAATGAAAATGAGTTAGGATCACCACAAATTGTAATTTAAAGTAGTCTTTCAAATTGGAAAAGTACTTGAAGTTGGTCCTCCATAACAAAAGTTATTGCATTACGTTCCCGTTCACTTATCAACTACTAAAAAATAACCATTGTTATAAAAATATTATTTTATTATTGAAAATTTGATGATTATTCTACATAATGACGCATGAATGTATATCATACAAATTAAAGTATGATAATTAGAGTCCTCTTTCAATAATACCAAATGACCGGAGAGTAAGTAATTATCTCTTCTCTTCTTATGAACCACCAGGAATTTTGTATACTGAAACATGCATCAATACAAATATGAGAATTATAGATGAAAAAAAAAATAATAATAAAGTGGAGCGCTAGTGTTACATACTTCCGCAGTAGGAGCCAGGAGCTAATAGATCGCCACATGCATGAGAGAGTTTACCGAGCTTGGCAGGGTCGAAATTTTCAACGAAATAACCTGTAACACCTTCGCAGAGGCAATACATCTTGTCAATTTTTAAACTTTTACAGCATTCTAGTTTTGGAGGGATAAATGGTGAATTCAACGTTAGAGACTCAGCACAATAACCCAGATCTTCAAAACCTTTCGTTCGGCTACATCCTCTGTAAGGTTTGAACGATGTTGTTCTTGCAACTGTAACATCCCAAACCAAACTTTGGATTTTGTTTAGGGGTGTCGATCGACACCAATGTTTTCGAGCAAAACCGGTTTGATTTAAATCATTCGGTTTGTTGTGCGGTTTAGGGACGGAGCCCTAGGTCGGGTTTTATAAAGTCCCAGCCGCAGAACACGACATTGACAGAGAAAAATCAAAGCAAAAATTGTGTTTTGAGAATTGAAGGGTGATTTGAGAGGAGTTGTGACCCGTTTCTCATTGTTCTTCATTCGTGAGTCTTGTTTGGTGGTTTGTACGATTTGGTGGTGCGTTTTTGGTGAGTTCCAGCGGCTGTGAGTTGGATTCGTCGCTGTGTCAGTTCCGTTCGTCGTGTTCTCCTCGTTAATCCCCTTTTCGTCGTGAAATCGAGGTGAGTGTGTGATCGTGGATATGGAATTAGGTTGTTAGGATTTGATTGGTTGATTGTGATGATTTGAATTGTTTCCTGTGTTAATTTTGTGTGAATTATGTGTTCTGGAATCGTGTTGCTCGCGTGTGATAGAACGGAACTCGAGTCGTGAGAGGATCAGACTCGGTTCAGGTTCTCTGCAAGAGGTGTCGATCGACACCTAGTGGTAGTGTCGATCGACACCACTGTGGTATGATCGTGAGGATCGGTTGCTTGAGTGAAGCGTCGATCGACACCAAGTGGTGGTGTCGATCGACACTCTCTATTTTAAATATTGAATTTTTGTTGATTGTTGTGAACTGTTGATTGCTCGCATAGAATCGATAATCTATTTTCCTATTATATATCCGGTAGACGGGATGACCGCTCCACTAAGTATTTATTAAATACTTACGCAACTCTATTTTTCCCTTTGAGTTGCATGTAACAGAAATGCGTGATCACGGAATCAAGGCTAGTGAAGAGGATGATAGGATGTTTTATTTGTTTCTGTTTAGTCTAGTGAAACCTGGTGTTTAGGTTGCTAGATTTTTATTATCTCCGAAATTTGATTATGGAATTATTGGATTATTGTTTTAATTAATTATTGAATTATTTTATGAGAGTTTCCGCAACTGTTTAATTCAAAAAAGAATTGATGTGACTACCTATATCACCAAAGTGCACTTATCTTTTTGGTCACAGGTCTTGAGAAAACTCCAGAGTTAAGCGTGCTTGAGCTGGAACAATTTCAGGATGGTTGACCTACTGGGAAGTCATTTCTAGTATCGTGTGAGTGAGGTCAAAACACGAGAAAAGATCGCGTGATGATTTGCAGGGTCAATAAACATGACTTTCGAGCCTCCCAGACTAACGCACCGACCATCGGGGAATGTGGGCCCACGAGCCAAGATTGGTGAGAAATTTCAGAGATGGCTTGGTGCTGGGTTTAGGTGGGATTTATGCATGTGTCGTTGGGGTGTAACGATTCTACATATTAGATATTCTGAGGCGGAGTTCTCAGAGGTATGTTGTTGAGTGACCGGAGGTTTTGGTCAGATCTGGAAGGGTATTCCAGGTCAGGGAATATCGGGTTTGGGAGATCAGAATTTCTCCAGAGGGATGAGAATTTCCCCTAAGATGGTGGTCGGGGCGTTACAAGTGGTATTAGAGCAAATCCTGATATTTGTGAAGAGTCAGATTGTCGGGGTAATGATTTTGGTATGCGCAACGAGGACGTTGCGATCTGTTAATAAGGGTGATTGTGACACCCCGGTTTCAGGGCATATATGGTATATGCGGTATATGCAGAGATGCTTAAAAGAATTGATTTGGCTACTTATATCACCAAAGTGCACTTATCTTTTTGGTTACATGTCTTGAGAGAACTCCAGAGTTAAGCGTGCTTGAGCTGGAGTAGTTTCAGGATGGGTGACCTACTGGGAAGTCATTTCCAGTATCATGTGATTGAGGTCTAAACACGTAAAAAGATCGCGTCGTGATTTGCATGATCAGTAAACAAGACTTCCGAGCCTTCCGGAGTAACGCACCAATTGTCGGACATGATGGGCCTTGGGGAGGGGCGGTCGGGCATTACAAGTGGTATAAGAGCAAACCCTGACATCTGTGAAGAGTCAGATTGTCGGGGTAACAATCTTGATATGCGCAACGAGGACATTGCGATATGTTAGTGGGGGTGATAGTGACACCCCGGTTTCAGGGCATATGTGGTATATGCGATATATGTGGAGAGGCTTAAAAGAATTGATTTGATTACCTATATGACCAAAGTGCACTTATCTATTCGGTCACAAGTCTTGAGAGAACTCCAGAGTTAAGCGTGTTTGAGCTGAAGTAGTTTCAGGAAGGGTGACCTACTGAGAAATCATTTCCAGTATCGTGTTAGTGAGGTCAAAACAGGAGAAAAGACCGCGTTGTGATTTGTAGGGTCAATAAACAAGACTTCCGAGCCTCCTGGACTAACGCACCGACCGTTAGGGATTGTGGGCCCACGGGCCGAGAATGGACGTGGAGCCCGTTAAGAGATGAGAATTTCTCTCAGAGGGATGAGGATTTCTCCTACGACGATGGTCGGGGCGTTACATCCTTGATTTAATTTTGTTTATTTATATGGTCAATTATTTTGTGTTCCAATAGATATACATATTTTTAACATTTGTTTATATATAACAATAGAAACATGTTATTTTCATTTTTAATTAAATAGCTTGCTATTTTTCTTTTCCTTATTTTGTTTTATGTTAAATTTCTCTTCATTAAAAATCTTTTTCAACTAAATATCTTACATAACTATTCGCATAGAGGTTTTGTGCAATTTTTAAAACTACTTTATATTTTTTTCCATCTTAACTTCTTTCTTTTTGGTAATTAACAATTTTGATATTGGAAATTTAATAATTTTATATAATGAAAAAGTTACATATTTAAGGGACAATTGCAAATATGCCACACATGACAAAAATTTAATCAAATATGTCACGGTTCACAAAATCATTACGAGCGTATCATTGTTCACTGACTAAATGAAAAAAAAAAAACATATCTCACATTCTCTCTCATCTCTCTCACGCTCATCTCCCAGACCCAAATTTTTTTCTCTCACAAAATTCTCTTCTTTGAAATTGCAAATCGGATTTGGGTTATGGATCTAAAGTTTTTGATTCTCTCTCTTATTCCATTGGACGCAAACGCAGCGAGGATAGATCTAGGATTTTCGATTCTCTTTCTTCCATGTAAATCTATGTAAATTCCTTAAATCGATTTTGATTTCCTGGATTAGAAGAAGAAGAAGAAGAAGAAGAAGAAGAAGGAGGAGAAGAAGGAGGAGGAGGAGGAGGAGGAGGAGGAGGAGGAGGAGGAGGAGGAGGAGGAGGAGGAGGAGGAGGAGGAGGAGGAGGAGGAGGAGGAGGAGGAGGAGGAGGAGGAGGAGGAGGAGGAGGAGGAGGAGGAGGAGGAGGAGGAGGAGGAGGAGGAGGAGGAGGAGGAGGAGGAGGAGGAGGAGGAGGAGGAGGAGGAGGAGGAGGAGGAGGAGGAGGAGGAGGAGGAGGAGGAGGAGGAGGAGGAGGAGGAGGAGGAGGAGGAGGAGGAGGAGGAGGAGGAGGAGGAGGAGGAGGAGGAGGAGGAGGAGGAGGAGGAGGAGGAGATGTTTAGTCCATGAATTTTGTTTTTTTTTTAAATTCAATTTTGGTTACAAATTTGAGTTTTTTTATTGCATTTTGGTTACGAATCTAAGCTTTTTATTCGATTTGGGTTACAAACTTAAGCTTTTGATTCGATTTTTGTTCAGATCTGGGTTTGTTTATTTTTATGGTCAGATATAGGTTCTAGTTGTTTTTTGGTCAAATCTGGGTTTTGGTTATTTTTAGGGTTTTCCCGTTTTTGTAAAGTTTTTAAACAGTTTTATAATACTTTTTTACATGTCATTAAAAACTAAATAGTTAAATAATTTATAATATTTTATAAGGTTTATAAGATTTTTATAAGGTTTGCAAAGTTTTAAAAAAGTTTATAAGATTGTTTAAAAACATTATAAACTTTACAAAAACCTTATAAAACTTCTCAAAAACATTATAAACAGTTTTACACGGTTTTTAAATATTTTTATAAGGTTTCTTTAACAATTTTACTAAACCTTTTAAAAATAAAATTTGGATGAGAGACAAAAAATCAGAAAATAGTGGCACGCTGCTAATGATTTTAAAACAGTGACATAATTGAAAGGTGGCATGTCAATAGTGGCATAACTCAAAATTTCTCCATATTTAAATATTTGACATGTATTAGAATCTACTTTATGCTTGTTCTTATTCCATTTTAAATTCTTTATTTTTGGGTAATTAACAATTTAGATATTAAACATTTAATAATTTTATATAATGCAAAATTAACATATTTATTTATTTTGACATGTGTTAAAATCTAATCGATTATTTAACTTTTGTCACAATCTCGTGAGTTACAATTTTGTGCATCCTCTTTTATATAATAAGACTATATTAAGACCCTCACGATACGAAAATTATTTAATATAGAGTAAATCATTATATTTTAATATATTTTGGGAAAACTCATATTATTTTATTAATTCGAACCCTAACATATATAGTGTATTTGAAAAAATTATAGTTTTATATTTCATATAATTTTAAAAATTTGGATATAAATAAAGTATTTACGTTTGATATATGTAAATATGGTTTACATAAACTATTTGATATAATAACTAAATAATACCATTAACCAAATTTTATTTATCTTTGCTTATTCTTGTAACGCCCCGACCGCCCCTCCCATGGGCCCCCTGTCTACTCTCAGGCCCATGGGCCCACCATGTCCGACGATCGATGCGTTACTCCGGGAGGCTCGAAAGTCATGTTTACTAACCCTGGAAATCACCACGCGATCTTTTCTCGTGTTTTGACCTCACTCGCACGGTACTAGAAATCACTTCCCAGTAGGTCACCCATCTTAAAACTACTCCAGCTCAAGCACGCTTGACTCTGGAGTTCTCTCAAGACCTGTGACCGAAAAGATAAGTGCACTTTGGTAATATAGGTAGCCAAATCTATTGTTTTAAGCCTTTCCGCATATATCGCATATACCATATATGCTGTGAAACCGGGGTGTCACAATCACCCCCACTAACAGATTGCAAAGTCCTCGTTGCGTATACCAAGATCATTACCACCGACAATCTGACTCTTCACAAATGTCAGGATTCGCTCTGATACCACTAGACCAAACGCCCCTAAACCGAGCCCAAACCGCAATTAAAATCAAACCAAGAATCGATTCTAAAACCGCATATTTCGGTTTGGGATGTTACAATTCTCCCCTACTAACCTGGATTCGTCCTCGAATCCCGACAAAGCACGTCTACCTAGGATGATCATCCTGGCCCCCTTGGCAACTCCACTAGGGATCCTCGCCTGATCCCAAAGATCCGCCTCTGATCCTATATTTATACGCATGTTCCCAGACATCTACTACTCCTAACTCATTACCTTGCTCTCAAGACGCATCCTTAGCAACGAACATACCAGCCACTCTTTGTATATCGGGAATCCACATTTCCCTCTAGACTTATACTGAGATCCACCTATCTTAAATAAGTCTCTGTAGGCCACTTTCTCTAAAAGAATGAGGGAACCTCTACTCCCGTCAAGAGATCTACCCGTCTCCTCATATTTATACTGAGATCCACCTGTCACAGATAAATATGCATCGCACAATACTACACCGGGACCCACCATCCCCGATAAGTATAAACACGTTACTACACTGAGACCCACCATCACAAGTAGAACCACCGAAGACCTACTTGTCTTCCCAAAACCGTAATGAGTTATTCGGGAACGCCACTGTCCCTAGAGTAATACATTCTAAAACGTCTAGAAACATCTATGATAAAAATCGATATTCCCAATCCGGAATATCTCACAAACACAACCCAAACCGGTCAACACTCAACAACATAACACAAAAATACAAGACAGCCCATCTCATAAATCTCCAAACCGTATCATCATTACAACGAAAATACAAGAATTCACGACCAGCACACGACTAAACAACTAAAGCCACAAAGATGAAGAAGCTCTCTCCGCGATCTGCTTGACGAACTACCTCCTGAACTTCGGCTTTATCTTTGCCTCCGGCCCCCAAAATCCTTTTCCAAACAACAAAAACACGCCAGGCTCCTATCCCCGACTATACATATGCAACGTTTCCTAATCCTGACTAGGTCTGCCCAATTGATCGCGCAACAATCAAACAAGAACATGCACAACCAGCTGTAGACCTAGAATTGGATCGATCAATTTCACAACAATCAAACAATAACATGTACAACCACACATGCTACATCCGTTAACCAGCTCATCATAACCGAATGAGAAAGAAATACATTTAAGGTCTGTAACCCGTTTCATGCTTATGCCATGGTCAAACATTGATTACTCATACTTATACCGTCATCGTCACACTCCCAGGACGTCTCCTTCGAGGTAACGATTCCGATGCCACTCCACTCTCAGGATGTCTCCCTCAAGCTCTGGATCTATATAGGAAAACATTTCCTTTAGAGTAATTAACTTGTATGTGTACAAGCACCTGAAACTAGGATTACTTCCCTTGCTACTAACCTGCCATTTAATACTCTAGCATAGCAACTCTTCTCCTACTGAACACTTGGCTAACACAACCGACCATCCTCAAGGTTCGTGCTGGACTTTCAAAGTGCATCACTAAACCAATACTTAGGAAACATCCTTCTCTGACAGCTTCGTCCTAGCATGCGATATACTCACAAATCCCTAGACAATTCTCCGATAACAACTCGCTAAACCATGAACTTCTGATCTCTATAGCATTAAACGGTTTATGCCCAACTTCGCTTGGTTTAACGAAGAGAAAGACGGATAAGGAAAGGACAAGAACATGATCAGCAGCCTTGCAGTCTCTGTACTCACACGCAAACTCCGAGAGACGCTCCCACTATCACCTAGGACGCAAAACTCCAAAATCAGATCAGAAACCCAATCCGGAAACTAGATTGAGAGAGATTTCCAATGATACCAAGTTCGCCTCATGATTCCTTCCCAAACGTCAGAAAAACACTTTTCAAGTTGACTGATCGAATCCCGAAACTACGAAAAATCACGTCGATCAGACTTGAATCGATCGTCCGTTCTTCCTTCCGACCAGAACAACCGAAACTGGCTCCTCTTTTCTCTCAACCTCCACACACAAAATCACCTTTTTCTCTCTTTAATTCTCAAAACCCTTTTCTTTTCTCTCCAAAAATGGCTGCTACACGACAAGAAAGCTCTGATACCACTTGTAACGCCCCGACCGCCCCTCCCATGGGTTCCCCCGTCCACTTTCAAGCCCATGGGTCCACCATGTCTGACGGTCGGTGCGTTAGTCCGGGAGTCTCAAAAGTCATGTTTACTAATCCTGCAAATCACTACGCGATCTTTTCTCGTGTTTTGACCTCACTCGCACGGTACTGGAAAGTACTTCCCAGTAGGTCACCCATCTTGGAACTACTCCAGCTCAAGCACGCTTAACTCTGGAGTTCTCTCAAGACCTGTGACCGAAAAGATAAGTACACTTTGGTGATATAGGTAGCCAAATCTATTGCTTTAAGCCTCTCCGCATATATCGCATATACCATATATTCTGTGAAACCGGGGTGTCACAATTCTCCTCGATCTAGTTCTTCATTTACACATGGTTAATTTTTTTGTGTTCCTCATAAATATACATATGTTAAACCTCTACCTATATATAATGATATAAACATTGTCGTTTCTATTTTTATTATATAGTTTGTCATTTTTCTTTTTTTAGTTTTTATTTTATGTCAAATTTCTCTATATTAAAAGTTGTTTTCAACTAAATATCTTATGTTTACTTTTTTCCAATTTAACTTCTTCTTTGGTAATTAACAATTTTGATATTGAAAAATTTACATATTTAACACGTGTCGCGATCTCGTGAGTTAGAATATGCTCACTCTTTTTTATATAATAAGACTAGAATAAGACCCTCGCGATGCGAGGATTATTTGATTTATAATAAATAGTTACTTTTAAAGAATGTTTGGAGGAGAAGTATACTATATTCTTAATTGAAACCCCAAATTAGATAATGTAGTGATTAAAGTTATAGGTTCATATGTAATTTGAAAAAATATAGTCTTATATCTCATATAATTTGAAGAATTTGGAAATCAATAAAGTATATACGCATGATATATGTAAATATGGTTTGAATCATTAAACTATTTTATATGATGGCTAAATCATTTTTATTTTTATTTTTTTGTCACAAATTAAATCATTTTTATGTTTTGACGATTTTTTTATAATATTTTGTAAACTTTACACATCAAAAAAATTCTACTAACCAATTTTTTTATTTTTGCTTATTCTTCTTGATATAGTTCTTCGCTTATCAATGATCAATTATTTTGTGTTCCCCATATATATATACTGTAAAAACTCTATAAATTAATAATATTGGGACCACGATATTTTATTAATTTATAGAGTTATTAATTTACCGAAAATGGAATTTTCCATAATCTTTTAAAAAAAAATTTTATTTTAAAATTTTTAATTTATATTATGCTATATTTTTATAAAATTAGTTTACTTTATTTGTTTGTTTGTACTATATCAAATAATGATAGAGTTATAAACAAATTTCAGTTCTAAGAAAAAAATAAACAACATTAAAATGATATATAAATATATTTTAGTCATGTTTATATAGCATATATTAATTTATGATATTATTGGGACCATATATTTGCATAGGATTTCTAAAAACATTATTATCTTATTATCTTATCGAATTGTGCTATATTTTACACCGGCCCGACTCGGGACCGGACAAATTTATTAATTTAGAGAGTTTATTAATCTATCGAGTATTAATTTATAGAGTTTCTACTACATATGTTAAACATCTGCCTACATATAATTATAGAAACAAGGTCGATTCTATTTTTAATTACATATATAATTTGAAGAATTTGGAAATGAATAAAGTATATACACTTGATATATGTATATACGGTTTGAATCATTAAACTATTTGATATAATAACTAAATCATATTTACATGTTTAGACGATCCTTCTTTGATGATATTTCGTAAACTTTACACATAAAAAAATACCACTAACCAATTTGTTTTTATGGTTGCTTGTTCTTTTTGATATAGTTCTCTTTTTATCCATTGTCAATTATTTTGTGTTCCTCATAAATATACATATGTTAAACATCTGCCTATATATAACAATAGAAACATGGTTGTTTCTATTTTTAATTACATAGTTTGCTATTTTTCTTTTTCAAATTTTTGTTTTATGTTAAATTTCTCATTATTAATTATTTCTAACTAAATATCGTATATAACTATTCTTATAGGTGTTTTGTGCAATTTGTAAAATTACTTTATGTTTTTTTCATTTTAACTTCTTCCTTTTTTTATAATTAACAATTTTGATGTTGAAAAATTTACATATTTAAATAATTAACATGTGTTATAATATAATCAACTACATAACACGTGTCGCGATGTCTGAGTTATAATTAGGCTGACTCTCCTTTATATAATAAGATTTGGTATGTCAGTATAAAATATGGCATTGTGCCTTTTTCTCTTTAGGTAATATCACCTTCTTCTTTTTTTTTGGAAATAATTTTCTATTGACAATGTTACAATGGAAGTTGTATATACCTTTTAGTATCCTTCTTTATTGTCTTTGTGCTATTGTTGTTCTTATGTTATAATTCTTATAGATGTTTTGTGCAATTTGTAAAATTACTTTATGTTATAATTTTTTATTGACAGACCACAATATCACTTTTTGTTGAAACTAATTTAGTATTAAATCTGCGCTCCCGCGTATATGAATTTGTAATCATCAAATATAATGTATATTTATCGTACAAAGAGAAAGGGCCCAAATTCCTTCACAAATGGAGCTTTCATGAACCGTGACACAATATTATGATAGGATGTTGACCAAACACATGTCTATATATCTAGGTATCTAATTTTTTTATTTTTTGTTAAAATATCTTAGCCACCTATTAACTCAGAGAGGCAGAACGAATTTTTTTTTGTGTGCAAAAGGAAAGAACGATTTAAAGTAATTTATAAGGGAAAAGGACTCGAAATGTAACAACCTATCTACTTGAATTTTTTTAGTTCTTTCACTTTTTGCTTTGCGTATGCAAGAAATAACTTTTAAAGAGCGTTACCGATTATGTTATAGACCAATTCAAAGCCTCTATATTACAACATATATTAAAACATTAGATTTTAAAAATATATATATTATAATCTGTAAAAACGTAAAATGCAAGAAAACATATAAAAACATGATAAAAAAGATAATTGAGTCAGCTCTAATCTTAACTTCAGCCATATTTTTGCCAAATATATTCAACCAAATCTTCTTCCAATTGTTGATGAATTCTTTTTTCACAAACTCGAGCTCGATTGACCATCATATTGTTCGCAGTTGTAGATGGTTGTGTAAAAAACATGTAGTCCACATGTGAAGTCCCGCTTCCTTCTCCGTTGTATGAAATCGGATAAACCGTACTGAGTCTCTTGGTCTCGTTCGTCTTCTACAATCATATTGTGCAATATGATACATGCTTTCATTATCTTGCCTATTCTTTCCATATCCAAGAACAGAGCTGGGTTTCGAACAATAGCAAACCGAGCCTGCAAGACTCCAAAAGCACGCTCGACATCTTTTTGACTGCTTCTTGACAACTAGCAAATAATGATGTTTTCGCTCCTTGTGGTCGAGAAATTGATTAGATGAATGTTGCCTATTTCGAATATATACCATCTGTGAGATAGCACGCCATATGGTATTGACGTCCATTGACAAAGTAACTGACTTGTGGAACTCGACCTTCCAATATATCATCAAAAACCGGTGAGCGGTCAAGAACATTCAGATCATTACACTACCCGGAGCTCCCAAAAAAACGAGCCAAATCTAGAGATCTTGTGAAGCCACGACATTTAAAATGATAGTGGGTTTTTCATGTCCGTGTGAATACTGGCTTTTCCAATCCGTAGGACAATTCTTCCACTCCCAATGCATACAATCAATGTTTCCTATCATCCCGAGAAATCCGCAAGACTCTCCAATATTGAGTAATCGTTGGAGATCCTCCGGTGTAGGCCTTCTCAGGTACTCATCTTGTAATAAATGTATAATTCCATCCACAAAATGCTCGAAGGCTTGGCTCACAATGCCTGCACCCATCCGGAGGTATTCCTCCATCGCATCATTTGCAAGACCATATGCCATACGACGAATTGCGGCTAAACATTTTTGTAGGGCAGATAGATCGAACCTTCTGGTAGCATCTGTTCTTTGCTGAAAATATGGAAATTGACATAGACTTTGAAACATATGCAAGAACAATCGCTTGTTCATTCTAAATCGTTAGTCGGAATATGCCATCAGGGTAAACGGACTCGTCGGAAAAGTAATCGTTCCATAAACGTATATTTTCTTCCTCACGTTCTCTTTCTATATTTGCTCTTTTGTTCTTCTTTTTTGGCCGCTTGATTTCTACTGTATTCATTTATACCGTCTTCAAAAAAAATTATCAAATATTTGATCGATATTTGAGTCAAAATCCTCATCAAAATTATCATTAGAAGTGTGAGGATGAGATGCCATGGCTTTTTATAGATATGAAAATTTTAAAAGAAACAAAACAATTTGGATATGTAAAAAGAAAAAGAATGAGTTGGATTACCCGAATAGTTCACTCCAAAAAAAAAATTAAATGTAAAAAAGAAAGAAAGAAGATTATTGGCTAGTTTTATAAATTTTTATGGAATTTTTTGGCTGTTTTACAATTAAAGTAATAAGAAGAAAGGGTTGAAATGAGAAAAACAACACTTATTAATTAGAACAATTCGTGGATTCACCCTTAGGGGTGAACTTCTCTCATTCCCCCCGGGTGAACCTCTCTCATTCACCTCTTTTTTATAAACCAATCAAAATTGAGTTGTAAGGACCACCAATTTAATTAAATCAATTACTACATCAAACAAATTAAAACAATTAATACTCTATTATCTAACTAAACAAATTACATAAATCCTAAACCCCAAATTCAAACCCTAAACCCTAAAAATATACCATAGTTTTGGAATAGTTAAGCCAAAATAAACCCTAAACCCCAAAGCTATACCCTAATTCAGGAATAGTTAACCCAAAATAAACCCTACACCCCAAATTCAAATCCTAAACCCCAAAACTATACCCTAATTTGAGAATAGTTAGCCCAAGCCTAAAAATTTAAACTACAAATCCATTAAAAATCAATTTTTGTAGTTTAAATTTTTAGGTTTGGGTTAACTAATCCCAAATTAGGGTATAGTTTTAGGGGGTAGGGTTTGGATTTAGAGTTTAGGGAATTAATCTAATATTAATTATTTTTATTTGTTTAGTTAGATAATAGAATATTAATTATTTTAATTTATTTGATGTAGTAAATGATTTAATTAAACTGGTGGTCCCTACAACTCAATTTTGATTGGTTAATAAAATGGGGTGAATGAGAGAGGTTTACCCAATAATTGTTCTATTAATTAAAAGCAAAATAGGGCCTTTTGCAAGGAAATGAAATGAGCCAAACACAAATTAATTAGAAACCATTCGGAAGAGAATGAGAATGAAAAGAATTTTGATTTGGTAAGAATGAAGAGTTATTAAGAATGAGAAGAGTTTTGATTTAGTAAGAGTTTTGATAATGAGAATGAGTGGAGTTTTGAGAATGAGAATGAAATGAAACTCTTAGCCGAACATCATAACAAATGTTGGTAAGAGTTTTGATAAGAGTTTTGGTAAAATTTTGATTTTGGTAGTTTTGAGAATGTGCATGAAATGAAATGAAACTCCCATATATATATATGAGAAACAAGCAGTACATTACATGAACCGAAACATACATACAAACCCAAAGAAAGTTACATCAATAAAGACAGCGCGGTAGGGTAGTACATTACATGAACCAAACATACAAAGCCAAAAGAAGACAATATATTATTGAAACCAAAGACAGTACACTTTAATATGTGAACCGAAACATGATAGCTTCCAACATCTTCCTTGCCGACACACTTGTAGGATAGATGTTTCCTCCACATAATTAAGAAATCAAAGAAAGTTATGTACACTTACACTTACCCATCAGAACTAAAACAAGATAAGCAATCAAAGAAATTTGTGGAAATGTACACGTACACTTACGAAATCAAAACAAGTTATGCATCCTCATTGCAACCACCAAACATCTCATTGATAAGATGATTCTTAAGGGTGACTTTGATGTCAAACAGTGATTCACATCGTGCAATGAGGCTCTCAAGCAGTTTCTGCATGGAGAGTCTCTCCTTAAATGTAAAGTCTTTATCCTTTATAATCCACAAAGAGTTAATATCTTTCACATAATCTGCCTCAGACCCTTCACTCTTACCTCTGTTCTTGGCTTTTGCCTTGGTTCCCTTAACACCAATAGGCTTTTCCATTATGCCTCCTTCTACATGAGAGGTTGTATTGGAGCAAGATGCATCAGTTAGTTTGGCTTTCTTCCTCACTGGATTACTTTTAGAAGTAGAGAAATTGTACCATTTTTGTTCACTCTTGAGTATTCTCCAAACATGCTCATTGGTGAATTTAGCCGTTTAATCCCGGAAATAGAGCTTGTAAGCCTCAGTAAGAACATCATTTTGTCTTTTTCAGACTAATATTTACGCGATGCATAGTTGTAGCAGCCAGCAAACTTCATAACTGTCTCAGATAACTTTGACCATTTGAGCTTACAAGCCTTTGCCTCTCGAATGGCCACCTTTGACACAACTGGACTTGCAGCATAATAAGCTGCAACTCTCTGCCAAAAATCCCTTGCTCTCTGCTCATTGCCCACTATTGGATCTTTAAAAGTGTTTAACCAAGCACTTGCAAGAGTTTCCTCTTCGGGTAGAGTCCACCTAACCCTAGTTTCTCTACCCAATGGTGAAGGTGGTTGGTTTTCAGGTGACAGTGGGTGTTCAAAAAGTTCTGAATTAGGGATCTATTGTTGGTTGAACAAGAGATCAGTGAAGGTTTGAGAGAAAGAAAAAGCTTCAGCTGAATCCGTGATCTACTTACAAAGGTAACTAGACAGTTGTGGTTTCTGTTTACGTGAGATTCATATCATTATAAAGCCACATACTTAGTAATGATCCACCCAATTGCTATTCAATATCGGTTAGGTGTTACAGTTAAGTAAATGAGACACTAGCCATCATCATAACCACTGATTAGATGACTAATGTCTCATCACCATTACATTTTAGTTGACATTTAAGTATAAGTTACAATTCAGTTTAGTTTCTTTGCATAAATTCAGATTAGTTATACTTTAGTTACAATTCAGTTTAGTTTTGTTTACATTTCAGTTTACATTTAAGCTTACATTATAGTTTACATTATAGTTACAAGTTCATTACAATATAGTTTACTTTACAATTACAAGTGACAGTTACAGTTCATTACATTTAAGATTAGTTTACTAATTACAATTCAGATTACTCATCTAATCAGTTCATTAGTTACAAAGACATTGTTATTGACATTGTAAAAAGAAAACAATTGTCTAGCTAACCATTGTTACATAGGTTCAGAACAAGTTATTGACATTGTAAAAAGAAAACTATTTCCATAAAACAGAGACAAGTGACAGTCCACATTCAATTCTTTCACACAACCAGAACATTCAATTCAATCACAGTAAATAGAGAGAAGAGACAAGTGACAGTGTTCAGAGTAAATTATTACCTAATCGTATTATAACAATTGATTGTCAACTACATTTTAACAATTGATATTGTCAACTACAGTTTAACCAGTGAAATTATCTACCTAATTTCCATTACATAAATTAAAGGCACAAGGATTGGAGTTTACCTTATTACTAGATTGAGCTTCTCACCATTGTAGCTTCTGAACGATTGGAGATTAAGCTTCTCTCACTCATACACCATTGCAAATACATGAAGGATATGTTATGACTTAAACAAAGAATACATAATATATTTCAATACAAAAACAAAGTTCTACAAAAGCAAATTCTTCAAAATCTCTTATGAAAAAACAATACAAAAGCAAATTCTTAAAAATTCGACATAAAGTTTCTGGAAATCGTTTGTTTGCACACCAAATTCATCCAAATAGCAATATAAGATAATATCATAACTCAATTCATCAAATATCAATATCAGATTCATCAAAACACATATATGTTCTTTGCCTTTGTCTCGACATGCATCAAATATCAATATCAGATTCATTTTCACAGATTCATCAATGATGACAAAACAACTGAATCTACAAACTTTGATCTTTCATCTACCAAACCTAAACCAATTTATACCAAAAAAAAACAAAGAAGATCGAAGAGAAAGAGTACTTATCTTCATCAGAAGAATCATATATGTTCTTAGCACATGGATCGACATGCAGAAGATGGATTGACGGATCCATCAACAGAGACAGAGGAGAAGATGGATTGACGGATCCATCAACAGAGACAGAGGAGAAGGATCCATCTTCAGAGACAGGGGAAAAGAGAATGAGAATGAATGATTTGGCTCGACATTGGAAGAATTCTCTGCACCTCAAGAAGAATTCTTTGCACCTCTACCAATGGTTGGCTCGACATTGGAAGCGGAATCATGGGATATAATCAAAGCTCTTCATGCGGCGAAAGGAATAGGTTATGTTGATATCCACGTTTGCTCGGATTCACAGATTTTAATCAATCTACTTCGAAAGAAGGAATCATTCGATGATACATAACCTATTATTTGAGATTCACATGTTAGTTTCGTTCTTCCGTAAACTTGATTTCTCTTTTGTACCACGAGAGGCCAATATGTTGGCTGACTCGCTCTCGAAGCAAACTCTTTTGGCTCGTAATTTGTCGACGGTTTCGACGTAATAATTAATAAAATCTCATATTTAAAAAAAAAAAAAATTATTTATGTGATTTGTACCACAATTCGTATATAGTTTTTTCACCTATATGGCCTAATCCTAATGAAACCAAAGTAAAACATGACAAAAGTTGAAAATTCAAAATCTTCAAAACGCTAGTGAAATATTTGTCATAATAACATGCATGTTAAAACTTAAAAGTAAATGGTGGAATTAGGGCACGTGTGGAATAATAAACATGACTGCTTTCTTCGTCACCGCGTTACCACGTAATCCATTCTCTTCCACGCGCATACTACCTGCGACCGTCTTCTTCTTCTTCTTCTTCATTATACTCTAATTGCTACTTATATATATACACACTCTCACGCCGCCATTGTCACTCACTATATTCTCCACTCCAAATAATTAATACCTGAACATACCGAAAGCCTAATTATTCATTTCCATCACTGCATTTTGGTTTATACATATTTATACATAGAGAGACTCAAGAGATGGATCCATCACCGAAGTACACAGGTGTACGGAAGAGGAAGTGGGGGAAATGGGTGGCTGAGATTCGTCTCCCTAACAGCCGCGATAGAATCTGGCTCGGCTCCTTTGACTCAGCTGAGAAGGCGGCGCGTGCTTTCGACGCGGCTCTTTACTGTCTACGTGGTCCCGGAGCTCGTTTCAATTTCCCGGAAAACCCACCGGAGATACCCGGCGGTCGCTCTCTGACGCCGCAACAGATTCAAGTCGTGGCTAACCGTTTTGCCTCATACCAATCACAACCACCGCAACAACAACCGCCGGAGGAAGAAGAAGAAGAAGAAAGGAGAATTTCGGCACGTGGGGAAATTAGTAGTGGAAGTGGTGGGCCCACGTTAGGGCAAGTTGTGGAAGATGTTAATAGCAACGTGGATAATAATTATTACGATAGTAGTCATACGACGACGTATTGGCCCTTTTCATGGGAGGATCAAAATCTTGCTGGTCCTACTTCCTCGGAGGAGTTTGGTTTTTTCTTTCCGGAAGATTCAACAAACTTGTATTTTCCGACACAACAACAACATGAGCTCTCATCTGATTTTTACTATGATGAAGAAGCTGTTGAAGATTCTCATTACAATATTAACCTTTGGAATTTCTGATCAAGATCCAGTTTTTTCAGTGATCTTAATTGGACCAAAAATCCTATATAGTATACCGAAGGTGAATTATTAAAAGCTAGCTTCTAGTTCGTATCGTAGAATTATAGCTAGAAATATTCATCTTCTTTTTTGTTTTTTTTTTTTTGTTACAGCCAAATTATTTCACATGTTTATTGTATTTATGTGCTTTGTTATTTCCTAGCACATTAGTTCCACTGTAATTTTCTCTCTTTTTCTAAGGGTTGCTTGCATTTTTGTAACAAGCCAATTTTGAGCCCTCTATCTCTTTGTCTTATATGGTTTCTGAAAGTTTAATAAATAAGGTTGCATATGTGTAGGTAAAACTTTCTATTTCTCCACCGTAACTATGACATACACATATAACTCCACGAGATATTTTGTTCTGTCCAGATATCCACCACCTGGAAGTTCCATGTCTATTTCCCCACCGGATGAAAGTTAAATGTCTATTTCCCCACCCGTTCCAATTTTGATTGGTTTGATTGGTTTTTGACCGGTTTAAGATCGGTTTAAGAATTAAACCGACACAAACCCATGAAATTGAACCAAATCAATTAAGAAAATAATAATTTATTTAAAAATAATAATAAATATCAAAATAAATTTTTAAAATTCGTAAAAAATTGGGGAAAAAATTCTGAAACTTTTAAAAAAAAATTAACTTTAAAATTGCCAAATTTATAATATTCAAAAATTTATAAACACTTTAAAAATCATAAACTATGAAATAAAGTTAAACAATAAGTTTTTTTAATTCGTAAAAAATTGGGGAAAAATTCTGAAACTTTAAAACAAAAATTAACTTTAAAATTTCCAAATTTATAATCTTCAAAACTTTAAAAATCATAAATTGTAAAATTAAATTTAAAACCGAATTTATGATTTTTAAAGTTTTGAAGATTATAAATTTGGAAATTTTAAAGTTAATTTTTGTTTTAAAGTTTCAGAATTGTTTCCCCATTACTATACGAATTTTAAAAACTTATTGTTTAAATTTATTTCATAGTTTATGATTTTTAAAGTGTTTTTAAAGTTTTAAATAAATATTATTTTTTTAAATAAAGATTAAAAACACATGTTTAAATTTATGAATTTTAAAGTGTTTTTAAAGTTTTGAAGATCATAAACTTGGAAATTTTAAAGTTAAAATTTGGTTTTTAAATTTAAAACCGAATGTATTATTTAAAAACAATCATTGTAATTTTTTTTTTTTAATTTTCAGAATTGTTTCCCCAATATTTTAATCTAAAATTCATAGCTTTATTTCATAGCTTGTGATTTTATGATTTTACAAAAAGCTAACTTATTTTTTGAATCATATAGGATTTTACAAAAGCTAAGTAAAATTTAAATTATAAAGTGTTTAATTTCATAAATTATGAAATAAAGGTATGAATGGGTTAGGATTTTACAAAACTTGTATGGGTAAAAGTTATATACACTAACAACACTTTAAAAGTTAAATTTATAATCTAAACAAGTTAGGATTTTATAATCTAAAATTCATAGCTTTATTTCATAGTTTATGATTTTTAAAGTGTTTTTAAAGTTTTGAAGATTATAAATTTGAAAATTTTAAAGTTAATTTTTTAAAAAGTTTCAGAATTTTTTCCCTATTTTTTTTATGAATTTAAACAATTTATTTTGATATTTATTATTATTTTTAAATAAATTATTATTTTTAAATAAATTATTATTTTCTTAATTGATTTGGTTCAATTTCATGGTTTTGTGTCGGTTTAGATTTTAAACCGATTTTAAATCAGTCTAAAACCAGTCAAACCAATTTTGATTGGAACGGGTGGAGAACTAGACATTTAACTTTCATCCGGTGGGGAAATAGACATTTAATTTCGATTTGATGGGGAAATAGACATGGAACTTCCACGTGGTGGATATCTGGATAGAGCAAAATATCTCGTGGAGTTATATGTGTATGTCAAAGTTACGGTGGGGAAATAGACAGTTTTCCCATATGTGTATGTATATCTATGAGTATTCACGTTTTTGTGTGGGTGAAATGTCGTTATATAAAAGCTTGTATGTAAGATATCACAAAAAGTTTGTACATATAACGATTATATAAATGATTAAATGATGCTAGTCCAACTACTTCTAGGGGCGTTAATTGTTTCAATGCGGCTGAAACTTTAGTTATATTACTTGATAAAAAAACTTGTATGTAAGATATCACAAAAAGTTTGTACAAATAACGATTATATAAAATGATTTAAATGATGCTAGTCCAACTATAGGGGCGTTAATTGTTTCAATGCGGCTGAAACTTTAGTTATATTACTTGATAAGGATGATATACACGTTGTGGAGCCCTTACAAATACGGTTCAATATAATTATCCGGATTTGTATAGAATATAGATCCATTTGTGGGCGAAAGTAAAACCGTTAATAAAACGACCAACTAGAAAATGCTTGCTGATCCGATCCAAACATTCATCGATTCGAAGCCTATGAGATTTTTCCGAGGCACCGAGACCTTATGCATCGTAGATTTTGGAATGTTCGTACGAAGGCAAGATATCTTTATACACACACATCTCTTCCAAAAGTAGGAAATATATATTCCTTCCGTTACTCTATATAAGATATTATTTTTTTCTTTAAACAATTATTAGTTAATACATAAACAAAAATAATTAAATCAATCATGAAAAATCCGCAGAATACTATTGGTCAGTCAGTTTTTAATAAAGTAAAAAGTTATATAGGACTTTGAAAACATCTTATATTGTGAAATAAAAACAAATCTCCAAAACATCTTATATAAAGAAAGGAAGTATATTTTTAGAAGTAATGGTTTTTGATGAGTGTAGCTTATTTTACGTTAGACAACTACAATCATAGATCTAGCAATAAGGCACTGATACTTAAAGTCGATTTGATATTTTCCGTTGAAGGCCGTATCGTTGTACGGTGGCTGTAGCGAGTAAAATTGCCAAACTAACTGCAACCTTTATTAGTATAAAATTTGAAGTGTGCAGTGGAGTCTAATAGTATGTTTTAGTGAAGCAAATAAAAATACACACCTAATGATTGATAAAACATAAATTCAAAATAAAAGAAAATGTTTTTATCACTTGGTATTGCAGTTTAAAAGAAAAATACCGGAGATAAACAATGTTCATCATAGAGGATTTATCTTTTTTCAAATTTTGTTGTAGACATGCGCATTTTTTTACAAAACGCTTTTCAAATGGGTGGTTTCTAGATGAAACGTTGCCCTTTGAGAAGACGCAATAATAACTAGTCACTGATATGGGTTGATGATGAATTTGATTGAATGTTGGAGGCAATGCTAAATGCTTTATGATATACATTTCTTCTTCTAATCCTTGTTTTCATCATATATAGATGTAGAAGTCGAAACTCGCACAATTGAATTTGTAAGGGTTTTAGAGGAGGTGCGAGACTTCTGAGTGAATCACAATGCAGAAAGTAAAAGAAACTGTTGTTGTAGCTGTTAAGAAAGCTTTATTGACCTTATTGTGATAAAAGTTCTCCACCCCCTTCTGGGTGAATACAATGAGCTATTTATAGGTTTTCTAATCTATGCTAAGTACTAGAGTTGGGTCTGGCCAATTAAGCAATTAAAATAGCTTTAGGCCCATAATATCATTAAACATATTTTAAATATGATTCTAATTCTATTATGGGCCTAATTACAAATTGGGCCCTTGTAAACCAGTTTAGGATATCTTATGCACTTGGCAAAATTCTTCTTGTTGTTGCATCGATCTCTCAGGGGTATAATCTGACCCCTACAGTTAGCCCCCCACCTTGGCAGTGTCTGGTATGATAGTGTCAAGGTAGAAAAAATCGCAAGTGAAGTCGATGCTTCAAGAAGATATGTCGCAGACGTTGCCATTATCCTCCAAGGTGTGTTTTGACAAGATGAAATTGCAAAGCTTTGTTCCGCCGACTTGTTAATGTTGCCGATCTCGACGTGTTTTCTGTAAATGCTTAGCTCCGTAAAGACTCCTTGTAGAGTCGTGTTTTGGAACAGGTTGTCGTCAATGAGGAAAGCGTGTAAGTGTGTGAGCAAACCTCGCTAAAAACCCTGTCTAGAAAACCCAGTGGAAAAAACCAAATCAAGGGAAAAGGAGCAGAAGTCACACACTTCTCATTGGAGTTATAGTTATCGCCGCCGTGTTCCCATGTTTTTGTGAATGTTCAACTCGGCGGATATGATTCGCGTTGTAGTTTACATTCTTCGAAAGGATTTTGATTTGCCGAGCTCCCATGTTTCAGTCAATGTTTAGCTCGGTCAATAGAGATTTTTTCATTGTCGGTGAGCTTCCATGTTTGAGTTAATGTTCAGCTCAGCAATGGAGATTATTGCTGACGTCGCTGAGCTCCCATGTATCAGTGAATGTTCAGCTCGGCAGACATTTTTCTAATACCTTCATCTCGGTCTGGAATGATATCATCTTCTAAGACGACAAAGATGTGCTCGAGTCTTTAGCGAGACAGTGCCGATGTGTTTTGAGATATTGTCGAGATAGATAAGTCAGCAAACTTGAAATTCACATGAGATTTGACTTGCTTAGTCGCCGAGGTGGAATACATAAATTGTTCTTGTCATTACATCAATCTCCTAGTGGTAGAATCCGATCCCTATAGTTTGTTAGCCCCCCAGCTTGGTAGTATCGAGTTAGATGATGCCAAGGTATAAGCTGCTGAAGTGTTAGATTGATGTGATGGACTCTGAGGCAGCCAGGCGTTGACGTCTTGTCATCAAACTCGGGAAGTTTCAGATATTCCATGTCAAGCTGATGCTACCGTGTTTTCCTGGACTTACTTCTTTTCTTAAGAATAAGCTTAATCAACCGTAGCTTGAATTGAAATCGTGAAGCGGCTAGACGTTAACGTTCTCGTCACCGAATTCGGGAAGTTATAGTTATTCCTTGTTGAGCCGATGTTGTCGTGTTTTCCTGAATTTGCTTGTGTTCTTAAAAATGAGCTTAATGGACTGAATATATCATCGGGCTTTGTTTTATTGGACTTTGAGGCCCATTAAGAAAGTTTTTGGAATTTTTCCTGAAAAACCTAGGGATTTTAGAAAAATCCTTTAAGTATAAATAGGCCTCCTTCCAATAGTATTTTATTTTTACCAACTGGCTTTTTTTCCTACAGTAAAGAGGTAAAAAACCAAAAAGAAATTTTTTTTATTTTTGGTCGTTTTGTGGGGAAAAAATTAGGGTTTCTGATTTTTTTTTTTTTTGACTTTTTTTGCCCCCTCTTCTTCCTCATCTCCGGCGACTTGCTCTGCCATGGCCTCTGCACCAGTGACCAGAACTCACCAATCGTGTCTCCATTCTCACGCTGTGCTTATCCTCCACTATTGCGATCGCCTTCGTCGCCGCTCTTCATAGATCTGCGATCGAGATCGAGAATTAAGACCGTCCACAACCGCCGCCGTCGTCACTGCTTCGCTTCCGTTGCTGCTTCAGTCGATCAGCTGCCATCAGGCTCGCCGTCCAGCATTGTTGCTATACACGGGGTGAAACCAGAGGAGAAGCATCATGATTGGAGCTATCGAGGAGGACCGCCATACGTGACTTCGCCGTGAATCGCCGTTGCACACTCGCAAATCGTCCTCGCTTGTGCTGGAGCTTCAACACGTCATCACAAGAGCATCAAAAGCGCCACCACAGAGCTTCAAATCGGCGTCGTCGTCACTTTGTTTGCTCTACTGGAGCTGGGACTCGTCGTTCATCATCACATGGAGTTGGATCTGTCGCCATCTCCGACGCCATCGAGATCTGTGGCCTCCATCGTCGTGCTCGCCGGATCTGTTGGGGCTTCATCGATTCGCGGAGGAGGGGAGCTTCACGGAACCGATGGAGAGCTTCAGATCCGGTGGCGGTTGCTCGAGGTTCATGATTTTAGCACCAACGGAGAGCTTCGGATTTGACGGCGATGTCAAGCCCCGATTCCGACAAAAAGGAGCTCCGATTCTAGCGGTGGTTTGTGGTCAACGTAGGACACTGTTGACTTTCGGTCAACGGAATTGAACCGGTCAACTCTAGTTTGGTCAACATAAGTCAAAATCGATTAGGTCAACGTCCGATTCGGTTATCGTTCTGGTTTAGTCATCATTCTATTTTGGTCAACAAAAGTCAACAAACCAACACAGTCAACTGGTCAACGAAAGTCAGCAAGTCAGCAAAAGTTAAAGATTCAACATAATTGTTCCGGAGATTCGCGGTTTTATCATCAAATAGATAGAAGCGGTTCGAGAATAATCCCAGACTTAGATGATTCCGGAGATATGTTTATTGATCTAATTGCGTTGTTTTTCTTCTGGATGCTTATTCCTGACTTTAGCAAAATTATCTGCAGAATTTACGACTTAGTCAAATTCTAACAATTAACCTTTCGCTTCTCGTCTTGCAGCGTTGAGCAGCTTTAAGACGACTTAATTGATCTTTACGCCGACTTGATCATTGCTGCTGAAAATATTAAGTAACAGGAATAAATTATCTGCGCGCGAGAGGAGGATTGCTAAGGCTAGAATCGACACCAGCGGAAGGGCGCCGCAACAAGCTGGAATGTCGTCATCAGTTCCTAGAGATGATATTATTACTACCATTGTGTCTAAGTCATGTCGTCCTGAGCTTGAGGGAAACGTTCTTGTCAGCACTAATTTGTTATCTAAAGTCATTACCCAAGGCATCATGATGATGTAAGGAAGAAGGATGATGTCGCAGTATCAGGTCGCAAGTGTCCCCGAGAAGATAATAGGAAGAATTCTAATTTGAGGGATTTGTTTGGCAGCAGTGGTATATCAGCGTCTCACATGTCGAAGATCGTCTTTCCCGAAGCTAAATTTCCCCATGCAAAAGATATGTCGCAAAAAGACGCTTTTATGAACATGGCCTTTCATTGTATGACGGTATGAGTTTTGGTCGAATTCTGCAACATTTTTTTTGGGTCAGGTGAGTTGTTTTTAGTTTGGCAGTTCTTTGCTTCAGTGAACCAGCTCACCATTGACTACGAGGAGACTACTCTCTCACAAGGCCGTCAGCTTACTAGTGCTCAGAGAGCGTGTGATAAACACAAGAGGATAAAGCATGTTGTGCATGCTCGAGTAATTGCTTTGGAAGCTGCGGTAATGGAGACTGAGGAGAAACGTTGTGAGATAGACGACACTTTTTCAGAGTCTGAATCTGAGAGGAAACGCTTGATGCAAGAAGTCTCCTATCTGAATGTCTGTTTAAAGGATGCGTCTAAACTTAAAGATGCAGCTATTCAGCAAGCTGTTGATCAAGCAAAGAGCGAGCTGGTGGCGAAATACGAGGCAAAACTTGATCAAGCTAAAGATAAGCTTAAAATGCTCAATGATCAACTGAGGGTCAATATTATTGATCTCGCTCAAGTTCAAACAACATCAAATTCGTGAAACTGCAGAGTGACAAGGCGCATGATCTTGGTGAGGAGATTACTGCTCTCAAAGAGCAAGAGGCAGGCTTATTACTTGCGGATGAGGAATTTTTTGAGCATGTGCGCGAACTAGAGGAGACCTTAGGAGTTCGGGATCAGACAATAAATCTTTTGATGATCGTGCTTGTATTTGGGAGGTGGTTTATCCGACTCCAAGTTCTTCTAGATGAGGATTTGTCAGATTTTGAGAGCGAGGTTCCAGCTGGACAAGTTGTGGAAGCGATTGACGTTGCTTGAAGAGAAAATGTCTTAGTGTTTTCTTTGTTTTTGTTTTTATTCAGCTTGGGTGGTGTTAACCCTTTTCATGCTTTGTTTTGCTTTGTCCTAAATGTTTACTACACGCATTTGTTGGGAATGTCCTGAAATCATACTTGTATTCACTCTAGTGATAGTTGTATTGTCGAGATTAGACATTTATATGATACTAGGTGGTCATGATGTTTTACTAGAAACCTCTAATGATCTATGAGTTATGAACTCATTGCTAGTATTATATGATCCTACAGGGTCACACACCTAAGCAAATTGGATATACTTTATGTGGGAATGATCATTAATGTAATGATCAAAATAACGTGTTTCAAAGTAGGTGTCGATCGACACTACGGAGTAATGTCGATCGACACGTGTATATGATACACATTATAATCGTGTTTTAAAGAGTGTGTCGATCGACACACATAAGTCGTGTCGATTGACACGGGCCAATAATCGAAATAGGGATTTCGGTTTAATGACTCAATTAATTTTGAATCGGTTCAGGATCAATTAGGTTTTCTCCAGGGCCTATATAAGGAGTTATAAGGCACGTCCTGGAGAATAAGGGTTTTTGTGAAAACTTTCTGGCAGCCACTTTAAAACGCAGAAACTCCCTAAGAGATCCGATCTACCGGCACTAGCATCCCGGCGGATTCCAATTTGTGTGTGTGTGGACTATCAGTAGAGGCACAGCAATTGAAGTGCTCTAAATCTCGAATCCCTGTTCTAATTCCGCTGCAAAACTCCAGGTATATTCGAGATTCGTTCTATCAGATTTATCGTTTACAAACCCTAGATCCTAGGAAAAGGAATAATCACTAGGTTGATTAATAGAGATTAATCCGGTAAAAACCTGAGTAAATTCCTACAGTGGTATCAGAGCGTTAGGGTTTAACATTGTAATCTGAATGAACAATAATCGTATTTGATCAAGTTTTCATTTGCAAAATCGTTTTGTTGTAAATTGTTCAAATCGCTTAAAAAACCTAGTCGTGTCGATCGACACAATGGTTGTGTCGATCGACACGATCATCTCTGCCTTGCGATTGATGAACCGGTTCAATTGGATTGAATCGGTTATCGCGCTTGGTTAACAGATCAATTAAATCGGCAAATTTCGGTTTGCTGCGGTTTGGTTGGCGTCGATCGACACAAATGTTGTGTCGATCGACACCGACCGGTTTTCAACCCGGTTCAATTAGATTGATCGGTTATCGATCCAGTTCAATTGGATTGACCGGTTATCGAAAATTAAATTTGGTTTGATCAATGTCGATCGACACAAATGTTGTGTTGATCGACACTGACCGGTTATTGAATTAGTTCTGTTGGTTATCGAAATCGGTTCAATTATATTGATCGGTTTCGAAGAACTATAACAGAGAGGTAAGTGTCGATCGACAGCCTACTAAGATTATGGGTTAGTGAACCCAAAATCTAATAACCGAACCAGTTTTAATGAGATTGGGTTCCTAAATGCATATGTGATATGTGTTAAGGATTGAAAGTTCAATTCCTCAACTAAATATCAAGTGTTCTGGATGTCTTCCCGATCTTGTCAGCTGTCAAGACTCGATTCATTGTGTGATAGGCTTGCAGTGCAAGGTATCTGCAGTTACATGAGTAAGGCAGTAAGTAATGAGTTGATGGGCTTGCAGTGCATGGCATCAACTATTACATGACGGAAGAGATTGGTTTACTTGAATGGGCTATCAGAAATTCTGGGCCCAGAGACATCATGTGGTTAGAACATAAGATGTTTTATCCACAACCAAAAGTCATATTGGATATGATTAGCAAAGCGTTGCTTACCTACATAGCTAAGATTTAAGTGACAGCCAGTGGCTCGCTCGGGTTTTGGTGAAACATGGATCTTGGATCATTATATTCTTTTGAGGAAACATAGTTTTGAATATAATGCGAGTTTTCTTAATTGTTAAGTTTACTCTTTTATTGAACATCGTAACTTACCCTCTACCTCTTTTGTTTCAGCAATGTCTAGCTCAAACAACACATTCTCCCTGAGATCCGTCCTTGAGAAGGACAAGCTAAATGGATCAAATTTTCTGGAATGGTATCTGAACCTGAGAATTATTCTCAGAGAGGAGAAGAGGGACTATGTCCTTGATAAAGTTCTCCCCGAGAAGTACCGTGCCAATGCCCTGCAGGCAGAGAAGAATGCTTGGGATAAGCATTCGAATGATGTGGTCGATGTGACTTGTCTGATGCTGGCTTCCTTAAACCTTTCATGTCTTTCTCGTACTGTATGTAGACGACATACTTCTTCTCGGAAATGACGTTTCATTGCTTCAGTCTGTCAAGGCTTGGCTTGGAAGTTGTTTTTCCATGAAAGACATGGGTGAAGCCGCGTACATTCTTGGAATAAGGATCTATAGAGATAGATTGAATAGGCTTATTGGATTGTGTCAAGATACTTATATAGATAAGGTCTTGCACAGATTCAGTATGCAGGATTCCAAGAAAGGTTTCACGCCTATGTTACATGGCGTTACTCTTAGCAAGAAGCAGTGTCCCTCGACACAAGCTGAGCGGGAGCGAATGAATAGAATTCCTTATGCTTCGGCAGTAGGATCTATTATGTATGCCATGCTCTGTACTCGTCCAGATGTTGCGTGTGCCTTAAGCATGACGAGTAGATAACAATCTGATCCAGGTGAGTGTCACTGGACAGCAGTCAAGAATATCCTCAAGTATTTGAGAAATACTAAGGATAAGTTCTTGGTGTATGGAGGAAATGATGAGCTGGTCATAAGTGGATTCACTGATGCAAGTTTTCAGACGGACAAAGACGATTTCCGGTCTCAGTCTAGTTATGTCTTTTGTCTAAATAGCGGTACAGTCAGTTGGAAAAGTTCCAAGCAGAGCACCGTAGCTGATTCCACTACTGAGGCTGAATACATTGCTGCTTCGGAAGCAGCAAAGGAAGCTGTTTGGATCAAGAAGTTCATGTCTGAACTCGGTGTGGTTCCTAGTATCTTAGAGCCTGTATCATTGTATTGTGATAACAATGGAGCAATTGCTCAGGCGAAGGAACCAAGATCACACCAGAAATCCAAACACATAGAGAGGAGATATCACTTGATTCGTGATATAATTGATAGAGGAGACGTGAAGATCAGCAGAGTTCCAACGGATGAGAATGTCGCTGATCCTCTAACCAAGCCCCTCCCACGACCTAAGCATGAGAGTCATACTGCTGCTATAGGACTTAAGGAAATTAAGATGTGATCTTGATTTTAGTGGGAGTTGTCTTGTATTAAGTTATGTTTTGATGTTCATGTAATCATACTTTGGTTATTTTATTAAAATTTGATTTCAGTATTATTTAAATGTGTTTAAATGATAGTCCCAAAATAATTTATGACATTTTATAGGTCATCTAGTTGAGGACTTGATCATGAAACCCTATGAGAATTAAATGACATAGATTATATTTGTCCCTGGTCGAGGTTGTTAAAGTGGGACACTAACAACCGCGTGAGACCAGCATGTGAGGTGACTGGTGACTAAGTTTCATGGAGTCATTAATAGGAGTATTAAAGTCAATCACATAAATATATGTTAGAGAACATATGATCGAACATGACCCGCTAATGAGAACTCTACACGATAATTAAGTGTCATAAGAGGTTCTCATTACGACTATAGAGTATAGTCCTTAGACCTGAGTTCATCATGATTTCTTACATATGAATTGGTCCGCTTTGACTCTGTCAAACGTTATCCGTAAAAGGTGACTATAAAGGCATTGATTGGGCGTATCATGAAGTGTGTGAAGGAACAGGGATGGAACAAGATGGGATTTGTCCCTCCTGTATAGCAGGAGATAAATATCTCAGGGCCCATCGAAGATTTGATACTGAGGAATGTGTGGCCGTACTCGAACGAGCTAAATGTCAGTCGTTTGTCTTGTCAGTATAAATCGGAGTTCGATGAACATGATATTGGTTGAATAAGGATGACATGGATCTTGCCTTATGCCATATCGAGATATAGAGACGAAGGGATTATTGGAATAGTTGATTCCAGTACAAGTGGGAGATTGTTGGGAATGTCCTGAAATCATACTTGTATTCACTCTAGTGATAGTTACATTGTCGAGATTAGACATTCATATGATACTAGGTGGTCATGACGTTTTGCTAGAAACCTCTAATGATCTATGAGTTGTGAATTCATTGCTAGTATTATATGATCCTACAGGGTCACACACCTAAGCAAACTGGATATACTTTATGTGGGAATGATCATTAATGTAATGATCAAAATAACGTGTTTCAAAGTCGATCGACACGTGTATATGATACACATTATAATCGTGTTTTAAAGAGTGTGTCGATCGACACACATAAGTCGTGTCGATCGACACGGGCCAATAATCAAAATAGGGATTTCGGTTTAATGACTCAATTGATTCTGAATCGGTTCAGGATCAATTAGGTTTTCTCCAGGGCCTATATAAGGAGTTATAAGGCACGACCTGGAGAATAAGGGTTTTTGTGAAAACTTTCTGGCAGCCACTTTAAAACGCAGAAACTCCCTAAGAGATCTGATCTACCGGCACTAGCATCCCGGCGGATTCCAGTTTGTGTGCGTGTGGACTATCAGTAGAGGCACAGCAATTGAAGTGCTTTAAATCTCGAATCCCTGTTCTAATTCCGCTGCAAAACTCCAGGTATATTCGAGATTCATTCTATCAGATTTATCTTTTACAAACCCTAGATCCTAGGAAAAGGAATAATCACTATGTTGATTAATAGAGATTAATCCGGTAAAACCTGAGTAAATTTCTACAGCATTATGATATAATACGCAGTTTTCGTTATGTAGAACTCGTCTGTTCTAGAAAAGAATTCTTTTTTTTGCGACTACCTTGGTTTATAGAAGCATTGTCATTAATAATTCTGCTCCAGCAGCGAGTATGTTTCTTTGTGTTAAGACCAACGTTTCAGATAGTTGGATTTTTTAATAAACACCCCGGCTTATAGATATGTTATTCTTTAACATATCTGCTCTTTCATTGAATATTGTCTAGAGAAGTTACCAACATTATGTTAGTTGGGTTTTAACATGAACATTTGGGTTTTAACATGATTGTCTAGAGAAGTTACCAACGTTATGTTAGTTGGGTTTTAACATGAACATGTCTGCTCCTGTAATGAACATGTTATCGCGTTACGACCAACGATTCAGTGAGTTGGGTTTAGAGTGAACACTTGGGTTTACAGACATGTTCCCGAGAACACGTTCGCTCCCGTAATGATCAATTTTAGCGATGCAACCAACGTTTTATCTGTTGGGTTTCGAAATGAACATTTGGGTTTACGCATACGTTTTCCTCTAATGCACACGATCCTATAATGAACATTATACATTTATATAGCGCGCTGTTTAATCCTATTAAGGATATAATAGTCAAATCTGAAGCTTGTGAAGTAGACCGTCGATGTGGCCAGCAGCAAGGTGTTATGTCTGTTTTTGATAAAATTTTATATGATCCGTAAAGGATGTAAATTATATATCCGTTCAGGTAGGACTTTGAATGATCCGTAGAGGATGTAAGTGATAAGTCCATTAAGGTGGGACTGAATGATCCATAAAGGATGTGAGTGATATATCCGGTAAGGTGGGACTTCGAATTGATCCATAGAGGATGTATGAGATATGTCTGTTTAGATAGGACTTCGAATAATCCGTTAAGGATGTAAGTGATATGTCCGTTTAGGTCGGACGTTAAGCGCATGTGTTAGGTGGCAACTTAGGAGAGTCGGTAAGCAAGTTAGCGAGAGTAATAACGATCTGTTTGCGAGAGGAAGCGAAAATTCACTTATGAGAAGAGTGATAATCCATTTGCGAGAGTAGCAACGATCCGTTTGCGAGAGAAGCGAAGATGCGCTGTAGACATGAGCGACGATTTGATTGAGAGAGGAGCGTCATCTTTACTTGGGAAAAGAGCAACGAATCATTTATAAAAAAGTGACGATACGTGTGAGAGAGAAGAGACGTTTTGCTTGAGAGAGGAGCGTCATTTTTACTTAGGAGAAGAGCAACGATCCGTTTGTGAGAGAAGAGCAATAATCCATTTGCGAAAGAAAGTGATGATCCGCTTATGAGAAAGCCACGATTTGGTTGAGGGAATAGTGTTTCTGCTTTGTGTTAGCGCTGCTCCATTCAACGATACTCGGTATGATCCTAGCATATGCGTTTTTTGTAGTACGCTCGACCTAGGTTTCTGCGCAGCAGTGGCAGTAGTCTCTGAGACGTTTGTCTGTTGGTTTATGCTGGTGTGATCCACGCTGCACTGCTAGTCACTGATAGTGCAGTTGACGTTATATTGCTGATCGCCGCTGATTCCGTGGAGTTGCGCTCATGGTCGCCACTACTGCTCTGGATGTTTCACTCCTGGTCGCCGCTGGTGAGATCCATGTTACACTGCTGGTTACCGCTGATGTTGTCAATGTTGCACTGCTGGTCACCGCTGGTGCGATCCACGTTTCGCTCCTAGTCACCGCTGCTTCTGTCGACGTTGCGCTCCTCGTCGCTGCTGGTACGATCCACCTTGCGCTGCTGGTTACCGCTGCTGATATCGACGTTATGCTCCTCGTCGCTGCTGATGCGATCCACCTTGCGCTGCTTGTCACCTATGCTTGCGTAGCCTGCATGGTGATTCTTTAAAGTAAGAACATCTCATGTGTCCACTTAGTCGGTGCCAAATTGTAGGAGTCAAAACTCGTACAATTGAATTGGTAAGGGTTTTAGAGGAGGTGCGAGACTTCTGAGTGAATCACAATGCAGAAAGTAAAAGAAACTGTTGTTGTAGCTGTTAAGAAAGCTTTATTGACCTTGTTGTGATAAAAGTTCTCCACCCCCTTCGGGGTGAATACAATGAGCTATTTATAGCTTTTCTAATCTAGGTCTAAGTACTAGAGTTGGGTCTGGCCCATTAAGCAATTAAATTAGCTTTAGGCCCATAATATCATTAAACTCATTTTAAATATGGATCTAATTCTAATGAGCCTAATTACAAATTGGGCCCTTGTAGGCCTGTTTAGGATTTCTTCTGGACTTGGCAAAATCTTCTTCGTTGCATCGATCTCGCAGGGGTGGAATCCGACCCCTACACTAGAAATGGTTTGTTGTGCTTTCATGATTTATAGCAATAACTAGATTTAATGTGGAAATATAAATTTCAGTTTATTGTATAGTAAAAATATATTGTTTTGAATAATACATACCAAAAAGATATTAGATAAATAATTGTGTTCACTAAAAATATTAATCGACCGATTTTTGAATCTTGAATGTCTTAATATGATAGGTCTTACGTTTTAAGTATATACAAAATATAAAAATATAAAAAAATTGATTTACAATAACAAAACCAAAAAGCGAAACAATGTCTTATAATGTATGAATGTATGACAAAAAACAAATGTTTTTATACCTAAATTTATCACTGGCCAAAATACATAAATGAGTTAAATCGGTTTGGGTTCTGAGTATGGTAATGAATATTGTAATTATATACCAAATGAGCTCCGTATATATTAAAGATATTAAAAATATGTAAAGATTTCCACCATGATAAATTGAAATGTTTTGATTGGTTAATTTAATTAATGTGTTTCTTAAATTTCTCTTTAAATGACACCTAGGATTAATGTTACTTAAGACTCTCATAGGATTTTTAACTTTTAATATCTCTTCAATTAATATATATAGGATGCATTTAATTAGTTATGGGAGTTTTTATTTGTTTCGTCGAAATAAATTGACTTTCTAATTCACATCTCAAATGTCACAGGTGAATTTGTTTTTTCAATTTTCCAATGTAACATGGTTTTAACTTTTAAGATACAAAAGTTATGAATACATTATATTAATTAGCAAATTAATCATGGAGCTTTTGATGGTGATTTGAGTATAATGATTGATGACTTACCCATTTATATTTAATTGATGGTTTTTTATTTTTATTTTTGGGCAACTATTGATGGTTTTCTTTATCTTCTTAACTTACCATTTTGCAAAAAGGTGTGTTACCATGGAACAAGCCCAATGCCATGTCAACAATCCCAATTAAGTGTCAAAAGCCCATGTATTTAAAGTTTAATTTTGCAAGTAGATTAGTATAATATCATTCTTATAAGATCAAGAATGATAACCAAGAGAATTGCCGCAAAGCAACCAACCCTCTATTTATGTTTTAGTATTAATCAAATCATAATATAAATACAATATTAAACTTAAACGACTTATTTATAATAAAATCCAAAATCTTTAGAAAACCCGTAAAACAATATAAAGAAGTTGTTCGGAACATTCGTGATCGACTTGATAGTTTGGATTGTATCAAGAATCAGTATAATTATCAATTTAAAAAATGAAGATCTTACTTTTTTTTTTTTTTTTGTCAACAAACTCCATATATTAGATCACATTTGGTCAGTAGAAACATTCCGAAATCGGATACTTTCTACTGACTCATCGAGATCTACATGGGAAAATAAATGGTTACGTGCTCGTGCCGCTTTTGCAAGGGCATCGGCACGATCATTACAAGAGCGAGAACTATAGGCTAGCTGAAAGGAAATAAAGTGATTTTTAAGTTCTACGAAGTGATCTAGCTCAGACTGGAAAGCTGGCCAATCTATCGGATCGTCGGTCATCTTCAAAAGATTTGGGCAATCCGTCTCGAATCGGGCTCTAAGAACACGTTTCTCGACCAGACACTCCATTGCCCAGAGGAGTCCCTCGAACTCTGCATGTAAGGCTGAAAGGCTCCTTCGGCATCCCTGATTGTCGGTGTGTGTTTGACCTAATGTGTCAGTGAGGTACCATCTGAGACCGCTAGTAGACTCTCGATCTGTCCAAGATGCGTCCACTTGGCAGATCGGAATACTTGGATGCTCGGATCGGAAGTTATCTCCAATCTCTGTAGTATCCCCCTCCTCCTCTTCGTCTTCTTCTCTAGTCAAGTTCGCACATCGCCAACTTTCTTCCTCTAACTGTGCTACTTGTGTAGGAAATCGTTCAGGTTTACCGGTTTAAACTCTATTAAACAACCTAGTGAGAATTCCTTTTCCTAGGATCTAGGGTTTGTAAACAACACTTTATAAGAACAGATCTCGAATATACCTGGAGTTTTGCAGCGGAATTGATTCAGGGAATCGAGATTACGAGCATATCAAATGCTATGCCTCTACGGATAGTCCACACGCACACAAATAGGAATCCGCCGGATTGCTAGAACCGGTGATCAGATCTCCTTAGGGATTTTGTGTTTCAGAGTGACGGCTATCAGAAAGGTTATTCTCCAGGTCGTGCCTCATATCTCTATATATAGGCCCTGGAGAAAAACCTAATTATCCTGAACCGAGTCAGAATTAATTAAGTCGTTAAACCGAAATCCCTATTTCGGATTTAGCCCGTGTCGAGCGACACAACATATTGTGTCGATCGATACACTCCTTTTAACTCGTGTCGATCGACACAACACATTGTGTCGATCGACGCACTCTTTAAAACACAAATTAATGTGTATCAAATACACATCATCTGGATCATTACATTAATGATTATTCCCATATAAAGCGCATCCTATTTGCTTAGGTGTGTGACCCTGTAGGATCATATAATACTAGCAATGAGTTCACAACTCATAGATCATCAGAGGTTTCTAGCAAAACATTATGATCACCTAGTATCATATGAATGTCTAATCTCGACACTACAACTATTACTAGAGTGAATACAAGTCTGATTTCAGGACATTCCCAACAATCTCCCACTTGTACTGGAATCATCTATTCCTTTAATCCCTTTATCGCTATATCCCGATCTGGCATAAGGCAAGAACCGTGTCATCCTTATTCAACCAAAATCATGTTCATCGAACTCCGACTTATACTAACAAGACAAACAGCTGACATTCAGCTCGTTTGAGTGCGGCCACACATTTCTTAGTATCAAATCTTCGATGGGCCCTGAGATATTTATCTCCTGCTATACAGGAGGGACAAATCCCATCTTGTTCCATCCCTCTGTTCCTTCACACACTTCATGATGCGCCCAATCAATGCCTTTATAGTCACCTTTTACGGATAACGTTTGACACAGTCAAAGCGGACCAATTCACATGTAAGAAATCATGATGAACTCAGGTCTAAGGACTATACTCTATAGTCGTAATGAGAATCTCTTATGACACTTGTATAGCTATCTTGTAGAGTTCTCATTAGCGGGTCATGTCCAATCATATGTTCTCCAACATATATCCACGTGATTGACTTTAATACTCTTATTAATGACTCCATGAAACTTAGTCATCAGTCACCTCACATGCCAGTCTCTCACGGTTGCTAGTGTCCCACATTAACAACCTCGACCGGGGACAAATATAATCTATGACATTTAATTCTCATAGGGTTTCATGATCAAGTCCTTAACTTGATGACCTATAGAATGTCATAAATTATTTTGGGACTATTATTCGATTATCCAATAATCAAATAATAAATGAAACAATTTCATTATGACACAACCGTAGTATGTCAGCATGAATATCATAACACAACTAAATCCTTTACAACTCCCACTAGAATTAAGATCATATCTTAATATATCTAATACCTACAGCAGGAGGGTAAAACTCATGCTTAGGTTATGGGAGAGGTTGCGGTGCTTTGCTTGGAACCCTTTCCAACAAACCGCAGGCTGTGATGCTTTGCTTGGAACCCTTTCCAACAAACCGCAGTATAGACACAAGACACAATCAGGTTCCTACCAGAAATTGTCTTAGTCCGTCTAATCACTCTCAACAAAAAATCCTTACTTCCTTAGTTCACCAAGCTCCTATCCTCAGTATTTTACAAATACGTGAGAATATTCTTGGTAACTTCCCAGTGACTTTCACTTGGATTATATTGGTATCTACTCGTCATGCTTAGAAAACAAGCAGTACCTGGACGAGTGCAGGTCATGGCATTCTTGATAGATTCCACTGCTTACGCATGGGAATTCTACTCAAATGTTCTTGCTCAGCCTGTGCCTGGGGACACTGCGTCTTGCCAAGATAAATGCCATGAACCATTGGTATAAGGCTTTTCTTGGAATCATGCATACTGAATCTATCCAAGACCTTATCACCATAAGCATCTTGACACGATCCAATTAGCCTACCCAATCTATCTCTATAGATTCTTATTCCAAGAATTTTACGCCTTTTATTGAAAAATAACTTCCGAGCCAAGTTTCAAAAACTAAAGCAACAGAATGTCATTTCCGAGAATAAGTATGTCATCTACATACATAATGAGAAATGCAACTACACTCCCACTAGTCTTCTTGTAAACACACGTTTCCTCTTCGTTCCTGATGAAGTCAAACATTTTGACAGCTTTATCAAAACGAAGATTTCAACTCCGTGATGCTTGCTTCAATCCATACATGGATCGATGAAGCTTGCATTCCTTCCCAGCATTATTTGGATCACATCCATTTGCCAAATATCATCACCATGATAAATGGCATTTGCTAGTATAATCCGAATGGATTTAAGCATAGCGAATGGAAACAGGTCTCATCATAGTCAATACCATGATTTGCTTGAAACCTTTAGCCACTAAACTAGCTTTATATATCTTAATATATCCATCCATGTCAATCTTCTTTTGAAGATCCATCTACCCTCAATGGTTTTTACACCATCGGGTAAATTTACCAAGTACCATAACTGGTTTTCTGACATGGATCCCATTTCGGATCTATCGGCTCCAAGCCATTTTTCGGAGTCCGGGCCCAACACTGCTTCTTCAAAATTCGCATGCTTGTCATTGTCAATGATCAACAAGTCATGACAATCGGTCATAAGAAATCCATATTTCTCGTGATCGTTACCAATCCTTTCGGATCTGCGAACTTTAGGCACCACAGGTGTAGGTTCTACAACTCTTTGCAGATCCAGTTACTCCTCTTCCTTAACAGGTTGAGTAGTCTCCTGTGATTCTCGAACCTTTTCGAGTTTTACTTCACTCCCACTGTTCTTCTTTGAAAGACAATCTTTTCTAGAAAACACAGTTCTTAGCAACAAACATTTTGTTCATAGAACGGTTGTGGAAGTAGTAAGCCTTGGTTTCCTTAGGATAACCTTCCGAAGTAGCACTTATCAGATTTGGGTGCGAGCTTATTAAACATTTTACATAAGCCTTACAACCCCAAATTTTTTTAGGAAAGACAAATTGGAACATTTCCAGTCCACATCATATGTGGTGTCTTTGCAATTGTGTTTGATGGAACCCTATTTGGTGTAAACTCAGACATTTCTAGAGCGTATCTCTAAAAGAGACAATGGAAGATCTTTGTGACTCATCATCTATCGAACCATATCCAATAAGATCCAATTCTTGTGAAACAATTTCACACTCTCTCAGATGATCACTTATCTATTGACTTAAGTATTCTCCTCCGCGATCGGATCGAAGAAAAAATTCTCCTCCGCGATTTGATTGAGGAGCTCTAATACTTTTGTCAATTTTATTGTGTACTTCATTCTGGAACTCCTTGAACTTTTCAAAGGATTCCGACTTATGACTCATTAGGTAGACATCGCCATGCATACTAAAGTCATCAGTAAAAGTAATGAAGTACTAAAGTTTCCTCTAGCACTGTTGCTCATCGGGCCGCACACATCTGTATGTATAAGGCCCAATAATTCGTTGGCCCTCTCATTTGTTTCATTAAAAGAGGCCTTAGTCGTTTTGCCCAATGAGCAGGATTCTCTTTTGTCATATGATTCACAATCAAATGAGCCCAAAAGCCCATCACTATGGAACCTTTGAATCCTCTGTAGCCCAAAACGGCAATGCTAGGGAATCGATTAGTGTTTGTGTTATAGACAGGCATAGATTGGTTTCAGACATAAAACCCATTCTCTAATGGGGTGCTATCATAGAACGTATTATTAAGATCAAAAGAGCAACATTTGTCTTTTATCAAAATAAAATCACTCATATCCTTATAAGAAAATGAAATGACATTTCTGCTCATAGCAGATACACAATAGCGATAATTTAATTTCTAAAACCAAGCCTGAAGGCGACTACAAATGGACACTTTCTCCAGCTAATGCAGCAACACTTGCTTCATTCCTGTTGAACACCTCCATTCGTCCCTTCTTCAATGTTCTACTGTTGCTCAGGCCCTGCATATTTAAACAAACATGAGTACCACAACCGGTATCTAATACCCATAAGATAGAACTTGAAATAACACAAATACCTAAATAAGGAGTGTCATACATCTCCATTATTTCCATAGTATCTTCCATGTATTTCTTGCATTTTCTCCTCCAATGCCTTGGCTCCCCACAGTAGCTGCATGCATCATCATCAGATGGGCCAGACATGGGTTTAGTGATAGACCCGGGCTTGTCCTGATTCATAATCTGGACGGCCTTTCTATCACCCTTGTCTTTACTAGGTTTCACAAACCTTTTGCCCTTCTTGACATTGAGCTCAGCTGTCTTGAGCATATCATGCAGTTTAGTCAACGTCTTTGTCAAGACATTCTTGACGTAGTACTTGATGAACTCATCATAGCTCGTCGGCAGGGACTGCAGAATGACGTCAGTAGCCAACTCTTGGCTAATAGAACAATCCAGTCTCCTCAGGTTATCAATATAACCTATCATTTTCATGACATGAGGACTTACTGGAGCATCCTTTGGTAGCTTGAACTCAAACAGAGATTTAACCGTCTGGTATCTCTCAGTTCGAATCTGCTCCTGAAACATATCTTTCAGGCTAGTGACTATCTCGATAGGCGATTCCACGTTCTCATATTGCCCCTGCAATTCAGAGTTCATGGTATCCCTCATCAGACGGCTCACATCGACCACATCATAATAATGCTTATTCCAAGCATCATATTCTGCATGTGAGGCATTGGACCTTAACTTCTCGGGGAGAGGTTTCTCAAGGACATAGTCCTTTCTCTCTTGCTTGAGAACGATTCTCAAGTTCCGATACCAATCAAGGAAGTTGGATCCATTTAACTTGTCCTTCTCAAGGACGGATCTCAACAAGAATGAGTTCTGATTAGACATAACTGAAATAAGAAAAGGAAAAATTAGTTATGATATTCAGGAAAAGAGAAATCTTAACAATTAAGAAAACTCACATTATATTCAAAACTATGTTTCCTCAAAAGAATATAATGATCCAAGATCCATGTTTCACTAAAACCCGAGCAAGCCACTGGTTGTTACTCAAATCTCAGCTATACAGGTAAGCAACACTTTGCTAATCATATCCAATATGACTCTTGGTTGTGGATAAAACATCTTATGTTTTTGTCCACCTGATGTCTATGGGCCCAGAACTTCTGATAGCCCATTCAAGTAAACCAATCTCTTCTGTCATGTAACAGTTGATGCCATGCACTGCAAGCCCATCAACACAATTACCTACTGCCTTATTCATGTAACTGCAGATACCTTGCACTGCAAGCCTATCACGCAATGACACAAATCTTGACAGCTGACAAGATTGGGAAGACATCCAGAACACTTGATATTTAGTCGAGGAACTGAACATTTAATCCTAATACATATCAAATATGCATTCAGGGACCCAATTTCATTGAATCCGGTTCGGTTATTTGACTTCAGGTTCACTAACCGTCAATCTGCTTAAGCTGTCGATCGACATTACCTTAGTGTCGATCGACACTTACTCTTCTATTACGGTTCATCGAAAACCGATCAATCCAATTGAACCGGATTCGATAACCGACACAAAATTTCAATAACCGGTCTGTGTCGATCGACGCAACATTTGCATCGATCGACATGATCAAACCACATTCAATTTCCGATAACCGGTCAATCCAATTGAACCGGATCGATAACTGGTCAATCCAATTGAACCGGGTCGGTTTTGGTATCTGTCGAGCGACACAACATTTGTGTCGATCGACATGAACCAAACCAAATCGATTTTACGATAACCGGTCAATCTAATTGAACCGGGTCGGTTTTGGTCTCTGTCGAGCGATACAACATTTGTGTCGATCGACACGAACCAAACCAAATCAATTTTGCGATAACCGGTCAATCCAATTGAACCGAGTCAATCTTGGTCTGTGTCGAGCGACACAACACTTGTGTCGATCGACGTGACCAAATCGCATTAAACCGAAATAAACCAGTTTAATTGATTTCTTAACCAAGCTCGATAACCGGTTCAATCCCATTGAACCGGTTTATCAAAACGCAAGGCAAACTTGTACGTGTCGAGCGACACAACTCTTTGTGTCGATCGACACGACTAGGGCTTTCAAATAAAACCACAGAGCCGATCGTGTCGAGCGACACAACCATTGTGTCGATCGACACGATCAATAAACAGATCGATCATGAACAAAAATCTTACAGAAAACGTTTTTCGCTAATAACATTTGATCAGATCGATTTACAGTTCCTATATATCAAGTTGTTAAACCCTAACGCTCTGCTACCACTGTAGGAAATCGTTCAGGTTTACCGGTTTAAACTCTATTAAACAACCTAGTGAGAATTCCTTTTCCTAGGATCTAGGGTTTGTAAACAACACTTTATAAGAACAGATCTCGAATATACCTGGAGTTTTGCAGCGGAATTGATTCAGGGAATCGAGATTACGAGCATATCAAATGCTATGCCTCTACGGATAGTCCACACGCACACAAATAGGAATCCGCCGGATTGCTAGAACCGGTGATCAGATCTCCTTAGGGATTTGGTGTTTCAGAGTGACGGCTATCAGAAAGGTTATTCTCCAGGTCGTGCCTCATATCTCTATATATAGGCCCTGGAGAAAAACCTAATTATCCTGAACCGAGTCAGAATTAATTAAGTCGTTAAACCGAAATCCCTATTTCGGATTTAGCCCGTGTCGAGCGACACAACATATTGTGTCGATCGACACACTCCTTTTAACTCGTGTCGATCGACACAACACATTGTGTCGATCGACGCACTCTTTAAAACACAAATTAATGTGTATCAAATACACATCATCTGGATCATTACATTAATGATTATTCCCATATAAAGCGCATCCTATTTGCTTAGGTGTGTGACCCTGTAGGATCATATAATACTAGCAATGAGTTCACAACTCATAGATCATCAGAGGTTTCTAGCAAAACATTATGATCACCTAGTATCATATGAATGTCTAATCTCGACACTACAACTATTACTAGAGTGAATACAAGTCTGATTTCAGGACATTCCCAACAACTTGGAGCGTAGTCGCGGCTGGTACATTCTTCCCATTGAAAAGCTTATCATTCCTAGCCTTCCAAATGAACCAAATGATCCACGGGAATGTATCCCTTTGTGGTTTGGGGAGACCCCTTTCTTTTGCCCTCCAAAATAAGAAATCCATATTTTGGTATAGGGATGTACTCGGGAAATAACCCGGAAAGGACGGATAGTCCGATAAGGCCCACACCTGCAGGGCCGGGGGGCATTCAAAAATCATATGATTAATTGTTTCCTCTGGTGCACCGCATCTTGGACAATTCTTATCGTTTCCAAGGTGCCGATAAGTCAAACGTTGGCACGTGGCTATACACCCCGTTAAGGCTTACCACATAAAGTGTCGAAGCTTCCCGGGAGTCTTGATTTTCCAAACTTGGCTAAGCAGACCCGTAATGCTCGGCTCAGATATCTGTTGGGATTGAATTCCTCTTCTTTGGTTTGTGTTGTGTAGTAACTCGTATCCAGATTTGACCGTATACGATCCTGATTTTGTATAACTCCACGCATAGCCGTCTAGGTTAAAAGTTCTGCTAGGTTTCAACCCTATAATTAGGGCGACATCCTCGGGGTGGAATAGTTCTCGGAGTCTTATGTGATTCCATTCCGGAGAATTATGTAACATTAGATCTTTAACCAGGAGGTTAGAATCTCGTCGGGTCAGTCTATTGAGCCGTCTTGGTACCCGGGCTGGTATATCTGGAATCCAGGGTTCACTCCAAATCTTGGTATTATACCCGGAGCGAATAGTCTTCTGAAGGCCCAGTCTGAGCAGGGGTTTAGCCGCCATAATGCTAGTCCAACCATACGAGGGAGATCTGGCTTCACGATCTACCATCGGGGTTGATTGGTGATAGTATCGTCCCCGTAATACTCTAGCCAAGAGAGAAGTTGGAAAGTGGATCAACCTCCATAATTGTTTTGCAAGAAGGGCTAGATTGAACTCATGAAGGTCTCTGAATCCTAGACCGCCTGCGTCTTTAGAAGTACAAATCTTATCCCACGTGATCCAATGTAGTCCTCTACTATTTTGGCTGGATCTCCACCAAAAATTGGATATAGCGCTCCTGAGTTTATCCGTGATACCCTGAGGGAGTAGGAAACACGACATAACATATGTCAGAAGGGCTTGTGCCACTGATTTTACTAGAACCTCTTTCCCTCCTTTCGAAAGGAATTTTGCACACCAAGTGTTAATACGGTTGTTGAGACGATCTTGAACATAGGCAAATACTTTTTTCTTAGAGCCACAAATTTGTTCTGGTAGCCCTAAGTACATGCCCATTCCTCCTTCGCTAGTTATACCGATAACTCTCTTAATTTCTCTTTTGACCTGCTGGTCAACTCTATTCCCAAAAAAAAAGAGGATTTGTTGGGGTTTAGTTGTTGACCAGATGCATCGCCATAAGTTTTAACAATTTTTAAAATCTCTGCACATTGCAGGACGTCTGCTTTACAGAAGAAGAGACTGTCGTCCGCAAAGAGGAGATGGGAGACTCTCGGACTTGCTCGAGCAATTCGTAATCCTGTAATACGGGATTCTTCCTTCGCTCCTTTGAGCAAGGAGATGAGAGCTTCTGTGCATAGTATGAATAGAAAGGGATATAGGGGATCTCCTTGTCTAATTCCTCGAGACGGTTTAATTCTTCCTCTTGGCACTCCATTGATCAAAACTTGATACGATACCGATGATATACAGAACATAAGCCATTTGACCCATTTTTCTGAAAATCCTAGTTTTAGCATAACTGCTTCTAGGAAACTCCATTCTACCCGATCATAAGCTTTACTCATGTCAGTCTTCATAGCCATGAAAGTTTCTCTGCAGCTCTTGTTGGTCCTTAGGGAATGAAAGTTCTCTTGAGCGAGTAAAATATTATCCGTTATTTGACGTCTAGCCATAAAGGCCGATTGTGTCTCCGAGATTAGGTTCGGGAGGGTTTTCTTCAACCGGTTACAAAGAATCTTCGATATGATCTTGTAACTGACATTGCACAAGCTGATTGGTCTGAATTTTGTCATTGCCCGTGGTCTGTTTATTTTTGGAATAAGACAGATGTTTGTTTGATTTAATATTGGGTCAAAGGATCCAGTGTTGAAGAAGTCTTTCACTAATTTTGTTATGTCATGGCCCACCAAATGCCAGAATCTCTGATAAAATTGGCTTATCATACAGTCAGGTCCTGGGGTCTTATCTGGGTTTATGTTGAACAAAGCTTCTTTTATTTCGGCTTCTGACGGGTCGACCGTGAGTCGGTCATTATCAGTCTCTGAAACCTTCTCGGCAACATACCGGAGTGAGTCTTCCAAATTTTGAGGCTTTGAAGTGGTGAACAATGTCTCAAAATAATTGGTTGCAACTTTTGTGACGCCTTTTTCATTTTCCACCAAATGACCGTGCTTGTCCTTTAAACAGATTATGCGGTTTCGAGCTCTCCGTTGTTTAGTTGTAGCATGGAAAAACCTTGTATTTCTGTCACTGTGGCAGTGCCAAGTGACTCTACTCTTTGAGTGCCAATATATTTCTTTTTCTCGGAAGGCGTGGAGGAGTTTTCTTCGAATTTCTTCCACTTCCTCTAGGGTGGAGTCGTCATCGTCGTTACCTCTGTCTAATTGAGCTTTAAGTTCCTCAATTAGTTTGGCTGAGTTAGTGACCGTCGATTTCCTCCATCTCGATATGTGTGACCGGCATGAGGATAATCTCTGGTGGAAATCCCTACGTGGGATTCCACTTTAGATGCCCCATCCTGTAATCACAGTTTCTTTAAAACCGGGTTTCCCGATCCATCTTTTATCGAAGCGGAAGTTTTTTCGCTTGTGTTGAATTGTGGATCGGACTCTTGCTACCACTGGTCTATGGTCGGAACCCCAGAGTTTTTGATACTCCACCAAGGTGTGGGAAAAGAGAGTATGCCATTATTCATTACCTATGGCTCGGTCAAGACGACATTTTACTTTCGTTCGTATGTTACCAATTTTACGTCGTCCCACCCAAGAAAGTGGGTTCCCCGTGTGTGGGAAATCAACCATTCCACAATTATCTAACATAGTTCGGAATGGTATAAATGAGGACTCCGGTCGACTTCGTCCGCCTCGTTTTTCGTGATTTCCGGTGATCTCATTGAAATCGCCTATCATGAGCCAAGCATTTTGCCGAATTATACCCATTCTCGTGAGACGTTCCCACACACGTTCTCGGTATTCAACTACCGGATCACCGTACACAAAGGTCATAAAAATTTTATGTCCTTCAAAAGTAGATTCCACATCAATCATTCGGTTATTCGAATATAGAATAATAACCGAAGGATCATTCATATAGAAGAGGGCAAGACCTCCGCTTTTTCCACGCGGCTCAACGGTAAAGACTTGATCATAACCAAATTCGACTTGCAAATCTTGCAGAAAAAGTCTATTGTTTTTTGTTTCCGATAAAAACAAAAAACTAGGTAGAAAGCAACGGTGGAGTTCTTTAAGATGATCTTTTGTCAAGTCGGCACCAGCGCCTTGACAATTCCATGCGAGAACGTTCATGGATTTTTATGAAAGAAATTTTGCTTAGCGATATGCTAGATTTATGTTATTTCAACTCTATCATTAGATGAATCAATCGAAAGGGAATTTGTTGTCTTGAACAAATATCTCTGGTCGACTTGAAAAATTTACATAGCAAAAAGCTAGATTTTTGTTATCTCAACTCGAACTCAGATGAATCAACCAAAAAGGTGATTTTGTTGCTTGAACAAAAATTTCTGGTTGTCTTAAAAATCTTCTTAGCATTAAGCTAGAAATTTTAGGGGTCAGATCCCAGAGACTTCGCAATTGATGATGGAGACTAAAGTCGAAGGGGGTCCTCCGTAAGCGTAAGGGTAGCTCCAAACCGCTTTCAATTTTACATAGCCTGAGCTAGAAAGTTATAGGTCTTTAGAGAAAGACTTTAACTCCTTAGTTGATCGCTGTTTGTGGGGGCAGATCCTGGAGGTGCATAGATTGGAGCCAAAGAGGCTGAGAGGAAGGGATATGGAACCAAAAGCTTAAGTTGAGTCGCCGCCGATAGAGAGAGATAGTGAGCCTTGCCTCAGCTTAGTGGAGTAAGCAAATATAGAGAGGCGATTTGGATTGGAGATTTGAGACCAAACATCAGAGATCCCGTAGGTGAAGGAAAGCAGCGGATGATGGACTGAGGAGATAAATGATGAGATGAGAACAAAAATTGTTTACAAGGTGGAGAAGAACCGATAAAAAGCCATAGGGTATTTTGATCGGGAAGAATGGTTGAGGTGAGGAGAGGTGGTCTGTGCGGCGGAGGAGGAAAGATTTTTAAGATCTGATTTTGAAATCTTGATTTACGTGCCCGAGAGAGAGAGAGGAGAGGATTAAATGAAGATCTTACTAGGTTGGACTCAATAGCCTCCAACTCTGGTTTCGTCGAACCGCCCAATAGAGAACGCCAAGATCTCAAGGCCGTCTTGCTTATTACTCATGTTTTAGTAGTAGATGTCATAAGTGTGGCCTCATGTACTCGTTTCTTTTTTGTCATTTCTAACTACAAAAATGGCTCGTACAAAACTTTATCATTGCCGTTTAATAGAAAACCTTTACCCAAACGTGAAAAAAATATCTAATTAACTGGGGTTTTAGATATTTTTTTTTATCAAGTGGACCACAGTTTTTTTTATAAATGAATGAATGAATATGGAAGACAATCTACCTACTCCTTTTATTTTGTAATGTTGCCTACGAGAGAGATAAAACAAAAATTCATCGATAAAATTTACATTTATGACATCTCATATTAAAAAATGAACTCTTCATTTGCAAGACAAAATACAACATTAATTGGCATTGGTGGGGCAATGATAGTTGCCTAAATTAAACATCAAATTTATATTTTGTAAAATACTTTCCAGAAAATTATTTCTTTTCTTGTAATTATTAACTAAAAAAGAAAATATTTACCCAATGTCCTCCAAATTTTTATTGACTAGCATTAAAATAAATATGCCAGATTTTACTAACCAGAACAACACTACATGTATATTATACAAAACTTAGAGACATGCATTTTCATGTTGACTATTAAAAGCATTACAGGTAAATAATCCATATATACTTAAAGTTGTTTCGACTTCTTGTTTGTTCCCTTAATTCTAAATAATCAAAAACCACTCACCCTTAACAAATAAATCCAAAAATAAACTTTAAGAAAATAAAACATAATAACAAGAACCAAACAATTACACAAGAATTAACAAAAATAATCAGCCTGTACGTATGGCGTTATGCATTCAATATATGCAACTTTTTAATCAATAATTTCATATTAATAATCTATTTCTCTTTCTTATAACCTCTCGCTCTCTTTACTAATAAGGGACCCTACTAATAATAATCAAAAAGAAAAAAAAACTTTCTTGCTCTAAAAAAAAATGGCTCCTTCATTTCTAAGCATTGCAAACTTCGTAGAGGCAATACTTCGCCGGAGATACTCCTCCTCCGGTCTCTCCTTACAAACCAAATCCATCGACTCCGAAACCACCATACAGTTCTGGGCCCCACCACCGTCTCCGTCGCCGGAAAACCAAAAGAAACCGTCTCTCCTCCTCCTCCACGGCTTTGGCCCTTCCGCTCTATGGCAATGGAGCCATCAAGTAAAGCCACTCTCTAAATCATTCCGTCTTTATATCCCCGACCTAGTCTTCTTCGGTGGCTCATCTTCCTCCGGCGAGAACCGGTCGGAGATGTTTCAGGCCACGTGCATGGGGAAGTTGATGGAGAAGCTTTGTGTCGAGAGGTTTAGTGTTGTTGGGACGAGTTATGGTGGGTTTGTGGCGTATAATATGGCGAAAATGTTGCCGGAAAAAGTTGAGAAAGTGGTTCTTGCTAGCTCCGGCGTTAATATGCGGCGGAGTGATAATGAGGCGTTTATAGCGAGAGCTAAGTGTGGCGGCGTCGCGGAGGTGATGCTTCCTTCGTCGGCCACAGATGTCCGGAGATTCTCCGGGATGGTTTCTACTTGGAGACTTGATTATGTCCCTGATTTTGTCTTGAACGACTTTTGCCAGGTATTTTTGTGTATTAAATTCTTTATACTATAACGTAACGAAAATGTGTATTCGTATTTGATTACGCTTTTCCTAATCTAATGTTCAAGAAACTCGATAAAAATCAGTAAAAACGTTTTGGGTTTAAATAAATTTTAATTAAAAACCAAGAATCGTAATTTACTCTAAACTGTTTTTTGTATATTCGAATTTTTTGGTTTTAAAAAGTAATAATCTCTAAGTAAAACTACAATTTCTAACTTTGAAGCTCAAATTCTAATTTCTTGTTCTATTTTTGCGTAGTAAACATATACTAAATATTAAAAGACCACACTTATCTGAAATATTATAAACTTACACGAAAACAAAAGAAGTTAATGGAGTATAAAGATGCACTCCACTAGTTTATCTTTAAAAGAGTGATAGATAAAAGAAGACAAAGAAAATTGTCACTCTCATTTTGTTAGTATATGCATGTATAAAATTGGGTAAAGAAAGAACGGTAGGCTTGGTAGCTCTCAAAGAAGGACACATAATTCAAACTTTAATTTTAAATTTTAGACTAAGTACGATTATGTCGTTATTGAAAGAAGAGTTTTGGCTTGCATGATTGATTGATATAATATTTTAAAATGGGGAAATACACAGAAAATGTATTCGGAGAAGAGAGAAGAAAAAGCAGAACTTTTGAGGGGGCTAACTATTGGGAGGGACGACAAAATAAACGTATCTCCGATTCAACAGGTTCGCTAATCGCTATCACCACTTTTATTTTTTTCGTTTTACGCTATCACTAACATTAATTAATATATTACTCCGATATAGTGGTTTTTAAATAATAGTAGTATGTAATTTGCATAATACGAACTGTCGGTAAATTATCTTTCTATGACATCTATTGTAGTACATGTAACGATTTTCTTTTCTAGATTTACCATTGGTGTTTGATTTTATACTTAGTCTTTTATTCATTCTAAATGAGCCACAATCTTTAACATTGTAAATAATAGGCATATCTTTGTTACAGTGCAAGCACCATAAGCAAACCGAAAAAGGCTGTTTGTGTTTGGCGTTTACGTTTCATTTTGTAAAATATATAGCGAAAACTTAAATATTTTATATTTCAAAAATGGTAATGTTGTTTTTGTTTTGAAATATAGTGCACATATAAACGTGATTGCAGAAACCGGCGTTAAGGTCCAAGTTAACATAGAGTGTTAACAATATGATAGCTTTGGTTTTTGAATTTTGTAGTTGTTTTCTTTATGAACAAAAATAGTATATGTAGTTACATGAAATAAAGCTAAGCTAATAAAATAAGTTGACATATTTCTAAACTCATTTAATATTAGTCCAATCAATTGATTAAAATTAAATGAGCATGAATCATGCAGGAAGTGATGCTAATATGGGGGGAGCTAGATCAGGTTTTTCCTGTGAAAATGGCCCATAACCTCAAAGAGTAAGACCCTTTATTTCTTTCATCAGTTATATATCATTTCAAATAGTATCCAATAAGCTAAGGTTTTGAATGTTCATTGCCTCACTTCTTTTAGTTTCTTAATTTCTCATACTAATATTCTCTTTTGAATCTCCAAATGGGTTTAAGATATTGAAGTTGTAAACTACGCGTTCGTTTTAATGGCATAAGCCAACCAATCTTATCTACAACTATATGGTGTCCAATTCGGTTTTTCCATGGCGAAAAAGTACAAAGATTTCGGTTCTAAAAATAGTTACTAAAATCGAATCTTAATTAGATGAGTTTCTAATTGGTTCTTCTGATCTAATCAAAATTAATTGGATAACCAATATTGATGCTAGAAATACCAAGAGATGCGATTTGAAAACTCGTTTGGAGCTAATGTAGAAATATTTGTTTGATAGCCTAAGAGTATTTATATTGGATTTTTTTTTTTATATAAGAAGTAAGTAATTATGTTTGTATATTTTACCTGCAGGATGTTGGGGAAGAAGGCGACGCTGAAAGTGATACCAAAGACTTCACATATTCCCCAATTGGAAAAATCCAAAGAATTCAATGGCATTGTCATGTCTTTCTTGTTACCTCCCTTTCCTTCACTATAATTCTTGTTACCTCCTATCCTTCACTATACCATCCATATTAAACTAAAATTTCTGAAAATTTCTGATTTCATCTATGTTAGAAGTGTTTATGACAGTTTCAAATACAGTTCAGAAACAATAGTACATGTGAAAGGTCAAGTTAACAAGATTATTAATTAACGATGCTCGGAACCATGCCCATATCCCTTTATGATTTGGTTTTGGAAAGTAAAACATCGGTTTAACACATACAAAAGAAATGCAAACGAACAATAAGCAAAATTGTATAATAGTAATCTTGTATATATGTTCACTAATCCTTGATTATCAAATTGGAAGTGAATCTTCGACAAATCACAGCCTAACCACGTGCTTTTAAGATATACCACTTACATGGTTGGGTTCGGTCAAAACTCACTGAGGCAAGCCCACCATATACCCAATCCTAACAAGCTTACTTGAGCCTTTTTTGGTAGTCTATATACTCTATAGTTCCTCTCTTTTGTTTTGTCCCTATTTTCCAAAGTTTAACTAGAACTATATTGACTAATTTTGGGCTGAACAGGTCTTTGGTGCTTTAGTAAGGAGTTTTTCACCAGCTCAATGTTAGAAGATCGAGTGAGATCAACATCGGAAACTAATCAAGCCTCAATATTCCATATTTGGAAACAGAGAAACAACATCTTGCATAACTCACGAATCATCCCTCCTCAGACAGTTTTCAGAATCATCGACAGAGAGATTATCAATATCATCAAGTCTAGGAGGAACAAAAAGTATTGGAGAAATCTAATGATCTTATGGATCGAATAAGACAACTCTTTTCAATCCCACTCTAACATAACCTTGTTTTTAACTTTTGTTTTGCCAAGGTTTCATTTTTAGGTAAAGCTTCTATGTAATACCTCAAATTTTTAATTTTATAATGATATTTTCATTCTTAGCACACAAAAAAAGATCGAAAATTGATCCAATAGTCGAGCAAATTATAAAAATAGTGATTCCAATTAATTTAATAAAATAAAATAAAAGAATATTCTTAAAATATATTTTATGGAGTAGAAAATGGAATAATATATTGAAGTAAAATCCAATTCTATTTTAGAGTGATTACATTTTGAAGTGAAAAATGCATTAATACATTGAAGATGCTCTTATAGCATTTTCTCGTTGCATATAAACTTGGTCAATAACTTGTATCGTTTCCAAATCTCGTTGAAGGCTTAAAAAATGGGTGATAGAAATTGATATATTATGACAAGTCACGGGGATTTGTTCATTGTCTTTTGAATGATTTCATCAACAACTTTCAAAATGCATGAATTGCTCACGAAGATATGTGTTTAGACTTTAGACTTTAGACTAAATGAATAAGGAACGAAATAGGCAAAGCCAAAGTGAAAATAGGCATGTCTTTGGCCAAAAGAGCTTCCTCCCTAAACTCGGTTGTGTAGGGAAGTAAGCAACGAAAGGAATGCAATTTGCCTCAACTCCTTTGGATATATAAACGAAAATGAAAATGGAAAATATGAAATGGTTATGGCTATGGTTACATATGGATAACATAATAATGGATTGAGTGAATTGGGTACGTGGAGAAAATAGAATGAAAGGGTTAGGCAATGCCACGTGAATCGGACGGACAAGAACATTGAGTGGGGTTAACTGGTTAAGTGTGTTAGATTGAAATATAAAGCGAAAAGTGGAATGAGAGTGGGTCTATAAAGGAGGACCCATGACAATGATCCTAGAGGATCAGATGAGATCCTATGTAGATACGCGGTTTTGAATTTGAATATGTTTTACGCAACCTACCGTAACTAGTCTTCTTTTATTTCCTTTGCCAAACAAAGTATTTCTGTCTTTTTCATTCTTCCATAAATACGTGGTTTTTTATTTGTTCCCCCCCCCCCCACCCCAAAAAAAACCCTCCATTTTTTTGATGCAAAAGATAAATATTGGCAAGAAAGGATTTGATTGATAGTTTACCAACAATTGCCGTATTAAGCAAACCGTTTTGGCGACTACTAATCTGTTTAACTATTGGTTTAGCGGTTCGTGGAAGTGACCAAGGGGTTTTTTTTTTGGACGCAAAAGAAAGTAGTGATTACGCACTTTTCTCGGACGGATTCAAACCACTGTAGACATTTGTTTATTGCGGAATCAGATTTATAATTAAAAGTATTTTCGACTTATTAATATTTAGCATACCATTATTACTTATCACCTTCAGTCTCACTATTTTTTTTTGTCATCATAATTTTTATAACTACATTAACATGAATGAAATGTGTCAATACGCTTCAATATCCTTTAACAAAAAGCAAACATACTCATTCGTTTCTTAACCCTATTGGAATCGAAATTGGTTTACAAATAAAAGATTTGAAACTATGCTACAAGTATGTGACAAACAAAAAAAAAAAACTATGCTACAAGCCTACAAGTGAAGAGGTGAGAAGAAGTAAACTAAAAAAGCAAGATGATCAGGTTGAAAACGGAAAAACACATCATCGAGTATCTACTACACTAATAAATATTGGAGTATTTTGTAAATTTGATAGATAGTGTAATATATGTTGATCACTGTAAATTGTTATCATATAATCATGATGTTTTCTGTAATTTTATTTGATCACAATATGAGAAATTGCGTTCTACATATAAAGTAATAATGACAAACTCTTAAAAGAAGAAGGAACGAATCTAGAAGAAGATAAACATAAAAATCTTCTAAAAATGGTAACTGGAAAGATAACATTTACAATTAATACGGCTAATTTTTTGTGTTTTTCTCGCTAGAAAAGTAAGCAAATATGTTTTTTTAATAGAAAAAAGGAGATAAATATAGGAATAATAATCCGCGGAGAAGGAAATACTGTCGGCTAGAGGAAACTTTTATGTCTGTCTTTTGTGGGTCCCATCTTCCATTGTGTGGATAAGCCTCAGCGATTCTGAGAAATTAATAAAATGACCAATCTCGTCATCGCCACGTCACATCTCCCAGTTCCTATCCAGACGCAACGGTCACGAGAGTTCCACGTGTCAGTTTTCTATGGCTCCATCGTCCCGGATACTTCTTCCGTTTATTTATAATTGATGTTTTATAATTTATTTTTTGTTTATAAATAAGTGATGTTTTTGCTTTCTAATGCATTATTAATTGATTTTTTTAGTGTTTTTGACTCTTTAAATTCTGCAGATTTTTATTGGTTAAAATGTATTGGATAAATAAAAAGTATTGTTTTATTTCAAAAAACAAGGTAAATTTAATGATTTCTTAATATGTGTGTAGATGCCTAAAACATCAATTATAAACAAACGGAGGAATATTGATTTACGAGGCAAGTTTTGCAAATAGTACCTCAACTTCTTAAATCTATATCATTCACCCCTAAACTTCCCAAATGTATTACTATCCCGTTTCTATTTTCATTATATGAAGTTATCGAAACTATAATTATATTTATGCACAACTTTCGTAAATTAGGTAGTTGATATTGATAACTTAGCCACAGAGACTAGAATCAACAATATACTTTTTAGAATCTGTGCGATATCCTAGCACTATTGTTTATATTATTATTGGATAAGTACTTTTACGACAAAGAAAAAAAAAAAATTATATCCACTAAAAAAAAAGTATTTAGTATCATTTATTTTATTAGTTTACATCATTTTTTTATTGACACAAGTGAAATTAAATCATTTCATTCAATAACTCTAATAGTAATGACTCTAATATTTTGTATCGATAAAAAAGACTGACACAAATATTTTCATCATTTATGACAATTGATGTTAATTTGCATCACTTATGAAAAACGAAATTAAATTTTACATCAATTTGTATAAACGATTTTAAATATTTGTTTCGGTTATTAAAATTGATGTTAATTTGTTATATTAGTTATTAGTTAATAACGTCCATTTGAAAAAGAAAAAAAATTATTTGTTGTTATTTTACATAACCAAAACGTTTTTATTTTAAATCAACTTAAGATTCTATAAAATTTTAATCATGAATTCCTTGATTTTAGCTATCCATAAACTTAATAATTGGCATATCTATAATCTTATTTATAAAAGAATTTTCTCTTCAACTATTCCACAATTAACGATGTGGGACAATTTGACTTTCTCAACTTGCATCAAAAATTAATAAATAATTATAATTAAAAATGTATTAATATCAATTTTTGAGTGATGTAAAATCGGTATCATTTTTAAATGATGTTAATACAAATTAGTAAATACATCGATTATCTAATTGATGTAAATTTATAATTTTGGTATCAATTTTTTTTAAGTGATACAAACTAATATATATTGTATCAATTTTATTAAATTGATGTCAAAGTAGTTATTATCAACATCAACTAATATAATTGATACTAAATCACATATATTTGTTTCATTTATAAATAAGTAATTTAAAATAGTATCACTCTATTTTATGATACAATTTAAATGATACAATCTAGCTATTTTTTTAGTGATCTTCCAAAATACAATAAAACTAAATCCAATTTCTCAATGTCAATTTCCGAATATATTATTTAATAAATATAGTATAGTTATTTTAGAAGTACCTTAATAATCATCACCCAAATACCTTTATCAATTTGTTTTTCTTACATTTTTATACGAAAAATCTAAAACTATCCTAACAGTTTTGTGATTCCATTGATATACCGGGTTAAAAAAGTGAAAAAGAAAAGTATAAAGACCAAATTGTAAATAAAGAGAAAATAAGGTGAGAATTGGCATGCAGAGTGCGTGGATGAGAGGATAAGGTTAAGCAACAGTTTCTTCTGTCCCCTTCCAAACGTTTTACTTATCCTCTTCTTTCCTCACTTTTTCATTTTTAAAAATTTTAAATATTTTAATAATAAAAAATTAATATCAACGTGATAAATATTATTTATTGCTAAATGAGAAACCACCAAAGCACACAAGATCACAAATCCACAATAATATAAAGCTCTCAACTTTCCCTTCTCTCTCTCTGCAAAGTTTTGTTCTTTGGTGTTGAAAAATGTCGATTGAAATGGATAACGTTGAATCTACTTCTTATATGTTGTTTAATTTCTCCGGTGATAATTTGGATCAATCTTCTATTGATTCTCTTTCTTCTTCTCCTTCTTCTTCGGATTCTTCCATCGGGAGAAATTCCGACGACGGAAAATCGACGGAAGACGGCGGAGACGACGCCGGAGAAAATGAAGTTCAGTCTCTGTACAAAAGTTCTTTAGATATGATGGAATCTCTCGAAGAAGTCTTACCCGTTAGGTATAAATCTCATAAAACTTCTAAATTTGGAAACTTTTTGTCAAATTTGGAAACTTTTTCTGATTTTGATTTTGGGTTTGTGTAGGAAAGGGATATCGAATTATTACAATGGAAAGTCAAAGTCTTTCACGAATTTAGCAGAGGAAGCTTCGTCTTCGTTATTGACTTCTTCTTCTTCGATGAAAGATTTAGCGAAGCCGGAGAATCCTTACAGTCGCCGTCGTCGGAATCTTCTGTGTCATCAGATTTGGGAGAACAATAACAACAAGACGACGCCACGTGGCGGGATCTCGAAGAAACAAAGCATTAGCTCGAGCAGAAGCGCGTTGACGCTTGCTATGGCGGTTGCATCTGGTGTTATGACCGGAGGAGGAGAAGGATTTTCCTCCGGTGGAGAATCGTCGTCTCCGGGATCAAGTCCGACGAACTCTGGAGGATCTCCTCCAAGGCAGAGATGTAAGAAGATGATGATGCTTCCTCCGTTGTATCCTAGGAGTCAAGGGTCTTTTGGTAATTTGACATCGTCTCAGTCGTCGTCTGGTTTTTGTACTTGGAGATCGTATACAGTTGCTGATTTTCCGAGCTGTTTTCCGGCGACGGCGAGTGACTCTTAGGAAGTGATAATAATAACCATTTGTTTTGTTGCATTTATGTTTTTGAAGTAAACACTTTTGTTAGAAAAATATCCGGAGAATGTATAGACGAGTTTCGAACTGTTTAAAATGGATCAGCATCTTTAATTTTTCCATTTTGTTTTTTTTTATCTCTATGTTAAATCTCTCCCAAATATAAAAAATATCTTTCCACTCTTATATCTGTGTGGAGATCCAAACATTTATCCTAGTTTTGTCCCTTTAAGTTCTTATCCAAGCTTTGATAGCTAAAATCGTATATGATCAATTTATAAATTAATTTTTAGTAACGAATAAGGTTGTATATTTGGTGAGTAGGAGAGGATATGGTTTGAGACTGATCCACCAAAACCTTCCCTTAAGTGCATCCACACGACGAATCATTTGTGTCCACACTTCTGAGTCTAAGTTTGGAAGCAAGTAATTCAACATTTTCGCTTTCACTCATTTTTTTTTCTTTTGCTTTGTCTCTTTGTTTCTTTTGTTGGAACCGATTTAGAAGTGGACTGGACTGGCTGGTGAAATGTTGTCGTGGAGTTCGAAAGATCTTGACACGAGGAAGAAAATGTTGAAAGACTAAGTGTGAACAAGCTTTACCCAAAACGAAGGAAGGTTTGGAACAAATTGGAGTAGAAAATACTAGTCTCCCTAAAATCTAGTCAAAGAATGCTACAGTTGATATTTGATAATTTATGTATAAAATATGGTGTCACATCATATTCTTCAATAATACAAAGATTCAAAATCTCTATACAACAAGCTTAGATATAAAATGTCAAAGAAGAGAATATACAAAACCTTTTCATTTCTCTGATTGGACTCCAAAACAAATGGAGCCAACTACTAGCTGTTTCCGCTTGTTTCAGATTTATGAAGCTGGAGAAGTAATGAATTTGAGACGACGAAGATTGAGCTCAGTGCCATTAGTCCACCTGAAAGCAAATTAATGGTTGAGTTAACCATCAAGCTCTTTTGTTGCTACTAATTTAACTGGAATTGGGCCCCGCTTACCGGATAGGGAAGGTGTCATGGCGAAATCATACTGAGGAAGCAAAACACCTGCAGCTATAGGGATCGAGATGACGTTATACGCAATTGCCCATGCTAGATTCTGATATACTTTCGACATTGTTGCTTGTGCAAGACTCAGTGCATCCACAACCTATACAACAAACAAACACACGAGTTATCAGCTTTGATTCTGAACTGAGAAATTTCTGAGGTTTGGTTCTTGTCCCTTAAACCATGGCAAGAGACTCATGAAGCTTTTAATAATAAGTAAGGAATATGAAAATCTTTACATGTGAAAGTTTGTTGCGGACGAGTATGACTGATGCTGCATTTGAAGCAGCGTTTTCTTGTGCCTCGATCTTTAGAGCTATTCCTAGATCAGCTTGGGCTAACGAGGGAGCATCGTTTATGCCATCGCCCACCTTTACAAAAATACACATTTTCCTATTACACACCAGTTCCATGATTAACTTCACTGTCTTTCATTGCAATTCAGCTTGTGGTCTTACCATAGCAACACGATGTCCAGAGGATTGAAGATTGGATATAAACTCCAACTTCTTTTCAGGAGACAAGGAATAGTTGGTTGATTCACTTTCAATCCCCACATTCTTTGCTACTGTTGTCACTGCCCCTTCCCTATCCCCTGATAAGAGGACTGTTTTGATGCCCTTCTTCTGAAGCCTTTAATAAGACAACTTTAGTGAGTCAAACAACATAAAACTCAAAACTTTATAAACCCTCGATGATTGCTGTTTCTATTAGGCCACAAGGTTCACTTAACTTGAACATGCAAAACTACGAACAACTAGATTCCGATAAGGTCTCTCGCAAGTACTTTCATTTAAATATGCTAACTCTCAACATTTAAAATGAGGGGGAGGGAAACTACCTGGCTACAGTAAATTCAGCATCTTGGCGCAAGCAATCAGATATTGCAATAGCACCAATAATCCCTTCCCCTTCGCGTCCAACGTAAACAACGGTCTTTGAATACCTAGACGTAGATGATGTGCTTGATAGTTTATGATCCAAGTAACTTTCCAGCTTAACCACATCCGAGGGGTCGTTCTTTTTGTGGAAACGATCAGAAACCCACTGAAGTGAACCCACTGCAACCAAACGTCCATCTACTTCTGCCAAAGTACCAAAGCCTGGTTCTGTCAATTGGCCTTTTGTTTCTGGAGTTTCCAGATTCAACGCTTCAGCTTCGTTTACAATAGCCTTTGCTATTGGGTGTGTTGCTGTCTTCTCCACTGCAGCAGCCATTTTAAGAACTACTTGTTCTTCGTATCTTAGAGAAGCAATACCAGAGACGACAGGTTTTCCTTCAGTAAGAGTCCCAGTCTAGACACATAATACCAATGATGATCAATGGTGGTAACAATAAATCTATTTATTCAACTTTGAGGGACAATAGAAACTGTTCATACACCTAATTTATTTTCTAGGATTCTCCATTTTCATCTAAGAAAGAGAGATGGGAGAAAAGGATCATAGAGGGCCAAAAAAGATTAATACCTTATCTAAAGCAACACAATCTATGGAGGCCAGGCGTTCTAAGACATCTCCTCCTCTGATAAGATATCCCCGCTTTGCCCCTGGACATTTCCGGACACTTTACCAGATTAGCTTCGGACAATTTCAACAATCTCGAACTTATTGTTGCTAATTATACAACATTTTCAAGTAATACAACTTTCAACATTTTCAGAATCAAAACTTTCAACTACCACAACAACTGCACTCTTGAAGCAGATACGGCTCCGCAGAAACTAGAAAGTAGATTCTTCATGATTTTTACGACATTTTAGTAATTTTATGTGTTATCCGAAGCCGCCATCAACAACAGATATTTACACCAAGAAATCGTTTTTCATATACTAAGATAGTCAAAAGAGCAGGGGAATATAGTACAGAAACAATCGGCAGCTTCAACTTTGAATCTTCTTATTAATTGGAAAACTTTGCACACAGTTAAGTTAATCTTCTCGGCTAGGTTTATAGACTATTAAATGCAAGCTAAACAATATGCTGAGTAACATACCAAGAGAGGTGCCAATTAGTATGGCAGTTGGTGTTGCAAGGCCCAGTGCACAGGGACAGGAAACTACCTGGTAAACAAAGAAACGGGCTGATTATCTGCACAATATGATGTTTTTTCTCCAAAGTTTCTCTCTTTTCTTCTTTTATCCTACATTTTCTTCCCAAATTCACATTTTCCCCCACAGTCACCATGTTTCTTCCCTCATTAAGTCCGTCTAACCCAACTGCTAAATAAATAACTTTGCTATTTACTCACTCACCAAGACATCCACGGCCAGTTTTAGGCTTAAGGCCAGAGGATCTCCATCAGGCCCAGCAATATCATTGAGTAAAACATCTGGAAATATGTGTGAACCAACGTAATACCTGAAACATGAAAACAAAAGGGTCTTTCATTCAGTGTTCCTAAAAAGGAATTTGACATGTGATGCCTCTGCTTTACCCCTATAGCCAATAAAACAGATTCATGCTAAAACAATTATAAGAATCCTACTGAAACCAGATGTCATTTCTGGTAGAAGATGAAAAGAGTATCATACCAGAAGGCAAACGTCACTGCAGATAAAGACATTATGGTGTAGACGAAAGGTCCAGCTATAGCATCTGCCAGCCTCTGTACAGGAGCTGCATTACCTTGTGCATCCTCAACCTAAAAGTTCAGTATTTCATAAGGTATTCATATTTCAATTTCTACACATATCATACTCTTAATTGAGACAATCCCAAAAAGAGAACTCATTCACATGTTTGTAGCTGAACCTGATTTCATACAGGAAAAAGATGTGGACGAAATAGAAACTTACTACAGAGGAACCGAGGGTTCTCACGTGATTTCATCCATACTTTTCTGTCTAGAACAGGCTCAGCTACAAACATGTGTATGAGTTCTAGTTGTTGGATCGTGACTAATTCATTTATTTCTATTTGTAAACTATCTTTCCTCCTCCTGTTTTGGAGGAGCAAAGTAAGATACAAATTATAGAGATTAATGGCTGCCTTGTCCTTTTATATGATGGCTTGGACAGCTCCAACGTTTCACATTGTGACTGATGGAATTAATTCTCATACAATGTAACTTTCATGAAAATTCCATAGGCTCTAAACTCAGACACTAACCATTCTGACGATTTTAGATATTGTTGAGTTCGAGCCAGTAGAAGATGCTTCAATTCGTAGAGGGCCATCCTGAAATAGGTAAAGCAAAATTTTATTTTACAAAAAGATTCATAATCACTGAATTTCGTAAATGAGCTCAGTTAGTGCAGCTAGACAACAATCTATTCCCCTCACTAACATAGTTCACATTATAAACTGAAGAGTAATACAGTAATGTTGGCAAGAGGAGCATAACCCAAAGTGAGATGTGCGTCATCAGTTGAAGCACTAAAAGTATGAAACCATAAGTAGCTTTTTTAAAATAACTTTTGTTAAGGTAGCGCATACGTACCCAGTTTATTGTTCCCGCTGAAACTGAGTGGCCTTCTTCTTTAAATACAGGAAGCGACTCTCCTGTCAGCATAGATTCATCCACAACGCTTCTTCCAGCTAGGACACTCCCCTATGCCCAAAAAATTATTTTAACTTGATCACTACGACAATAAAAGTTCTGGTGACTAACTAGTCACAAGGAATAGTAACTATGCTATTTAAAGAAAATAAGGAAACTAATAACACATATCGATTATCACGTGCAGAGGAGAATGTGAAATTTAACCAAAATCTGAACAAGAGCTTCTAGATCCACATGTTTTTTTCTCCCAGCACTGGTTAATCCAAATATGATTTCCAAAATTAGAATGATGGTTACCAGTTACCACCCATTTAGACAGATTTTCCAAAATTTCTTTCAGAAACCCATACAAATTTTTTTTTTTTGCTAAGATCAAACAGTGCAGGATTAGCAATTAAGAAAATTGTAAGATGTCAGAAAGACAGAAACACTTACATCAACCGGAAAGGTTTCACCAGGCAAAACCAACAGCGAGTCTCCAACTCGAATCTCATCAATTGGGACATTGATACAAATTGAATCAGAGGAAAGTACAGTATCAGCTGCGGTGTTATTCTCTAATGAAGTAATCACAAGTCTTGATTGAGTGGAGATGAGTGACTGCAAAAGCACGTTTCAACTTTCAAGTAAGAAAAAGCAGGAAAAAGCCTACAAATTAATGTTGGGAGGATAACTAAGAAATGCTCAACGTACCAACAGTTCATTCATATCGCTAGAAGCTCTAAGCTTAGCTCTTTCTTCCAACGAACGACCAAGGAGCACAAAACCAAGCAGCATGACCTGCATACTAAATAAGAAGAGCTATCAATCAAAATTCATTACCGAAACTGTACTACCATGCAGTGGAAGTAAAAAAACGTCGTAGGCCCTAGTTGATATGTTAGCAAAACTCACCGGTTCCTCGAAGAAGGAAGCATCCCACTCCAGTTCTGGATTAACAAGTGAAATCTACAAGATTCAGAATGCAGAGAAACACTGCATTTCAGAATAGGGCACTCACCAGTGAAAAAGAAATCACAGAGTACAAAACTCACCAAACTGATGGAAAATGCAGCCATAGATCCCAGTCCAACTAACGAGTTCATATTTGGTGATCTTTTCCCAAAAGCCTTTAAGCCATCAAAGAGCAATTCTACAATTTACATATATGTTTCAGTCAGCCTCAAATATCACTGTACTACCATTTGAAGCGTTTTTATGAAGTATGAAATTCATTGTTTCTATGTTATGGTATTGATCCCTCAATTTATTGTGCAGTACAAGGTAAGCATCTAATTCATAGAGAGTTCTAACAAAATAACAACCCCAGAATATACATATATTTATTTAAATAAGTTGTTTTTTTTTGTGTAGCCTCACAACGATTGCTTCTACCATTGGAAGCATTGATTCAACAAAGCTCAACTATGTAATCAAAGTAGAATAGTAGCAAACATCTAACCATAGAGAATAGTCTCAGAATGACTACTTCCTCATTTTCTCTAATTACTCAACTTATTATGCATTAGCTAGTAAGCATAAAAAAATGTCTTGAAAAAGAAGAAGCAAACCTCTTCCTGGTCCCAACAAAGCTCCAATTGCCAAACCACCTTTCACGTAAGCGTTGTGTAGCAAGTCCCAGAACCCTCCTAGTAACATCAGGTTCAAGAGAAAATCAGAAGAACTTCATTTGCATTACACAAATGACATCTAACATCACAAATATCCCATCAATATCAATTCTCCAACATGCAAAACAACATACCATGAGCAATGTGAATTCCCAAGGAATGGAGAATATGGGAAGTATGAGACCCACAACACAGAGCCACCAACGTCCAAGCAAAGGCAACACGATTCCTGCTCTTAACGAGCAATTCCTCTTTCTTACTCACCATCTCCTTCCACTTCTTCACATTCTCCGCCACTCCCATCCCTGAGACTCTCCTCTTAGCTTCAAATCCACTCTCAGTCAATCTCTTAGCTAAACTCTCCGCCGCACCCTCCATCACCTCAACCTCCGGTTTAAGCCTCACAGCCGCGGTTTCGGTCAGCATGTTAACCACAGCAGACGCGACTCGGTCATCGGACATCAGAACCGACTTAACCCGAGCGACGCATCCTCCACACATCATCCCACTCACATCGAGGAGAATTGGCGTGTCGCTCGTAACAGATTTCACAGAATCGATTGAAGATTCCGTAGATTCGAACGACTGAGTACTGATCTCCACCGAGTTTGATACCAAAAACCCAGGTCTTGAACAGTGTCGCCGGATAGAAGAGCGGCTATATCTGTGAAAGCATCGCTTTGCAAATTTAACGTCGAGGAACTTACCGGAACGAATATGCAAACTCGACGGCGGAGGAACAAGTAGCCGGAGAAGATTCGTCGCCATTTTTTCCGGCGATATACAAGTAATCAAAATCCAGTGGTGATATGGCTCGTCTAAATACTGTATCCAAAACGGATCGTTACAAATTGACACGTCGGATTTCGAATAAATCCAAACCACAAGTGAGTCAAGTGGCTAGTCGTTTTTGTCAAAATCAGAAAAACAAAACGCACCGTTTTAATAAGTGAGACCTTCTTGGTGACGTAGAGGATTAAAGGCCATCGTGACACAGCGATATTTAGCGCGCCACGTGTAATCATCCCGGGATAAAATAATGTTGGATTCACTTTATCTTCTTTCCTCCAATATCGCGCCACGTGTAATCATCCTGGGATAAAATAATGTTGGATTCACTTTATCTTTTTTCCTCCCCATATACATAATACCATCTTCAACCCTACACCAAATCCTACACCATTTTGGTGTAGAATTTTTTTATTTATAAATTGGTCCTTCAAATTATAAATAATTTTAAATTTAGTGAGAAACATATATAAATAATGATAATTAAATCCAAATATAATTTGTTTATGATGATTAAACCCAAATCTATTATACATACATTTATTTTAGATGATGTATTATATTTTTCTTATCTTATTTAATAATGTTAAATTTAAATGATTTTATAATTTATTAAACTAAGAAAAAGTATATGGGTTAATCTATAAATTTGTAAAAGAATAAATTTAGAATATTCTTTTTTTTTTGTGTAGAAAATAATGTAATACATTGGAGTAAAATTCAACACCATTTTGGTGTTACACAATTTTAATCTAAAATATGGTGTGATACGTTGGAGATGCTCTTAGAGCATGTTTATCCATAGTTATTAATTTCTTATAATAGAGGTGCTTGATAATTTTTTTATTATAAAATGTGTTAGAGTAAAAATTCGAATCCCAAAAAAATATATTGAAAGAAATTTGAAACATACATGAAACAAAAACATTTAAAACATAGATTTCAGAATCATAAATGGAAAAGAACGGTCAATTTTTGTCCTGGACATGTTGAAATTTTTGTCATATATGCTCGACCAAATCAGCTTTCCACCGTTGATGCATTTGTTTATCCCGTAGTCAACAGTGGCGGAGCCAGAAAACCAAATTACGGGGGTCATAATATATTTCTTGATCAAAGGAAAAAAAAAATCAAAAACTTCATTCCAAACATTATTCTACGCAAAAAAATTGCAAAACCATCCCATCCATTATCATTAAAAAAAGCATTACACAAATACATCTTCAACATGCATTCTACGTTCACTCATACTTTGGAATCGGTTTATCACAGTTTCGATTGTCACTGTGTCGAGCACCTGCTTTTCAATAAAACATACTAAGCAATCACTTAAGAATGTATCACCCATACGGTTACGCGAAGCTGTCTTGACAATATTCATTGTAGAGAAGCACCTTTCAACGGTCGTGATCGCAACCGGAAAAATCAAACATAACTTCAAAATTCGATAAACTAAAGGATGAGAAAGATGTTTCCTTGTCTCAACCATCACACGTGAAAGATCACCAAAACTTTCTAGTTTAGCAAACCTTTCATCGTTTTGTACATTATCAAGGTAGATATCTAAGTGATAATCAAGAGATCTTCGCTCGACTAAACTAAAGTCATCTGGGTAAAGCTCAGCCAATCTAATCAGCGGGGACTTGTCAAACTGACGGAAAGAATCTATCGGACTTAAGGATACCATACAAATAAGTAGCTCAGAATTTACCTCGTCAAAACGATCATTGAATTCTTGAAGTTGCATATCTAAGACAGTGTAAAAACACTCCACCTTATAATGATGCAAGTTGGTTATTCCAGTTTTCTTCCTTGGCCTTCTTGAATCAACAAATTCTTCGTCCATATTGAGCACTTCCGTATTATTTTTCTCACCAAAAGAACAAACTTTAACCACAAAATCATCTCATCCACTATCTCTAAGCTTTTGCAACTCTTGTTTAGTAGATTCCACCAATGATATAGCATTCAAGATCTCTTGGTCTCTTTTCTGTAGCACTTTTGATAAGTTATCAGTTAGCCCGAGAATAATAACCATCAACTGCATATAGAAAACAAAATCAAATGTGTGAAAATATTTGAGCAAACCATATGCTTGTTGTCATTTGGTGCTGTCACTGCCTTCATTCTGGATATGTTCAAGAACCATAACAATACACGAAAACATCTCAATAAGACGCAATAAAGTCTTATAATGTGAACCCCAACGAGTATATCCAAGTCTTTTAAGCGACAACACTTGATTTAGTCCACTTCCAGTCTTAGTTTCACCCTTCTTGATCCCTTCTTCCATCTTTTGGCGATGAATTTCAATGAGCATATCTTTTCTCTTGCAAGAAGCTCCAACCACATTCAACAAAACATGAACCATATAAAAAAATTCTCCAACTTCATTATGTTTTTTTGCAACCGCCACGACAACCAACTGGAGTTGATGAGCAAAGCAGTGGACGTAATATGCATATCTACTTTCTTTTAAAACCAATGATCTCAATCCATTGAATTCACTCTTCATATTGCTAGCTCCATCATAACCTTGTCCTCTCACATTTTTCAAACTCAGTCCATGTTTTGCGAACAAAGAATCAATAGCATACTTTAGAGATAAAGAAGACGTCTCTTTCACATGAATGATGCCAACAAACCTACCATCCCAAATTTATCAACAAAGCAAAAAACCACAGCCATTTGCTCTTTATCTGAAACATCTGCAGATTCATCTACCAACAAGCCAAAGATATCATTATCAATTTCTTGGATAACTGGTTTAATAACTTCTTTTGCAAAGTAATACACAATGTCTTTTTGAATCGGAGGAGAGGTCATCTGATTACTTTTAGGAGCATTGTTCAGCACAACTTTCCTTACATCCTCATTCTGATCAGCTGTATATTTCAGAAGCTCTAAGAAATTACCTTTGTTTGTTGAGTCTACTTTTTCTTCATGTGCACGGAAAGATAAGCCTTGGTATAACAAATTTCTAGAAACATCAATCAAAGCACTCAATCGGATTCGATACGCATTTTTCACAGCACCACTTTGCTTATGTAAAACTTGTTTGATAGACTGGCCTTATTTCATCAAATCAACACATTTCTTCTTAGCAATGTTATGAAAACTAGAATGATCATCACCTGCATGCTTACGAAAGCTATCAGCCTTATTCCAACAAGAAAAACCAGTCGATACAAAAGCATCACTCCCACCTTGGTTTGCAACTTGAGTTCTGAATAAGTAACAATACAAGCAAAAAGCCTTTTATGCTTCCATGCTATACTCTAACTAATCATATTGATCAAACCACTTAGGATTAAAGCGTCTTGATACATTTCCAATATCTCTTTGTTTAAAAGGATGAGCACGAGGTTGACAAGCTTTTCTAGTCAAATATGTCCGACGTACCTCATCTCTTTGATTAGGATGATAATCTAGAATGCTTTTTCGCTTGGATGAATCTCTTGGCAAGTCATCCAAATTGATATCAGAAGGCGGAGTTTTTCTTTTCAAAAACCGTTCCATTACTTTTGACGTTACCTAAATAAAAAACAATAGGTATCAAAACGATGCAATATTTTTAGTATCAATACAATGATTAAATTAAACTAATCAACTAATCCTAATTTAATATTTCAAAGTTCGATATTGTGAACTAGTGAACACAACCCAAAAAAGTATAAAATCGTATAACAATTCTAAAGCACTCATATTTTTTCTTTCACATATTAACATCCAAAAACAACATTCAATTATGTATTTAACAAAGTCAAATATAATACTAAAAACAAATCAACAAAATAGTGTGCAATTCAGTAAACTAGTGATCTTCAAATTGAAATTGAATAACTATTGAAGATATGAATGGAGAATTATTACCTAAGGTCCTTAATAACAATAAACTTCAATGATATGAAATCACGATCGAAACAAAAAAAAAAACAGAGGAAGAAGATGAAAAGGCAGTGTAACTTCTTCTTTTTTGTTGATAAAAAAAAAGCTAATAGAAATAATTAGGTTTAATTCATTTTAGTGGGCTTATTTTAATTTTAAAATTGTTTTGGTGACTTTTATTGGGCTTAACATTTTAAATTACTTATATTTTTATTGGGTTATAGTTGAGATAAAATTTAATAGGGATCAATTAGTTTTTTGGATGAGGGTCAATCTAAAATACTTAACATAAATTTTATTAATTAAAAAAATCTATGTGGGTCACTTGACCCCCCTCCTATAAGCCTACCTCCGCCGGTGGTAGTCGAGTTCGAATGCCCAACATATCGGCATTATTTGTAGATATAGATGTTGGTTTATGCCAACAAAAGAGATTATATAAGTTCATGGTAAAAATACATTAACTAAAACTGAAATTTTTTAAAATCATACATTTTTTGCATTGTCTATGAGTCTATCTTGTTTGAATTGAAATTAAATAGAAACTAATTCGAATAGATCCTCTCCCTACTTTTCTCTCCTCCTTCTCTCTTCAAGAACAATCGGAAAATTTAGATCTAGCTTAGCCCAACGTCCGGTTTTTGCCGGCTTCGTGGCTTTTGTTGTAAATACGGTTTAGTTTCTCTCTTTTCTCTGTTTAATTTTGGTAGTCTTCCAATCTTTGATCAATTTGTTTTCCCGTTTAACCGGAATTTATTTCCGGTGATACCTTTTATTAGATATGGTGTGGTTTACACATTAGATTTTGGTTTAGTGAGAACCGGTTTGTACCGGATAGTTTACAATTGTATATAAACACTTTGTACACGTCTTTTATCATTAACAGAAACATTATTCAATAATTCTAAATCCAGAGCTTATCTTCGTCTTCTTCACGAGAAAGCTTTGATCTCGTTTCTGTTCACCTCAATAAAACTAATACCTTTTGTTGTAAATTTTCCGCTTAGTCGGATCTCCTCTTCTGCTTAGTCGGATTTCTTCTTCCGCTTAGACGGATATCGCTTCCGACATGTTTGGATTTAATTGGTCTTCATATCCTTTATGTTGTAGATTTGTACAAACGTGTGGGTCATTGGGAGATTTAAAGTTTCTCTTTAACAAACTCATGGTTCTAGATTTGGGCGATAAAAGGAGTGTTCTATCATCTACCAGCCAATACAGCAAACCCAAATTCTAAACGAATTCATTCTTTCTCATCCATAAAACAAGTTACTCATCACTTTTTCCACTTCGAGAATGAAAAACCTATAGTAGTTAAAAGTTCCTCTCTAGTTTTTCCATATTTTGGAAGTTCTAACTCAGACCCAAGAGCAAGTAACTAGAGGGAAGACTAGTAGAGTCCATCAACTACATACGGCTACATACAACATGCTAATCAGTGGCAAGGATTAGCGTAACTAGGAGACTTATCAAGTTATGTAGTGTTGTTAGTCACTGGAAAATTTAGTTGACTAAATCCTAAAGGTGGTTCCAGAGAGTTTGGATTTTCTCAAATAGTCAATTGGTTCTAGCTTAATACACCGATAGGAGAGTTTTAACTAAAGAGTCCCACAGTCCAGAAGATTTCATTCTACTAAACACAAAACATATCACTCAACACTTCTCCCCACTCTGGGTATGACAAACAACATATTAATAGTTCAAAAACCTAAAAGCTCCATTCTATTCTTTTCACCAAATTGCACAGTTAAGATTCATAATCAAAAGCAAATCATTATAAAGAATACCAGAAAACAGCAATTCCATAATTAACACTAACCTATCTTCTTTAGGAATGTCAGTATGAGTAAGATTGACAACGGTGACTCCTGGTTGAGGCTCCTCAAAAGCGATCTTCACCTGAAACATCAAAGCAAAAACAACGGTGACTCCTGGTTGTCATGCTTTCCTTCTTCCTCCTGTAGGAAACAAGTACACTTTAGCAGGATTACGGGCAAAAGACAACTTTTCTACTCAAATATCAAAGAATCAAGAGGAGTCCTAACCCTCCGTCTTTGGTCGGGATTGATTCAAGGAGCGATTCTCGAGCTCTTGGTTGTCCTTCACGTGCTTGGTTAACTCTTCTCGTTGCTGAGTCATTTACACCTAACACAGAGAATGAGAATCCTACATAATCGAGAGTGCCAATGAACCAAAGTTGCACAAAAAAAGAAAGTAAGTGCAAACATTATTAATACTTCGGGGAGACTCGATTAAGTGCAAAGAAAGTTGTTAGACCTTCTCCACACGCAGAAAAGTGGAAACTTGACCATAATTTGGAGTCCCTCCCGTGCAATGTTAGGTAAGATTCATAAACTCATTAGGAAGAGCATGTATATACAACAAACCTTTCCCACTTTTCTTCACTTTAAATCTTGGATTGTAGAATTTGATCAATATATGGTGTTTGTACAGGCCGGAACAAGTGGCCGGACAAGATTCGTCGCTATTTTCTCCGGCGATATCAAAATCCAGTGGTGATATGGCTCGTCTAAATACTGTATCCAAAACGGATCGTCACAAATTGACACGTCGGATTTGGAATAAATCCAAGCCACAAGCGAGTCAAGTGGAATATCAGAAATATAAAACGCGTCGTTTTAGTAGGTAAGACCTTCTGGGTGAATTAGAGGATTAAGTTAATCGTCACACAGCGATTTTAAGCGCGCCACGTGCCACCGTCCTGAAATAAAATATTTTTGGATTGTCTTTATCTTCTTCGCTTCTTCTGCTTCTCTTCTCAGCGTCTCTCCTTCTTACGGAAAATTTCTCAGAGCTTTGCTGCAATGGAGGCGAGTGCGAACGAACCAGCTACGAAAAGCTTGAAATCATGTCCGAAAGGAGTGATACCGAACTTTTTCGTATCGCTCTCTTCGGCATTTACGCAAACACCTCTCGTGCGTACGAACAAACCCGGTTCGCTACTTCTACCACCAGTTGCGGACTCAGTGAAATTGATTCAAGACTTTCATCGATCTCTGGTCTCTGCTACTGAGAAATTCTCTGGGTTTTTACATTCAATGGCCTCTAAGAACCCTCTATTTCAGGAAGCTGTTCGCTTGTCGTCCGAATTTCACGTTCTGTGCGACGAGGTAAACTTCCTTTTCCCTGCTTAAGGAAATATTTTGGTGATAAATAAGTTTCATCATTTCTTCGGATTAAGTTAAGAAGATAATTTTGTGTTTCCGATTGACCCTATTGAAAACTTCCCATGAGCTCTGATTGGTAGTGTAAAGGCTGAATTTTTTCTGTCTCTGTTCCAGAAAATGAGCCATTTTTGAACCGTTAGTAACTAGAACCATATGCCAAGACTATGGGATTGTTGTATAGATCACTTTGCAATTGTTAGTCTGTGGAAATATGTTCTCAATTTGGGATCTTTTTTCTTCTGTTCTTCACTATGTCTAGGATAAGTCAGGCTATGTTTTTGTGTGCCTTGCTTCTTAGTTTTTGATTGTTAAAGATGAATATCATTTTGTTGCATATCAGATTCGTTTGAAAAACGCTACAAGGGTGAGGTTTGCCATGTCTAATCACGGATTCGCTGCGGTTCTGCCTGGAGATTCAGTTGCAGGAATGGTGGTTGCGAACGGGTTGATTAATTTCCTCAACATATATAACACCATTCTTGTTGTCCGTCTTGTACTCACCTGGTTCCCCAGTGCTCCTCCTGCCATTGTTAGCCCCCTCAGGTAACAAGTCTCCTTAGTGTTTTCCTACGATTATATAAATCTTATCGAGGTCTAAAAGTTCGATGAATCCATGGGGACAAAATCTAGATCATACATTTCCTATTCGTCGATCTCACCTCTACTCTCTTGTTTGAACTGTTGAATGGTTTAAGGATTGGTTAAAACCCTCATGGATCTGATCTGCTCAAGAACATTATGTTTGTTTTGTTGATGGCTAACTATGTGTATGTGTTATCATTGTATCAGCACTTTATGTGATCCATACTTGAACATATTCCGAGGATTCATACCGCCTCTTGGAGGATTAGATTTGTCTCCCATTTTGGCGTTCCTTGTTCTCAACGCCTTCACCAGCACTGCAATGGCGCTTCCTTGCGAGCTCCCTCCAGCTGAAGGAGCGGCATCTCCATCTTCTTATGAGACAAAGTGGATGAGAAGGAGAAGGTTGAGTAGCCACAAGGACAATAGACCGAGCTCCGCTTCTAAGAACTGAACCTGTCTCAAAATATCTCCTCTTTTCTTCGCTTGGAATACAAAAGACACATTTTGAGTAATTTCTTTCTCTGCATCGTTGGATTTCCGAGATTTTGTGTAAAGTTTCTATAGAAAATTAATAAAGAGTCTTCTCTGAGATATACAGAAATCATTGTAAGATTGAAATTGCAGGGCAAAATATAAGCTTTTTCTCTCAACTTTCACTCAGGCTCTTATCACAGGCTTTTGCACTTCAAGACGAACAAAAGAAGGATGAGGATAACAAGCAAGCCACCAAACGAACCACAAAGCCTATGAATCCAGTAAGGATCAAACCTGGTCAAGCTCTGGTCAGAATACAGAGACAAGGCAATGGCCAAAATCAACAAAAGGAGGAGCATGGTGAGCGAAAACATGAAACCGAAGAGTTCTTCGTCCTCTTCTTCATCTTCCTCTGATAAGCTGTCGATATAGAGAGGCGAGAACACAGCTAGCACCGACAAGCTTATGGCCAGCAACTTCCTGGACGAAGTAAACCTCCCCATCATCTGGCCGGATGATCCCGTTTCCATCAGAAAAAAATCGCGGTACAAAATCAAGAAACTGACTTGTAACTTTCTTTACAATCCTGGTTTATTTCTTGGTAATAAGAATCTGGACACAAGTTGCAGGATAGTTTAGGGAGAGCAGTTTAGATTGGTATGGCTAAACAATTTACACAAAAATAGAAGAGAGAAGGAAGAATCTTTTGTTTATGGTGACTAGTAACCACAAATTGATTAAAAGAATTCCCATAGAATCATATGCTTCCTTTTTCCCCTATATGTTTACATAAAGTTGATGCCATGAAGACATATTGTAACAACTTTTCATATAATTATAAACCTCTGCAGATAAATTGGCCTAACAATGAAGATGGTTCACACTTCAGAGCTATACATTGCCAAAACTTGTCCACTCATCAGAAGAATTTGGAATCTACACTTGGGTAAGAGTCATCAAGATTAGCGAAAACTGAAGTCATTTTCAATCCAGTGATACAAACTTCTGCTCTTGAAAGTTCTTTAAGAAATTCATCCTCCACCTGCAACAATAATACCACCATTTAAGCACTTTACACAGATCATCACAATGTTGAAGTAGACTTAAAGAACAAAAAGCACAAGAGTAAACCGATTTACCTGCGTCCATCCAAATAGCTTAAGAGATCTAAGTAATGAGCAAGAACTCAAGATCAGTCTTAGTTCTCCTTCAGTGAGTTTTCGACACCACGAGAGGTCCAAATGACGTAACCTCTTACAATTCTTGGCTAGCGAAATGGCAGTGTCGTGACCGACCTGTTACAAACACAACACCTTTAACCACTTCTAATAAACAGCTTATCAAGGGAACACTATTGGTACTAAAACACTCACGTCTCGGACATTGTTTAGGCAGAGTTGGACAAGAGAACCTCCGCGGACTTCAAGAAACGCGGCAACAGCTTCATCACTATCAAAACAAGCACAAAGATGGATACACTAATAACATTCTACAAAAGTTATGTAAAAAAAAGAGCCAAATTATGAGACTTTGAGCAAACCTGAATCGGTTTTTCGTAAGTTTGACAGAGTTCAAAAATCTGCAACCATCGGTAATATACTCTAACGAATCATCAGTTAAATTATCTATCTCTGAGATGTCAAGAGCTTCTAGATATGGACAATATCTCCCAATAGCCCAAATTGTTCTATCAGTCACTTCACTGGTTAACCATAGACAAAAGACAAGAAAAAAACATTAATCTCAGCATCAAAAACTTGGAATGAATTATGTCTTTTAAGGCCTCAAAGAGTAACTTACTTGCAAGCAGCGAGACAAAGATCAGTGAGATTCGAGCCACGACAAGTAACAAACTCGACAACAGTATCATGAATCCTTTCGAGTCCAGCAACCGAAAGATAATTCAAATTCATAAACCTACTTAAGCTACTATTCAATACATTACATGGCTTAATCCCTTGGCAACCTCCAATATTAAGCCCTCTAAGTGTTGGTCCAAAGTAGTCAGCAAGAACTTTAACAGCATTGAAACTGAGAAAAGAACATTCTGAAAGGTTTATAAACCTAAGCTGAGGAGCCGACCTCGATATCAATGCCAATGCATTGTCCGTTAAAGAAAACGCTCCTTTTAAAGATAGCGTAGTCAATGCCGGAAAACCCTTTGGCGAACGCTTCAAGAATTCGCTTATTGCGATTTCCGTCATTGCTCGTCCACACAAATCAAGACTTAACACCTGAGAATCCAAAAACACTAATTACTCACTCCAATGAAACTTTAAAAGACTAAACAAAAGATTGTGAATTTTGTTTACCTTTAAGCTATCTCTATCACAGTCACAGAGGAGTTTAATCAAATCATTCTCCTCTAACTCGAAGCAGTTTCTCGAGAAAATCTCATTCGGAGAATTCTCAATCAGAAGCTCCATGAAACGTGCATCGAGTTTGCTTAAATTACTAACGAGATGCGAGAGCTTCTTCTTCAAATGATCAGGTACTAGATTCAAAGACTCTATTGACTCAGAATTCTTAGCAAGAACTTTCATACACATCTCCATAAGCGAAGGAGCTTTCCTTTCCGTCACCAGTTTAAACCCGATTTCTCGAGTATTCGTACTACTACGCTTACTCCAGATCGAATCTTCGCTCTTCCTCTTCTCGATCGCTTCTTTAGCTTCCTTAAATTTTCCCTTTACGGCTCCTTTCACTACTTCTTCTTCTTCTTCTTCTTCTTCTTCTTCTTCTTCTTCCTTGCTTTGTTTTTGAACAATCTTTGGATTTAGATCAGAATGCAACCCAAGAGCAAAGTTTTTAGCTAAATGTTTCGCTCTCTCTTCTTCAAACCTTCTCCTTTGCCTCAGATTCTCTTCTTCCCACCTTCGCCTTTCTTCTTCTTCTTCGATTTTCCTTCTCTTTTCTCTCTGATTCTCTTCTTCTTCTTTCTCGTCGCGATTTCGAAACCCTAATAATCCTTGATTCTGCATCATCTGCATTGCTTGGTAAATTGAATCCAAACCCCCGAATCCGGGTGGGGCGTCTTGTTCATCGTCTGATTCAGGGATAATCGCTGGGTTTTCCCGAGAACCGTCGGTGAAATCGGCGAAAGGATCAGATTCTTGGATGATCGCTGGATTTTCTCGAGAAGCATCGGGAGAATTTGAAGAAGTCATGTTTGATTTTGGAGCTGGAAGAGAAAGAGGGGTTTTTGGAAGTGAGAAAAAGGGAAATCAGAGAAGGGAAAATCAGAGAAATTATTTATACTTATTTGCTTCGAAGTTTTATGGACCCCACACTAAAACGACTTCATCGAGTCAAGTCCACTTTATTTGGTCAACTTTTTATATCATAAAGAAAAAGCTTAAGAGTTCATACAAACTATGTCGATAAAAGAAATCGAAAAAAAAACGTTCATACAAAATGGTTAATTTGCTAGATAACCAAAAAAAAAATTAATAATCAAGAAAGTAACAAAAGTAGGGATATGTGGCAAAAAATCAACCATTAGATTTAGGTTAATTAGTTAGTTTTTTAGTTATTGTTTTTTGTTTGGTTATTAAGCCCAATTTCCCCACAAAATATCTGTTAAATTTGTTTTCATTCGAAAAACACAAAGTAAATGATATTTTAACCATTCATATAACCACAAATATTTTGATATTTGGAAAAATCTTTGAAGCTAAAAATTTAATTTTGAGATTTGGAAAAATCTTTGAAACTAAAAATTTAATTTCGAATAATCCTTATGGATTTCTTCATGTAATTCATTTCACTCCATTTTTTGCATAAATCAGATGGAATTAAATCTAAATTTCCTAAAATTATAAAATAACGGGTTTCGTTAAATGACCATAAATATAATTATATAAATATTGTTTATGTATATATTTTTTGTTTTTTTTTTTAATTTATAAAATTCATTGTAAATTTATATAAAAAAAATCAAGAAGGAAAAAAAATTTAAAAGGAAATATTGCAATTATATTGTTGAAATTTTTATGGTTTTATATATTTTTAGTGATTTCAATTTTTACAAAGCGAATCGAATATTCGGCCAAATATCCATATTTTTCAAACAAATATTTGAATAATGAGTGAACGATTACAGATATGAAAAGTGAAGATTTAGATGGAGAAGAAAGTAGATATCACAAAGATCTAGAATATATATATGTTGTGCATCTACCTTTTAGTATTGCTATAATCATCCTGAGATATACATATATACTAAAGGCAAAACTACATTTTCCAAAATATTTTCTCACTTTCTAAAAAAAAAATCTTACCAAGTTTAGGATGTCAAGAGATTCATGCCGAGAGATTCCTTCGCAAACCTCTGATTTCAGATGAATGGTTAAGAAAAATGTTATCTTCGAAGGAAATATAAAAGAGATTTCACAAATAAAGACCGGCGATTCTTTATCTTTAAAAGTAAAACAGCCGTCGATTCTTTATCTTTTAAAAGTAAAACAACCGTCGATTCTTTATCTTTTAAAAGTAAAACAACCGTCGATTCTTTATCTTTAAAAGTAAAACAACCGTCGATTCTTTATCTTTAAAAGTAAAAGACCCGTAGATTAATCCATGAATCAATGTTCGATATTTCTTTAGAGTGTGATACGTGGCATGGCAATTTGCAACTACCAATAACAATGCAAGTTATTTAATGATTTTCTCAATAAAGCTCATACTTACTTCATATTTTATTGTTCTTTGCAAGTTGTTTTGATGATTTTCTCAATAAAGCTCATACTTATATCATACTCCCTCCGTTTCAATATATAAGCAGTTTTGGTTAAAAGCACAGTATTTAAGAAAATTTATATTTTTTTTTAAAAAGTACAAAAAACATTAATTTAATAAAAACAATCAATTAAAGAAGTATTACGTGAAGCCAAAGGAGAATGCCAAAGGTCATGGTGTGTTGCACTTTCGAGAAAAATGTGGAGCCAACTAATTTTTTCATTTATAGTTTTAGAGAAAATTGTGGAGCCAGTTTTAGAAAACTAATTGTAAACTTAAAAATTCAAAATTTTTCATTGGAGCCAAAGTAAAACTTCGTGAATCATTTTCTGCTTATTTAAGCTTCAAGATATAATTGGTTTCTATATTCTTTTATAGCTTCAAATTTTGTGGTTTGAGTATGTCTTTTCTAAGTGAAGAAAATGATTTTATGTTTGATTTAAACGAACTCCCACCAGAAAGTTTTAACAATGAAGATGAAGATATTCCAATTGTTTCAGGTACCTTTTTTATTTACTAATCGTTTACTTTAATTTTTCAGTTCCTATTTTTCCTCTTTCTGTTTCCCTCATTAGTTCTCATATTTTTTGTTTGAAAATAGTTTCTCAATGTTTTTACATTACAATTATTTAAGCTCTTTTAAAATCAGTTACGATTTTGTTGTTTAAATATTTTAATGTAGGTCATGACAAGAAAAACAATTTTTATACGTTCTGAAATTTTTGTCCATAATTCTTTTGTTTTTTTAAACAGAATACAAAGATTCATCTGAAGATGAACAAAACTTGGGACAAACCAGAAAGAATCTTTCAAATGAAGAGCGACGAGAGGTTTTGAATAAATTGGGAAAAAATATTACCAAGGAAATTTCTAATCAATTTTCGGTGTCGATAGATACGGTGCAAAGGATTTGGAGACGAGCAAAAGAAACAATGGCTAATACCGGAAGAGCAAATGTATCTCACCGAAGATCTATAAATTGTGGCCGTAAAAGAATCTCACTTGGGCCAAACGAAATTGCTCAAATTCCTCTACACAAACGTACAACTTTGAGATCAATGTCTATGGCCATGGGTGTGAGTGCTGCAACATTATGTAGACGAAAGAAAGAAGGATTCATTCGACGTCATACCAATAGCATCAAGCCTCATTTGAAGGAAGACAATATGAAAGGTAGATTACGATTTTGCATCTCTATGTTGGATAAAAATAGTCTACCTCATGAACCAAAATTTGTTGATATGTACAATATGCTGCATATCGATGAAAAATGGTTCTACATGACGAAAAAGAGCGAGAAATATTATTTACATCCGAGTGAAGAAGAGCCGCTACGTACATGTCAAAGTAAGAATTACATTGGAAAAGTAATGTTTTTAGCTGAGATGGCTCGTCCAAGGTTTGACAAAGAAAGAAAAGAGGAGTTTGATGGGAAGATTGGAATATTTCCATTTGTTACTAAGGAGCCTGCTAAGAGACAGAGTAAAAATAGAAATGCTGGAAATTTGGAACTAAAAGCAGCAACGTCTATCAAAAGAGAAAATATAAAAGCATGTTTGCTTGAAAAAGTTGTTCCAGCTATTCATGCAAAGTGGCCACAAGAAGATCAAGGGAAGACTATCTTTATTCAACAAGATAATGCAAGAACGTATATTGCTTGTGGGGATCCAGAATTTCAAGAAGTTGCTTCAAGGAATGGTTTCGATATCCAATTGACATGTCAACCGCCAAACTCGCCGGATCTTAATATTTTAGATCTTGGATTTTTCAACGCTATTCAATCGCTACAACATAAGGAGTGCCCAAAAACCATTGAAGATCTTGTTTGTGCGGTACAAAAATCTTTCGAAAAATATTCCACAAAAAAAGGTGAACCGTATTTTCTTAACTCTTCAATCTTGCATGGTTGAGACTATGAAAATTGGAGGATCAAACAAGTACAAGACACCACACATGGGTAAATCTACACTGGAAAAAGTTCACGAGCTTCCTATACAAGTAAGTTGTGATGTTCACTTGGTCCAAAGTGTTATGAACACATTGGGTTTGTTATAAACTTCTACTGTTTTGTTTTACGTTAATTTGTTGGGTTTTCAATTTTTGTAATCACATTTTATTGTCATTCTGTTTCTTAATTTATGTTATGATGAATTTTTCGTTTATTTATTTTATGATTTATACACTCTCGTAACTCAACAAAAATAATTCTCCTTTCATAAATTCATGTATCTTGATTATCTTGTTATAACATATGGAGTGATCTAATAAGAAAAGTTTATTCAATTTTTTTTTCATGACATTACAAGAAGCACCAATGGTCATAAGAAACATAATCAAAATAACAAAAAAATACTCCATAACTAATGCCAACATTTAGGAGTATTTAGGAAAACCAAAACTAAAGATGAACATAAAAGAAAAATAAGAAACCAAAGCTAAAATGACTTGGGTGCTTGAATCTTCAACATTGTTATTATAAGTTCTTCGGTTTCTCTATCCGGATGAAGATCTCCCACAGCATAACAACATAATTTATTCAAATTAAGTTCTCGGGGTGGTTAGATAGAGTTGCTATCATGGATCCGATAAACATCTTTTGATTCTCCGGTGTTATTAGATTTCACTTTTGGAATCAATCGAACATTTTTTTATTCAGCTTCTTCTTCTTGCTTCACCTTCTCCATGCAATTTTTGGATTAATTAAAAGTTTCAAAGAGAAAAAAAAAAACTGTTACTGAAAATAAGTAAGATGATACTAGTGCATTATATATATCCACAGTACTCCATTTCCCAAACATTTCGTGAGCATGCATGCAAAGTATTAAAAAAACCAAACCTTGGAAAATACTACTTTTCTACTTTTACTTTTTCGTAAACCAAACCTTTGAACTGTTTAAAAATAAATATTTATTTTATTAGTATTTCTTTTAAATAGGGATGGTAAAACAACTTATATTATGAAACAAAACAAAAATCTCAAAACTGCTTATATATTGAAACGGAGGGAGTATTTCATAGCACAAAAACTATGATTAATAGTCGGTATTGAAGAGGAAAGAAAGATCCAGATGGAAGCACACTGGCTCAAATGCAATGTTGCATGTTCCTGGTCAAAGGGTTTATCTATGTGTGGTGGTGCTTGGGTGATTAAGGATTCACATAGAACAATATTGGTGCTAGGGATCTATGACAAACTGGAAGCTAAGAAGAGGTGTCTGGCTTGGGCTATGGCAAGTATGGCAAATTATAAGATGGACATGATCATCTTTGCCTCACAAGGTGAATAGCTTCTTTGGACGATTTTGAGGCCAAATGCATGACCCTCTTATATTATATCCCACACTCAGTCCTGCTTTCTAGGTTTTTAGGAGGTTTTAACCATTGGAGGCTACATGTGGAAGAGGATACAATAAATAGAGATGATCATCTCATTGCTCATAGTGTAATTCGAGATAACCGTTGACACTCCTATATTGTAAGAGGTTCCCTGCTTGGTTAGAGAAATTATTTGATTTCGAGAGAGTTTTATCTATTAAATGATACTTTAGTTTGATTTTTTTTTGCTTTGTTCCGGTTAAGGGGTTTGTTTTTCCTAAAACCATCACTCCGGAACCAAAATTGTAGATAAAGGATGGTGTAATTTTTGGTTTTAACATCACTTCTAGAACCAAGGTTGTAAATAAAGCCATAAATGTTGGTATAATTTTTATATATATAATTTTCGAGCAAAAAATACACCAGTTGGTTACTCTCGTGTTAATTTAATCACATCATATGGGAAAAGAAAAAGAACTATGATTAATATTATTTCTTTTAAGTTTCTAAATAGACAAAATAAGAATTAAGAAAATAATGAGTGTTAAAAAGAAATTTCGATACAAACTTCATGTTGATATGCTGTACAAGGATTTCACAAATAAAGACCGTCATCTTGCTACACACTTTTCAAGATTTTGAGCAACCATAGAGTAGATAACGAAACCAATGGTCGATTTTTTTCTTCTTAGATTTTGGTCTTTAGTGATGACCAATAAAATGCAATATACTTTAATTGGCTTTCTTACAGAAGCCCTTCCCCATTTCATAACAGAAGGGTCATTTAGCCGAAGCCAGACATTTTCTAGCTAAAAAGGCCCATTATAATTGTAAGCCCATGCTAATAAAAATAGTGACTTCAACTTTTATTTTTCTTAAAAACCCTCTAGTTTAGGACAAACAAGTAACAACTAACATTACTCACTTAAACTGTTTCAGATTACAAACATGATTGTATTTAATAAAAAAGTAATACATTATTCATACTAGAAATTGATCCGCGCTTTTCGCGGATTTGTTACTACAATATGTTTTAGTAATTTTGTTTTACAGGGTTTTAAAACGATATTTTACCGTTTGTTTAATTATATTTATTTTTATATGCTACCTCTTTATTATCATATATTAAAAGTTCATAGTACAAAGATAGATTGGTTGATTCAAAGAATAGTTTTTCATTTTTTTTGTTATGACTCGATGTCATATCTACCACCATGATATTTAGCTAATACACAACATAAACATTACTATTTTATTTATTTGTTCAGCAGTTAGTATAAATTTTTTTTCTGAGACTATTAGATTAATTACAAAATTTTACATTAAGTCAACTTTCTTTCATGTTCGTATAAGATTTCTTACATTTATTATTCTTCAATCTATTAGCCATTTAAATTATTTTTCAAAACATTTAAATGATAGTGGCATGAATGAAAAAAAAAAAAAAATTAACAATAGTATTTTAAAAATTGTCCCGATATTATTGTCTATCATAAATAAATACTTGAGATTTTAGGATGTTGTACTTTAAACGTTTGTTATTCTAATTTGATATCAAAAAGTCAAGTTAATTTCTAAGTTAAATGTGTGGTTGGTGTAAGTTTATGTTTTATTGTGGTAAAATCTTTTAATTAAAAAGAAAAATTTCATATTTTATGGAATATATAGTCAATTTCATTTCCAAGTTAAATGCGTGGTTGGAAACAATAAGTGTTAGTTGGATTTTTTAGTGTAAGTTTGTGTTTTATTGCCCTAAAACCCTTTTAATAAGAACAAACCTTTCATATTTTATGGAATATACAGTTCTTAAAAATATTATAGAAATTTTTTTCTTCATTGTAATTTTTAGAAATATGGTTATGTCATATTATCTAAAAGATTCATAAACACATTCTAATTATATATAAGATGTGTGGTAAGAAAAAGAATATAAATATTTTTGGTAAGAAATAAACTCGTATTATTAATTATAATTTAATTATGTATAGTCTTGATTTATAAATTTTCATTTTAATTCATTTTAGTTGGTTGTCACGTTTTTAACTTAATTTAATAATTTATTAGTTACAAAAATAATAAATATGTATTTAATGGACTTTCTTTTAAATGGTTTTAAAAAAAGTTTGCTTATGTGGACACTAGATGGAGAGAGAACTCCCTAATTATATATAAGATATGTTTTCAACTTACAATATGCTCAGCAAGTCACATGGCATTTTCCACCGATTAATTTCACCTCTACAAAAACAAAAATGAAGATTTCTTTGTAGATTGATTTTAGAAATATTAATTTATTTTTCTTGTCTCTGAGTTCAACTTGGTTATAGACTTATAGTGTGGTATCAACCTACCTATTTTTTTCACCTTGATCTCTCTATAGTTTGGATTTCAGAAAAGAAAAAATGATAGAAAATCGTCATCATATCATTTCTTTATTTGTCTCTTTGTATATACAAACTCAAGGATCGATATCTACATGTATACAATTGGGTCTTTCTCAGTTTCTCTCTTTTTTTTCTGTATTAAGTTATATAAGAATTGAATTTGGGAGGTGAGGACCAATAAATACTTAAACAATAGTATAGTGCAAGTCATGATCGTCTATTTACACGTGCAAGTGGTGCAGTCGAACAGAACCCATAATTGAAAAAGGTCCAAATATATTTTATTTTATATATGTATATGTTATTAAAAAGATTCGAGTTCATCAACCATTGAAATTTTTTTTAAAAAAATTGATTCTATTTAGACAACCAAATAAGAAATAACTAAATTAATAATTACATACATTTGATATATATAATTAACATAGCAAAGTGATGTAGGAATTGATATCAATTGTTAATACTAAAGAAAACAAACGTTAGAGTATTAATTAGGCGATAATTTTTTACTTGATTACATTTAGATATTTTTTATTAATTAGATTTGGTATATATATTGAAAAAATAAAACAAATTCTTCGCCAATTCTCTGAAAATTAGTTTTTGCAAACAGTTTCATGACAAAACCATAAATAAAATTGATTTGAGTCCCGTCTTTAATCATTCAAGGCAACATTTTAAAGTACTTTCATGTTTCTATTTATTTATTTGCTTAGTGATATGTTGTTTATGATGTCTAATACACTAAACATTCTTTTTTATTATATATCTAGGTTATATTACCCTTCAAGTTACAAGCTCAAATTAAAGAAGACTTGACGTGATTCTTCTTGTTTGATCGATAAAAAGAATGATTTTATTTAAATATAAGTTATTAGTTGTAATTGTATGAATGAAACAATTTCGAGTAGTAAAATTTTATTTGATGTAAAAAAAAAACTAGTATTTATAATTATAAACTATTCATTACGATAAGCTATAGGTAAATTTGTTTTTTTATGATTAACGTTTAAAATTAATAATATTAATGGCCTAACTTTGATATTTGAACAGAACTTCTACAGAGTTTGAGACGGCTCTAGTGCAAGTAGATGGCATTCCAAATTTGGATTGTTTTGAGAAAATATACTTTCCAATGTAAAATCATCATTAGTAATTTATTTTATTTCGTATATATAGAAAAATAAAAAATTTACTTAAGGATAATGTCGGCAATTAATTTTATAGTTTTTTTTACTATACGGATAGATTTTAAAATGTAAATCTACACATCATATATATAATTTTACGTAAATTATATAAAATTTAGAATCTTTTTTACAAGTAATTTAAATATTTAATGCTCTTTTCGCAACAAAAAAAAAATCAGCTGAAATTGTGGGCCCCACGGTGGGGCCCTGTGCAAGTGCACAGGTGGCACACGGTTAAAACCGGGCCTGACTAAGTTACGAGATCATAATGACATCTACAATATTAGTTTTTAAGAGTTCATAAGCGCCACTGAATTTATGGGAAACTCTATGTCACAATGATTTTTAGCGTCACTACCTAATATGGATGGTATGATGTTGTGTGAATTTGTGAAATCTACATATTGTAATTTTTTTCTCTTAGTTTACGGAAATACTGAAAAAGAAACTCATAACTCTAAAGTTTAACATGTACAATATATATGTGTGTGTGTGTTTGTCTATCTATGTATAGTACATGCATGATATATTATACATACCGTGTTGGGCATATCACATCACATCATTGTTATGTCGTTGTAGAGAGAGAGAGAGAGATAGAGATATGAAAACTGAAAAGTATGTGAATCGAAATTGAATGTGGAATGGTCCTTCGGTCCCTTCCTAAAGAATAGCTGTAATTGAACTCTATATGACATTGTTTTCAAGTGGACCATTATAGAGTTTATACACACGAATACTATATCTTTTTGTATGATTGTGGCAGTTCTAGACTGAGAGTTTTGTGAGTTCATACTCATTTTTATTTGAAATGTTCTAATAAAAATTATTTACTATATGAAAGAGTCATATATACATATAATGATATTGACATGAGTAAGGTCAGGCCCGGTTCTCATGCTGTGGGCCGTGCATCTGCACAGGGCCCCACGTGTGGGGACCATTTTTCAGCTGATTTTTTTTTTAAAAAAGATTTTAAATTTTTTAATTATTTGTAAAAAAATGTTCTAAATTTTATAAAACTTACAAAAAGATTTTAAATTTTGGCAAGTTTTTTTTTTTTTGCACAAGGTCCATATTTCAACTGAGCCGGGCCTAAGCAAGATTATTACTGAAACAAAACAATACCGAAATATTAGTTTCTTAAATAGTTCAAGATGAGTCACTTTGATTATCTAGTTGCTATGCCCACATGAATAGACATAATTAAATTTGGTTTCAAATAGTACATTGGTAACGGCAAGTCCGAGGACGAAAACTAAAGTATCTTTATGGTAATTGTCTTCTCATTGTTGTTCGATTGTGCTCTTCCTTTTACTTTATAAGATTTTCAATTTTTCATTCGCTTTTTCTCTTTGAAATCTTCATTCTTGGACACTAAAACTTTATCTTTCTTTCTTTTCATTTATCGGGGAATCATAAATATCTATTCTTTTGGTTAATTAATTTATTCGCTACAAAGCAAATTATAATTCACATGCAAAAAGTGTCTACATTCACGTGTCAAACGGAACGTAATTCCATAAATCCCCATCCCACATCCAAAGCATTGTTTTTCTTCAGGATGTAGTCGTAGAGTACCATAAATACATTTCAAATAATAAATAGATAATCACCATCATAAGTTTAAAAAAAAAGAGTTCTAGCCTTACTATGGTTTATATAGATATAAGTGTACCCGTTGAAAGTATAACTAATACACACAATCCCAGCAATCTTTTAGATAAAACATTTTATGCAGAGCTGTAGACTAATCATAAGACCTACTAAAACAATTACAGTACTAAAAGTAATATAATAAGTTATATTGATGTTCATATCAGTTATCCAAGTTCGTAATACATGATACCTTTCCTCGATTAGTCAAAACAAAGCTAAATATAAGGACGTAATTGGCTTGTAGTGACCAATAAGCAGATTATAAATTAATTAAAAATGAAGAACACGTCCATGCATGGCACGTTTACCAGAGAATGTACTAGGAATGGTTATGCATGGGAAATTCTTAGCCCATTGTTTTATAATTTGTGTTTTGTCTCTTACAATGAATCATCATCTTATTATTGCATTATCTAAAGCTGCGTACAAATATATAAAAATTAAAATCTCATCTTTTGTGAAAGAAAAACAAACAGAAAAGCAACGGGAAAAGAAAAGTTACTAAAAGAAAAAAGGGATACTATATTAAATGTTGTTGGGGAAAATCGAGTAGATTTTGGTTCGGAAACCAAAATTTTGGAAATCTTGTTTTTTCTTTTGTTTAATCTTGTAAAATTTATCCATTGATGTGCGACAAGCTTTCACATTTTTTCATTCAAAAGGGCACTTTCTTTGTTGAACAGAGATTGTAGTTCTCTATAAAAATTAAGGAAGGGTGTCATTACGTCACAACAAGATGATTTAATATTGGTTTCTTTCACCAAATTATTGGCTCAGATTGGTAACCGTCTTTATAACGTACCGCTTTTTTATAATTTGTACAGCTTTAAATTGTACCAATCATCAAAACGATACCAAAAGTTTTAGCAACACTATTACAGCTTTATCTATACAGCTTCAGTTTTATTTATACAATTTTGCACTATTACAGTTGTATCTATATAGCTTTGCACTATGCTGTACAGCTTACCGCTCTAGCTTACCGTTCTAGCTTACCGTTCCAGCTCTTAAAAAAATTTAGGTTACCGATTGGACCCATTGTTTTGTTTTATAAGTGAGACTTATATATCTAGATTTAAGGAAAATTAGTTAGATTTATATATCTGGTACGATGTACAACTATTTTTGATGGATTAAATATTATCATCTGTTTAGAATCTACAACGTCAATCCAATTGCTACGTCGAATTAAACTCCATGTTAAATTTGGTGATCTTTCTATAATTCTATGCCTGGTTTGATTCTAAATAAATTTTGATTATGTTAGTTATTATCTTCAAATATGCATACACAGAGCAAATTAAATTCATTTTTATCTGATTTTTATATAGAGAGAGACGGATACAAACAAATTACACTTCAAATCATTTCTTTAGATATCTTCAAAGTTCAAACTACGTACCTTTACGTTATCTTTATGGGCATGTGAGCTTTTTTTCCAAAAAAACAAAGAGGAAAAAAAAGAAAAGAATCAGAATCTCTTAAGAGGAACACACGAAAATAGATATGATTATCAATAAAAGAAGAAAAGAAAATTTATCAAAAAAAAAAAGAAGAAAAGAAAAATATGTATACTTATAAGAAGTTATTTTGTGTGTTAAATATATATATATATAGAAAGGTTGGTGAAGCTCGAAACCTTTTTCTTGCCTTTGTGGTAAGAAGAGAAGAATCTGATGCCCTGAATCTATCAAGTCTTATTACCTTTTCCTTTTTTCCCGGTAATTGTAAAGAGTCAAAAGTAAATCTTCCAAGACTCAAACACATCCATTTTTGCTCCTTTTTTCCAAATTTTTCATGTGCGAAAATTTATTACAACGTATCCGAGAACTCTTATTCAAATTAATGATATATATTCATGATACATGTGATGGCGATACAATTCACTTATCTGAACTAGTTTCTAATTAGCTAGTATGAGTTGACTCGCCAATCAAAACATTTTTTTTATCAGTTACTTGCATATCACAAGTTACATATATCACAAGTCTGTATATATCCAAAATAAATTATGAAACTTTCTAGGTCAATATTTTGAATAGTAAATTTTATCACTATCGGAGGTGCAAATTTAGCCGCTTCAACCTTAGAGTTCCAACACCTCCATGTGATCACGAATTCGTTTTCTCTTGTCAAGCTTCTGTAGTCTAGAAATGTTGTCAATAAGGGGAAAAATATTCTACATAACTTCGTTTCTCTTTCTTTTAGGACCCTTTTCATATACTTCGCACAATATTTGTTTTAACTGATGTCTTCTTTGACTTTAACATTTTCTCTATGGTTGGAGCTTAGGTAATCTAAAATTTTTTTTTGATAAAAAAAATCATTCATCAGTATCTTATGCATGATTGAGGTGAGTTAGCTTTATCGGTTACGTTGACATTCCAAACTAAAATACTCATAGCCGACGTGGAGTTCACCGGAAATAATACTTTCCCTGTATTTCCATTTAGATAGATCGGTTATTGTTATGTCACCTTCATATATACACATCAATACCACGCGCGTGCTATATAACATGGCATTGATATGGACATCGTCTAATTCGCATGAGGTCGACATCTTCATATACAATATTAATTATGTTTAATTTTATGCTTGTTAGAATTCACCATCACATCACCGAATTAAACAGGTTACAACAGATTGTCTTAATACTTTATATATGTATATGAACTTTAACTGAAAAGTCTATGACACATGTCACAATTGTTAAATAAATTCACGTTTATTAGTGTAAGTGCATAGACTATTCGAACGGTCCAAATCGAATAGTCGATATGACATAAGAATTTAGTAGGAATTTTCCAAAATAGGGTCATAATCACAATACTATCATGGACTGGCTCCAATATGTGTGTTTATAATTTTTGGATTAATTATTGAGACAACATGTGAAGAACAATCCTTTCGATGTCTATCAACTCTCTCATTTCTTATCCTCGATCGAACATGGCCATAAAATATACCAATTTATGTGAATATATATTCTAAAAGTACCAAATGGTAGTCTAGTGATTGGAATATTTATCGTGAGGTTGGAGGACCAGATTTGAATCATCACATACAATTTCAATCATGATTGTATATTGTAAATGGCAAGAGTACTCAATGCTCCGCATTAGTTCGAGGTTTGGTCTGAAATTTCCCAATTATAAAAAAACTAGAAACCCATTGACTTTAGACAATTCCATGCAGTAGTGCGTATTCGGTATGATTTTCCAAACCTCACAAAAGATTATGCAAAACGAGTATGTCAATACATGTATATTAAAAGTACGGTTAGATCTCACAATGTGTTTTTCTTTTCTTTTTTTGTCTATTATATATATTCATTATTATTCAAAAGACTTTTAGAGCATCCTCATTGCTAATTTTGTTGTGTCTAAATAAAAGATCTTATTAATTAAATATTATTTAAATAAAGTAAAAAAATCCTAATATTTGGATTTGGATCTAATTTAGGATTCTTTTCTTGATTTAAGACACTAAAAGATGCTAAAATATAATAAATTTAATAACAAAAAGTTTTTAGACATTCTCATTAGTGTTGCCAATGAGGATGGTCTTAGATCATCTTCACCCAATGGACTGGTTAAAAGGAAAAATTAAATTTCAAAGTTTAGCATGTTTATAGATGGGTAATAAGAGTAAATATAGGTTGGGTTTTAACAATTAAACTCATTAAATTAAATCAAAACCCATATTTACCGATGTTTGGGTTTCTAAATAATATACATCTATCTCTCTCTTCATCAAATCCCAACACAATTAATATTATAAAATGGATATATTTACCCAAACATATTTACTAGCATATTTACTAGCTATAAACATGCTCTTATATTTTTAACCAACAAAGAACGTTTTTCTTGTGAAGGGAACTCCATAATTTGACATGACTCATAGGCCACGTTTAAATAATAAAACCAGCTAATTTTGTTTTCTTGCGAAAAAGAAAACTAGAAGAAAAAAAGAAAAGAAAAATACAGACAAAAATTACATTAAACCCACAAAATTCAAGAATACAATGTAAATAAAATAAAGGAAGAAAATAGGGGGGGGGGGGGGTCAAGGAGACCTATTGAAAATCTTTTGACCCGGTGAAAGGATAGCCATTGGATCAAACATAGCTTTCCTATCAACGAATCTCGACCATTGATTTCCAAAATGGCGAATCCATTCCTCTTGAGACTTGTAATGAGGAAGATACAGCTTGAAATCTATTCCATTTTTGACACACCATTGAACGATCTCTTTGTTTTTAGCTACCATTTTCTCGACCGATGAAGCTTTTGTACCCCGCGGCACGAACCTAAGCAATGCCACAATGTAGAATATCTCTCCTTCCGGTATAACCACCGACGTCCGATCATCCCACCTGAAAATACAATAAACACAAAAGTCCAACCAAATTATTATTAAATCATTCATATGTAATACCATGAAGCCAAATTGTAAAGGGCATATCGGTCAATAAAAGTTCCACAGACAAAATTGGCTCTTTGCAATAATCCTCTCGATTGATTTCATTTTTTACGTCTACTAGACTATCCAGCAAATCTCGTTTTCCACATAAAGTCACATCTATAAAGACGAAACTACCCCTCAGTAAACTACAAAAGGCTTATTTTTAGAAAGAAAAGGAAACTGAAATTCTTATTAATAGGTCCCACAAGCGTATCTCTGTCCCCACAAATTTTGATTCTCTTTTAACTTTTTTCTCTGTATGACGCTATTCTTACCAACGGTTACATTAGAACTCCGTCACCCACCCAACCGTAATACCTTATACGTTTCCGTATTAACCCCAACAATTTTTTTGAGTATTTAAAAAAAAAAAAATCGCCTACAGAATCTAAACGACTTCACCAAAAAGGCCATACGGTAAAAATAGAGACACGTGTGCCATACTGGCCAATTGGTTGATCACACGTCTAGCTACTTGTGGAGCCAATTAAGCACGACTAATCATCACACGTGATAAACACGTGCCCAAAAAAATCTAACTAGGACCGAACATCTTATAGTCTTTTAGATTAGATGCCTTGTCGAACCAAAAAGAAAAGTAAGAGAAAACTATGGGTCCCAGTAAAAAACGGAGAGAGATCAATAATCACCTGCTTCGCCGAAGTGGATAGACCAGCATGGGCCCACCGACTCCGTTCTTGACGAGTTCCTTGAAAACCGTTCGGTCGAAATCAGCGATGTCACGCTTCGACACGAAGAGGTTAAGCCACGGGTGAGGCGTTTCCCACGTGCCGTTCACCTTCGCTATTTCTTCCGCTCGTTTTACCCTCAGTAAAAAGTCAACGTAAGACAGATCCACCTCGAACCTCAATCCATCAACAAATCTTAGCCGTCCGATCAATCTCTCCACTCTCTTCAACAACAAAAAAAAACACAAAGTCAGTCAGGGTATTTTGGTACATTCGCGCCGAAGATACGAAATGGCTAGATTTGGCCATTATTCGAGATTTCGAGGAACGATGTCACTTCAAAACGTTTTACATCATCTAATTACGATTTTATCATTACGTACGTCCCATACCCGCATGACCAATGGACACGTCACACGTGTTGTCTTAACCTAAATAATTGAGTTAAAAAGCAACAGATCTTACAAAAAGAGAGAGAAAGACAACAAAAGCAAAAAAAAAAAAAAAAAAGAAGAAGAAGAAAAATGTCGTTTTCGTAATTACGTGGTTAAGAAGAGGGCATTTGAGAGAAGGAATCACATATTTTTGTCAGAAAATCCAAAATGGAAGATACATTACCCAATGTCTGGTCAGTTTTCATATTATGCAGTCAGACAAAGAGATTGTATAATTCCCTTTTTCCACCCTATTTATATATTCTCCTTAATTACAAATATTTATCCTATATATATATATTATTTTTTTGTGTTTTTTAAAAATTTATGTTGTAATCATGAAGGTCGAGAAAACCAAAGCGGTCCTATACTACATACGTGTCGTGTGATTGTTAGCAAAAAAAAAAGTAAACCGGGTCCGCTGATTTGATCCGAAACCGGGTCATCTTCACTCTTAATCTTAACGTCAATTTCGGTCAAATATAAAAAAATTGGACGGTCGAACCGGAATCAGATGATTAATTAGAAATTAGAATGTTTACCTTATCAACGGTTGAGTTTGAGTCCGAGTTCCGGTAATGAAGACCGAGTTCAAGGCAGTAAAGAACCGAACCGGAAGATTGTGGTAGTCGGGTCGGGTCAAATTCGTGGTCTGGGTGAAGCGGAACTGAAGGCCATCCGTTGACCGGGTCATCACCGTTGACGAACACAAATCCTTCCACATAATCAAACGACTCGTCCTTCCGACTCACTAGCCACTCGGCGTCACGACTGAACTCATCGAACTCGGTGTAAACCACTCTTATCCATCTCACCTAATCCAATCATATTTTAATTACTCAGTAAAAATCAAAATGACCTGATTGGACTAGAAAAAATTATCTAATAAAGATTAGAAATGAAATATTTTAATTGAGTTTTAATAAGTACTAACCATATCTGGTGCTTGCTGTAGCAAAACCCTAGCTCTAGTGATAATACCAAACTGACCAAGACCACCCAAAACGGAGAAAAATAGCTCTGAATTCTCAACCTCCGAGCAAGTAACGACGTCACCATTTCCCGTTACGACGTCTAACTCCGTTACATTCGATGTCTGTGGTCCGTAACGGAAAGCTTGTCCACTAACGCCGGCATTAGACAACGTCCCACCTACCGTTAACCCAAGATAATCCGTCCACGACCTCGGAGCTAAACCATACTCCAAAACGCACCGTTTCAACACATTTTTCCATAATGCCCCTCCGGAGACATCAACAAACGCCGTACCATCACCGCCGTGTAAGAAACCAACCTCGAAATGATTCTCCGCCGTGGAACTCATATCGACGACGAGTCCTCCTTCGGACATGGCTTGTCCGTTGATTGAGTGGCCGTTTCCACGAGCAGCCACCGTGAGTTTCTCCGACCTAAGAGCTTCTTTCACCGCTCCGGCGATATCTTCCGGTCCCACCGGTCTCACCACGGCGAGTGGCTTCACAAAGTTCATTCCGCCAAAATCTTTCCCGGCGATATCTGCGGCTGCGCCGCCGCAGACGATTTTTCCTTGGAGGTCGAATGAGTCAGAGACACCATCGGAAGATATTCCGGCGACGGCGGAAGCCTCGGCGTCGTTATCCAAGAAGTATGGCTCTATGGCTATCATTTTTTTTTTGTATTTGTGATTGTTGTGTGAGTTATTTGAGAGAAAGAGAGACTCTATTGTAAATGAAAGCTTTTAGCTTTTTAGAACCAAACCTTTATTTGTTTGTCTGTGGTGAGAGAAGAAGTTGTGTGGCTTAGCTATAAATAGCGACTGAGGTAGGAATATGTTTTTTTTTTTTTTTTTGATTAATATTTTAATTGTTTGGAATTTTATAATTTTTCATTCGGCCGTTGAAATCAATATTTTTGATAACGTCTTCGTGTGTTATTTAAAACGAAGATATTGGATTTAAATAAGTCTTCTACAATTTGTCAACACTGAGTTAGGATTTAAATAAGTCTTCTACAATTTGTCAACACTGAGTTATGTGAAGATAACTAAAGGAGGAAAAAAGAAAAAGATTCAACGATTCTTAAAAGAATGGTTAAAGGATCCTCAAAATCTGTCCCGTACCGAAAAAGAAATACAATAAAAAAGCAGAAAAATCTAAGAAATTAATCGTGTAAGAAAGTTGGTCTGTATGCTTACGGCATTATAGATAGATGACGTAGTTATTTTTTTTTTTCAAAAAAATATCTATGAAAATGTTTTTACCACCAAAACTCAGTGAGCTAGTTGAAATTCATGGCAAAATAAATTAATAAATGTAGTTGAAATTAATGTTAATAGGAATATCATGTTTATTTCTGCATTTAAGATTACCCCAATACAACAAACCTAAGTGTATGGGCATGTATATAGATTACAGTTAGAGTTTGATTTCTTTGAGATAAAACAAAATAAATTTTCTGCAAAACTAAGGATTTTTACCCCTAACAAAGTTTAAGCACAAATTATGCAATATACACTTTTATCTGAAACTATTTGATGAAGACTTTTGGACCAGAAAGTAAACTCAATTATTGAGGTTGATCGATGATTATGTCATTCCCATTCCGAAATTTTAGCAATGGTTGATAATGTTAGGGATCTCATAGTCATTAGTGTTTGATGATACTCAATAATCACTCTGGTTTGGGAAAGCAGGTTTTCTTATTTGTTTAAATTATTTTTGTATTGTAGTACTAGATAAAGATGAGTTCATATAAAATTTGGGCTTTGTGTTCTTTACCACACTAACGGATACGTCTCTAGTGACATCCATATTATATATGTAGCGAGGGGGAGTAAAAAGCGGTCTAGATAGTCGATTAGCCCCCGACTAAGCGCTAGATGCTCATACAACATTTGAATGACCTGCCTAGACCGTGGAGATTACGTTATACACATTAAAATTATGTATTTTGTTATTAAATGAATTTAAGCGGTTATAAGTGATCTTAAGCGCTTAAGAACAGTCATACAAATCGTTAACTAACTATTTAATTTATTTTTATTTCAATTTCAATATTTTTTACAATTTCTAACTAGATAGATTTAAGTTTATAAGTTTGAACACCATATAAATGGTAATAAAAATTCATATGATGTTTAATATGAATTAAATGAATGCTTTTGTTTAATTGTGGTTTATGATTTTTTTTTTAGTGAATGCTTTTATATAAATTATTAAATTTTATCTACAATATCATAGTAAACTTCTAAACTGTTTAAAATCGCCTTGGTTCGAATTAAGCATTTACGCATTAGGCATTGGATCACTATCCACTTAACGCTTAAAGCTTTCTCGAACATTGTTTATAACAAAAAAAAATAGATGAACAACCTATAAGAAAAATAACTGGTTTTAGTTTTAAGAAAACAAATAACTTATCATTTGCAAAATTTACAACTTTTGATTGGGTTTACACCAAACTTTATTTCGAATGGCTAATAGATTTATTAATCTATAGGAAACATGACTGTTTTGGATATCTAGATTCGGGTATCCACACATAAAAAAATGGAGTATTTGTGCCAATTCATATGATAAACATGAGATCTTGAGTCGAATTCTAGAGTATCGTAGAGATCTACGATATTTTTGGTCACCCACAATTGAAATTGATGTAAGGCAAGTACTTTGAGTATCCTTTAACAAAAAAAAGTACTTTGAGTATTGACTTATATAAGAAAAAGGTTAAACAAATGTATATAGACTGTGTTGTTCTGATAATAATTGAGTAGCTTTTTAACAATTTTCTGATTCATTTGTCATGCATAAATTGAGTAAATTTTTAACAATTTTTTGATTTATTTTTCATGCATAAATTGACCATATACAGAATTGACGACATTCGTCTCTCTATTCACGACCTTCAATTATTGTGGATTTATTATTGTTTTATAATAAATCGTGGGGGCAGGCAAATTAACGGTATCATATGAATTTAGCTGACTTAGGTATTTAAAGGAGAATAAGAGATTAGCTGACTATATTATTAAAATATAAAGATTTAAAAGGACAATTCTCAGATCCCGCCTGAATTCAATTAACTAATTCCGGAATCTTGTCCCTAACAACATCTATATTAACATAAGTTATAGGATTTTTTCAATTTAATTTGCTTTTCGAAACTAAAATTGAAAACATAAACACATTTTTATATCAAACTTTAAATTATTCTTTTTCTTTTGTAGTAAATTTGAGATTTTTTGGAGTTTTGTGTTTTATTTAAGAAATTTTATAGTTTTTAAAATATTGGAATTGTACAATTAACTTTCCGCGTCATTCGCGAAGATAATGATTTGATATTGTGCGTATTGGATAAGAAGATATAAGTCATTTTTAATATTTAATGTAAATTTTTGAGATACATGTTTATATTTCATAATAAAGTATTTTTTTTAACAACCTCATACTAAACTACCTATCCCCAACATACCTTAATGTAAATAATATATACTTTTTAAAAAGAATAACACATTTTGATGTTTTAGAATTTAAAGAAAATTATTTTCTATAGATTTCACACTTTTTCTACTTCTTCTCCTACGTTTTTCACTTTTTCACAGTCTCAAATACCTTTTATTGAATTTAGAAAAAAATAACAATGATCTTTTACCAATTAAAAGTTATACTTGAAATGCATAATACAAAAATATAGGATAAAGACTTTAAAGTATGATAAAAAATCATTCATTGGTTGGTCAAATCCCATCAAACTTTATAGCGTTATGTTTTTTTCTTCAAATTTAATATTAGAATACAGTGATAATTAAAAGTTTTAAACTAATAATTGTTTTCACTAAACAATTTTAATTATCACTGTTTTTCTTGTGGAGTTTCATGTATTTTTAATATTAATAATAATTGTTTTTCCATGGCATAATTTATTTGCTAAAAATGATTGTAAAGTTTACATCTACGCAAACTCCAAAAACCACTTTCCAAATAATATATAGAGAATTTAAATTTTTAAGGTGTTCTTAATAATTGTAAAATAACTTAGAACGACAACTACTTTCAAATGGAAGAAGTATTTGTATTTATTATTATTTTTCTCCCCACTACCTAATAAAGCGTCATGAAATTGTATATAGGGAGATTTATATATATACCACATTTAAAATTTTTTTTTCAAAAATGTCACTCTTCAAAAGGATGTTGTAAACTTGCTACAATTTATAGAAAAGACAAAATTCATTAATTTTTCTTTCTTTTTCTTCCACTTTTTTTTCTTTTTTCTTCTTCTTCTCTCTTTCTCTTAATAATGGTGGTGATAAAGTTGAAGAAGAAGAAGAACATGAAGAATCTCTCTCTCTCTCTATTCAATTTGGCTACAAATCACAGTTTTTGATTTGATTTGGGTTGATTTTATATAAAAATTTGGGTTTTGTTTGGTTTTGGTTGATTTTGTTCTTAAGTTTGATAAAAATAATAATCTGGGTTGGTTTTTAAAGCAGATTATAGAATCAAAAACCCTTATAATCAGCTTTTAAAACTCTTATAATTAACTATAAAAACCTTAGTGTAACACCCACATTTTTTTTAAATCCAATTCAATAATCCATTAAACCAAATAACCAATAATTCAGTTCCAATAAAACACCAAGTCTAAGAATTCCAAATAAAATATCTAGCAACCTAACGATCACACTTTTCCTTTACCTGCAACTCAAAAGAAACCGGGAGTTGCGTGAGTATTATCATAAATACTCAGCGAAGCGGCCATCCCGCAAAATGGAAATACATAAACAATTATCACAATTTCAATTTAACTTTTCAATTAAAATTTCCGGTTAGTTAACGGTTGAACCAAAATTCCGGTTAAGCACAATTAAACCAATTTCTGGATAACACAATTTAAACCAAAATGCAGCAATTTACAGAACAAGGTGTCGATCGACACCCATCATGGTGTCGCTCGACACCACAAAACGTTTTCAACTTTTTAACGCCGAGTGTCGATCGACACAACCTCTAGGTGTCGATCGACACTCGGTTTCAGAAACCAGAGACCGAGCCTGTCCTCACGTGGCTCATCTCGGTCACTATCCAAACCGATTTCAACACAATTCAACACGATTCATACACAAATTACAGTGACAAACGATCCATAACACGCCAAAACAATCAATCACTCTATTCATCAATCTTACACATTCATTTTCTAGCATTTCCTAACGATCACGCACTCACCTCGCTAAACGGGGATGAATGAACGGGAAAACAACGACGAACCGACTGCTCACGGTCTCAACACTCTGCTCCCATCCTGGAACCGCAAGGAGGGCACTCACGAACGATCCCCTAACACGAACGGCGAAGAAAACATCGAAAACTCGAATTAATCACCACGAATAATCGATTTCTCACTCAAATTCTCATCATTCTCTCAAAGCATCTGATTTTTCTTCTCCCCTCGACGGCTCGCGATCAAAAGCATAAAAGGAACCGAGCCCTAGGGTTTTAACAAATTAAACCGCGTAAAAATCGCAGTTTTAGCAAACCGAAACCGAAATTCAGGACTAGTGTCGATCGACACTGCCCAAAGGTGTCGATCGACACCTCCAAATAATATCGAAACTTTGGACTACGGTCGTTACAATTCTCCCCCACCAACACTGGATTCGTCCTCGAATCCCGACAAAACCGCCAATTAAGGCCACAACCCTCGAAACTTGACCCGGACCGGTCACATATATCCGAGATCATAAAACTCGATCTCTGAGGCTCTTGTTTAGTCTCATGTTATACGCCCGTTCCTAGACATCTATTACTCTTAACTCATTCCACACCACTCCCACTCGCAGGGCGCATCCCTTGAGCTATCGGTGTCTCGTGTTCCTTCCACTCCCAGGACGCGTCCCTTGAGCTCCGGGTACACAGGGGAACTAAACATTCCCTCGAGAGAACTAATCATCCCAAGGAGTATACAGGAGAACTAATCATCTCCTCTGAGGAACTAATCATCCTCGCTGAAGAACTAATCATCTCCAGATATAATGAATGAGCTATTCGGAGCCGCAACCCCTAGAGTAATAAATTCTAAAACGTCCATAAACATCTTTTGACTAGAACTACCTCGCGTGGCCTACTCGATACTCCCTAATCCCGGAATATCACCATGTAACACATATAAGAAAACTCATCTTATAACAACACAGAGATAAATAAGGAATAACTCCAACTTATTAATCTCAAAACGTATAATCGTTACAAAATAAACAAAAATACAACGATACAAAAGCATCAACATGCTAACAGTCGAAACTAGAACCGCAAAGAGAAATAAAGCTCACGCCGCGACCTGCTTGTCGAACCACTTCCTGAACTTTAATTTCATCTTCGCCTCTGGCTCCCAAGGCTCCTCCTGGCAACCGCCACAATCCCACAAAATCCTCAACAAAGGAATCTTCTTCCGACGCAGCTCCTTGACTCTTCTATCCAGAATCCTCACATAAACCGCCGGAACCGTCAAATCTGGCTGAAGATCCGCAGAGATCTCAGACACTAACTCCTCCGACTCATGCATGCACTTCCTCAACATCGACACATGAAACACCTTATGAAATGCCTTCATGATCGGAGGTAACTCAAGCCGATACGCAACCGGTCCAACACGCTCCACCACAGGAAACGGACCCATAAACCGCAGACTCAGCTTGTTCTCCCTAATGGATTTGTTAGGGCCCCACTACATAGCCATCTTGAGATACACATGATCTCCAACCGCGAACTCAAGCTCTCGCCTCCGCTTATCAGCGTAGCTCCTCTGACGATCCTGAGCTTCCTTCATGTTCAACCTCACGATACAAATCTTCTCCGCCGTCTTCTGAACATAACTAGCTCCAAAAATACTATGCTCCGACACTTGGGTCCAGCATAAAGGCTTCCTACATGGCCTCCCATACAAAGCCTCAAAAGGAGCCATACCGATACTCGCCTGAAAGCTGTTATTGTAAGCAAACTCAACTAAGCTCAAGTGCTCGGCCCATTGGCAACCCCAATCCAAAACACACATCCTCAATAAATCCTCCATAGTCTGAATAGTCCTCTCGGACTGTCCATCAGTCTGCGGATGATACGATGTACTCAAATGCTCCTTAGTGCCCATCTCAGCCTGAAACGGTCTCCAGAACTCTGATGCAAACTTGGGGTCCCGATCGGAAACAATATTGGCTGGCACTCCATGCAGCCGCTCCATCGATCTTCTTAATGGCTAAAAAGTGCGCGGACTTGGTCAACCGATCCACAACCACCCAGATAGCATCATAAGTCTTCCAAGTAGGCAAACCAACCACGAAATCCATCGTAATCATATCCCACTTCCACTTTGGAATGGGTAGACTCCGCAAAAGACCATGCAGAACTCCATGCTCGGCCTTAACTAACGAACATGTATTGCACTTAGAAACAAAAGTCGTCACATCTCTCTTCATTCCGACCAAGTGGTAATACCATTTGAGGTCACGGTACATCTTAGTCGCACCGTTTGAGGTCACGAGAACTTGCTCGAATGAGCCTCACTCAGAATCTCCTGCCTCAATGCCTCATCGCGAGGTACACACACTCGACCACGAATCAGAATCGTCCAATTCGGAGAGACTATAAACTCAGAACCTGCCGCTCGCGATAACCCAATCAGACTCTGATTACAATGCTGAGCTACTCTGGTCCTACCGAGAAGATCTGCCTGATCAACTGCCTCTAAGCCTAAAGGCTCCTGCGAAATAGCACAGAGACGCAATGTGTTAATCTCGCCAACCAAATCCTCGATATCCTGCTCACGGGCTGAATCGAACCTCCGTCGACTCAAGGCATCTGCTACCTGATTAGCCTTGCCCGGGTGATAAATGATCTCCAGATCGTAATCCGCCAGCAACTTAACCCAGCGTCTCTGTCTCATATTCATCAATGGCTGAGTGAAGATATGCTGTAGATTCTTGTGATCCGTAAAAATCTGTACTCTGCCTCCATACAGATAAGACCTCCAGATCTTCAGAGCGAACACAACAACTCCCAGCTCCAGATCATGCGTAGGCCGATTACGCTCACTACCCTTTAACTGCCTCGAAGCATAAGCAATAACTCGACCCTCCTGCATCAAAACACAACCCAGACCAACTCCTGAAGCATCAGTATACACAATATAAGGCTTCCCCGGCTCGGGTAATGCCAATACTGACGTACTTGTCAACATCTCCTTGAGCCTCGAACAGGTCTCCTCGCACTCCGACGACCAAACAAATGGAACTTCCTTGCCGGTCAACTTCGTCATCGGCTGCGCCATACACGCAAAACCCTTGACTAATCTCCTGTAGTATTCTCTTAAACCCATAAAGCTCCTGATCTCAGTCGCACTACTCGGTCTCGGCCAATCTCGACTAGCCTTAATCTTGGCCGGATCCACATAAACTCCCTCTGCAGACACAATATGACCCAGAAATCCCATCTGCCTCTGCCAAAAATTGCACTTGCTCAACTTCGCGTAAAGCTTCTGCTCCCAAAGCTTCTCTAAAACCAACCGCAAATGAGCCTTGTTCTCCTCGGGACTCCTCGAGTAAACAAGGATATCATCAATAAAAATGATCATGAACACGTCCAAATACTCCTTGAACACGTCGTTCATCAACCTCATGAATGTCGCAGGCGCATTCGTCAAACCAAAAGGCATAACTCTCAACTCGAAATGCCCATATCTCGTCCTGAATGCCGTCTTGCGAACATCTGCCTCATCAATCGGAATCTGATGATACCTTGAAGCCAAGTCTATCTTGGAGAACCAGGTTGCACCCCTCAAATTATCCAACAACTCATCAATCCTCGGGAGAGGGTATTTGTTCTTCGCAGTAACTCGGTTAAGTCCCCGGTAATCGATGCACAACCAAAAACTACCATCCTTCTTCTTCACGAACAAAACCGGCGCTCCCCACGGCAAAAGACTCGGTCGAATAAAACCCTTCTCCAGAAGGTCCTGTAACTGCTTCTTCAACTCCGCTAACTCTGCTGGAGCCATCCTGTAAGGAGCCTTAGATATCAGAGCTGTCTCGGGCTCTAGCGCAATTGTGAAAGGATCGTACCGAGATGGTGGCAATCCACTCAATGATCGAAAAACGTCCTCGAAGTCCTGAACAACACGAATATCCTCAAAATCAACCTAACTACTGTCTTCTGACATCACGATCGTCGCCAAATACACCTCGTAACCTTGCTCCATCAGCTGCACAGCCTGAATAGCCAAGATCACAAGGCTACTGGAAGTCGGTCTCAAACCCTGAAACACCAGCCTCTCTCCTGCCCGCTCGAAAACCACTCTGCCTAGGTAGCAATCAAAGTGAACCCAGTAAAAGGATAGCCAGTCCATACCCAAAATCACATCATACTGCGCAACTGGACTAATCACCAAGTCTGCTGGCATCGAATGCCCCGCGACCTGAACATCTACTGCTCTAGCACGACCCGAAGTAGCCAGGAACCCTCCTCCAGCCACCTTTACCATGCATGTGCGCTCACCAGTACTGCTCTGAATGCCACTGCTCTCGGCACAATCAAGAGTAATATAGCAGTGCGATGCTCCCGAATCAAACATCACGTGGGACTCAAAACCGCCCACTAACAAGGTCCCTACACAATTATATGCGTTGAGAACCCTGATGACTCGACCACAATAAAATAAAAGAACACCACACACAACAACAACAAAATTCTACCACTAGGAATTTACGAAGTTGAGTCTAGAATTTAACTGTGATCTGCCCGGCTTCACTATTCTGGCAGAACTCTGCTGGAGAAAACACTCTCGGTGCCGCCTGATCTGGCCAATCGGCTACTGAACTGCCGCAATCTGACCTATCGGCTGCACTAAAACTGGATGGATCCCTGAAGTGGAAACACACTCTCAAATCTCGCTGCTGCGACTGCGGCTGCTGCTGCAACATCTGCTCGTGGTCGCCCTTACCGGGGCAACTCGACAAATGATGCTCTAGAATCCCGCATCTATAACATGCTCCGCCCCTCTGACTGGACCTGGAAGCACCATCCCATTTTCATTTTTTGGCCCTGCGCAGGCTTGCCGCCCTTGCCGAAACAAAAACCGGAACCACTCTGCTGCTGCTGCTGTCTCCTCGGCTGAACAGCAGGAACAACTGTCACGGGTACGGCCGATGGAATGGCTACAGCTAATTGACCTCTCAGATCCTCCTTAATGCCTGTAGCCATCTCAACTAGCTTCGCCCTCGAGGCATAATCCGAAACTCTGCAGCGAATTCTCTAATCTGCCCGAAGTTCCCTCAGGAACCTCTGAACCTGCGTCCGCTCGTCCTCCATGCCACGATCCGCATAGACAAGAACCCTGCTGAACTCGGCATCATACTCTTGCACAGTACGATCACCCTGAACCAGCTCCACGAACCTCGTTCGAGACGATCTAAAGCCTCCTGAGGAAAGTACTTGGCGTTGAACTCTGCCACGAACTCTCCCCAGGTCCATACTGCGCCTGGCCTCCTGGTCTCAATCTCACTCCACCATAAATGAGCATCCCCAGCCAGATAATGGATAGCTATCTCAACACGATAATCCTCCGGACATCGAACCGAACGGAAGTTGCGCTCCATGCGCATGCGCCACTCATCTGCCTCCTCAGGCCCAACACCGCCAGCGATGAAAGCAGTACTCATTTTTCGCATCAGACCAATCATCTCTATATATTTCGGATGCACCTCAGCCTTCGCAGCCCTCGGCTGCACCTCAGCCACAAGAGGCACTACAGAAGCCAGAACCGGAACTGCCGCCGGAAACCGTTCCATCAACTGCGCCAGAATACCCTTTATCCGATCCAATCGATCCAGAGCCGGAGCAGCACCCACACCAGGGCCAACTCCCCCACCAGCCAACCCGGCACCTCTCCTGGTGTAACGCCTCGACCGCCCCTCCCGTGGGCCCCCGTGCACTCACAGGCCCGTGGGCCCACCATGTCCGACAGTCGGTGCGTTAGTCTGGGAGGCTCTAAAGTCTTGTTTACTAACTCTGCAAATCACCACGTGATATTTCCCCGTGTTTTGACCACACTCACACGATACTGGAAATGACTTCCCAGTAGGTCACCCATCTTGAAACTAATCCAGCTCAAACAGGCTTAACTCTGGAGTTCTCTCAAGACCTGTGATCGAAAAGATTAATGCAATTTGGTGATATAGGTAGCCAAATCAATTCTTTTAAGCCTTTCCGCATATACCGCATATATCACATATGCCCTGAAACCGGGGTGTCACTCCCGACACCCACATCACTCACACTAGCACTTGCACTGGTCTCGCTCACAGATCCCGCAAGATGCGTAGGAGTATCTAACGCCTACGTAGCACTCGCAGCCACGCTACTGGACGACTCAACCACTGGTCCACGACCACGTGCTCGGCCTCCACGGCCACCAACTCTGCCACTCCGGGCACCAACTCTGCCATGACCTCTAGTTCCAGGAACCATACTGCACCGCATTTCCCAAAAACACAGGCTAAGCTACTAGAAGTCACAAAGAAACAATAACAGAACATACCATGGAATCACACTGGAGGCTCGGGAGGATGATCTAAGACTCTATACTAACGCAGTAAATCACATAGTCTCAGATCACACAATCTATGTCCTAAAATCGTATAGGTTCAGATACCAAAATGTAACACCCGCATTTTTTTTAAATCCAATTCAATAATCCATTAAACCAAATAACCAATAATTCAGTTCCAATAAAACACCAAGTCTAACAATTCCAAATAAAATATCTAGCAACCTATCAGGCTACTAAAAAAAAACCCATAAACATCAATAAACTCAAATCCTATCATCCCCAATCCTCGCCTCGATTCCACGATCACACTTTTCCTTTACCTGCAACTCAAAATAAAACGGGAGTTGCGTGAGTATTATCATAAATACGCAGCGAAGCGGTCATCCCGCCAAAAGGAAATACATAAACAATTATCACAATTTCAATTTAACTTTTTAATTAAAATTTCCGGTTAGTTAACGGTTGAACCAAAATTCCGGTTAAGTACAATTAAACCAATTTCCGGTTAACACAATTTAAACCAAAATGCAGCAATTTACAGAACAGGGTGTCGCTTGACACCACAAAACGTTTTCAACATTTTAACGTTTCCAAACCGATTTCAACATAATTCAACACGATTCACACACAAATTACAGTGACAAACGATCCATAACACGCCAAAACAATCAATCACTCCATTCATCAATCAAACACATTCATTTTCTAGTATTTCCTAATGATCTCGCACTCACCTCGCTAAACGGGGATGAATGAACAGGAAAACAACGACGAACCGACTGCTCACGGTCTCAACACTCTGCTCCCACGCTGGAACCGCAAGGAGGGCACTCACGAACGATCCCCGAACACGAACTCGAACTAATCACCACGAATAATCGATTTCTCACTCAAATTCTCTTCTTTCTCTCTAAGCATCTGATTATTCCTCTCTCCTCGACGGCTCGCGATCAAAAGCATAAAAAGGAACCGAGCCCTAGGGTTTTCACAAATTAAACCGCGTAAAAATCGCGGTTTTAGCAAACCGAAACCGAAATTCAGGACTGGTGTCGATCGACACTGCCCAAGGGTGTCGATCGACACCTCCAAATAATATCGAAACTTTGGACTACGGTCGTTACACTTAGCATATATGTTTAAAAACATATTATAAGGTTTTACAAAGTATTATAAGACTTTGAAAACCTTTTAAAAATCTTAAAATTTGATTTAAAAACCTTATAACTTCATTTTAAAAACATTATAGTCTGTTTTAAAAATCTTATAAGCTATTTTAAAAACCTTATAATCTGTTTAAAAACATTATAATCTGCTTGAAAAGGTTTTCCACGTCTTTATAATGTTTTCTAAACAGATTATAAAGTTTTTAAAGGTTTTTAGGGTTTTAAAAGTCTTATAATCCGTTGAAAAAATCTTATAATCTGTTTAAAAAACCTTATAAACCTTATAAAATTGTTAATCTAAACTCAAACCCTAAACTCTACCCCCAAAACTATACATTGAATGTAAAATAGTTAACAAAAACCTAAAAATTATAAAAGCGTTTCTGTGTTTGTTTGCATTTTGCGTTTTCTATGAGAACATTCTTCTTTTCAATCCATGGGATCTATTTTTTGTTTTGTAAATTTTTTCTTAAATTCAAGTTTTTTAATCTGGTTATGTAAGAGAAATGCGATTTGGTGCTGAGAGAGAAAGGGAGAGACGAGATCTGAGATTGGAAGAAGAAAAATTTGAGATTTGAAAAAAAAAAATTTGGAAAAAAAAATCTTAAAATTAAATTTAAAAAAAAGTGGCATTCTTGCAAAGATTTTTAAAGGATGGCAGATCTGAAAATGGCTTGGAAAAAGTGGCGTATTGTAACGACCGCAATCTAAAATTCATTAATTCTGGTGTAACACCCGCATTTTTTTTTAAGGAATTAATAATTAAACCAGGGTGAACTCGAAAATAACCAACCAAATATCCAAATCTAATTCCAATAAATAAATAGCCAATAATTTAGCAAATATCAAATTCGTGAAATATCAAGTCTAACAAATTCCATAATCACTAGGAACCTAACATGCTAATAAAAATCCAACAACATAAAATAAAATACATGCTATCATCCCCGTCCTCGCATTGATTCCACGATCACATTTTTCCTTTACCTGCAACTCAAAAGAAACCGGGAGTTGCGTGGGTATTATCATAAATACTCAGTGAAGCGGTCATCCCGCAATATATTAACATAGATTAACAATTTACAGATAAAAACACTATCACCATTTAACAATTATTCAAATTTTAATCAAAATTCCAAACATCCATTAAAAAAATTTATAGTTTTCTTAATTTTCAACCTGGTGTCGATCGACACACCACGACGGTGTCGATCGACACCTGATACTCACGTCCAGGAAACTGCACCGAGTGTCGATCGACACTACCTTTAGGTGTCGATCGACACTCACACATAACGAGTATCATTTCTTATGTGGTGTCGATCGACACAACCTCTAGGTGTCGATCGATACCCTGTTACAGAAACCAGAGCCGAGACTCTCCTCTCATGTCTCGACTCGGAATCAACGATTTAACGACTTCCGATAAATCAAACGGTAATACCACGAACAATCATCATCAAAACATCAATCATCAACCATATATCACGAAATCATACACACAAACGCTATATCGGCAACCATCGCAATCACGCACTCACCTCGGTGATTCGAAGAGGATTGAACACGAGAACAGATCGACTACGGCCTGCCCTCACTGATTCGACACTGGAAACGCAAGCAACCTCGCCACGAACGATCACCGAGACAAACAGATGATAATTCCTTCGAGAATTCGAGCAAACTCCACAACAATTGAATTTTCCTCTCGAAATCTCCTTTCTCTCTCAAAACTCTTCTGAATTTTCCCCTAAACATGACGGCTCGCGATCCCTAGCATTAAAATGGATGAGCCTAGGGTTTTCACGGATTAAACCGCGTGAAAATCGGGGTTTTAGCCAAAAAGACCAGACTTCAAAACTTAGTGTCGATTGACACCACCAACAGGTGTCGATCGACACCACCCAAAATCAACGATATTTAGGTTGCGGTCGTTACAATTCTCCCCCACTAACGCTGGATTCGTCCTCGAATCCCGACAAAACCGCCAACTACTGGCCACAAACTCAAAACCCGACCCAAACCGGTCACAATTATCCGCGATCATAAAATTCGATCCCCGAGGCTCTAGTTCTGTCTCATGTTGATACGCCAGTTTCCCGATATCTATTACTCTTAACTCAATCCACACCCCTCCCACTCGCAGGATGTATCCTTTGAGCTATCGGTGTCTCGTGTCCCTTCTACTCTAAGGACGCATCCCTTGAGTTCCGGGTACACAGGGGAACTAATCATCCCCTCGAGAGAACTAATCTTCCCTCGATTCTCGCAATGGAAACTAATCATCCTAGAGAGTATACAGGAGAACTAATCATCTCCTATGAGGAACTAATCATCCTCGCTGAAAAATTAATCATCTCCAGATAAAATGAATGAGTTATTCGGGACCGCAGCCCCTAAAGTAATAAATTCTAAAAACGTCTATAAACATCTATCGACCAAAACTAGCTCGCGTGGCCAACCCGATACTCCCTAATCCCAGAATATCACCACGTAACCCATATAAGAAAACTCCTCTTATAACAACACATAGATAAATAAGGATCAACTCCATCTTATTAATCTCAAAACGTAAAATCGTTACAACATAAACGAAAATACAATGATACAAAAGCATCACATGCTAACAATCAAAACTAGAAAAACAAATGGAAATAAAGCTCACGCCGCGACCTGCTTGTCGAACCACTTCCTGAACTTTAACTTCATCTTCGCCTCTGTCTCCCAAGTCTCCTCCTGGCAACCGCTACAATCCCACAAAATCCTCAACAAAGGAATCTTCTTCCAACGCAGCTCCTTGACTCCTCTCTCCAGAATCCTCACAGGAACCGCTGGAACCATCAAATTTGGCTGACGATCCGCAGGGATCTCAGGCACTAGCTCCTCCGACTCATGCAGGCGCTTCCTCAACATCGACACATGAAACACCTTATGAAATGCCTTCATGATCGGAGGTAACTCAAGCCGATACGCAACCGGTCCAACACGCTCCACCACAGGAAACGGACCAATAAACCGCAGACTCAACTTGTTTTCCTTAATGGATCTGTTAGGGCCCCAAAACATAGCCATCTTGATATACACACGATCTCCAACCGCGAACTCAAGCTCTCGCCTCCGCTTATCAGCGTAGCTCCTCTGACGATCCTGAGCTTCCTTCATGTTCAACCTCACGATACAGATCTTCTCCATCGTCTCCTGAACATAACTAGATCCAAGAATACTACGCTCCGACACTTGTACTCAAATGCTCCTTAGTGCCCATCTCAGCCTGAAACGGTCTCCAGAACTCTGATGCGAACTTGGGGTCCCGATAGGAAACAATACTGGCTGGCACTCCATGCAGCCTCAATATCTCATTCACGAACCTCTTAGCCAATTTAGCCGCTCCATCGGTCTTCTTAATGGCCAAAAAGTGCCCTGACTTAGTCAACCGATCCACAACAACACAAATAGCATCATATGTCTGCGAAGTAGGGAAACCAACCACGAAATCCATCGTAATCATATCCCACTTCCACTCAGGGATGAGTAAACTCTGCAGAAGACCACTCGGAACTCCATGCTCGGCCTTAACCAACGAACACGTATTGCACTTAGAAACGATAGTCGCCACATCTCTCTTCATCCCGACCCTGTGATTATACCGTTTGAGAAAAGACATAACCACAAACTCGAAATGCCCATATCTCGTCCTGAATGCCGTCTTGCGAACATCTGCCTCATCAATAAAAATTTGATGATACCCTGATGCCAAGTCTATCTTGGAGAGCCAGGTCGCACCCCTCAACTGATCCAACAACTTATCAATCCTCGGGAGAGGGTACCTGTTCTTAACAGTAACTCGGTTAAGTCCCCGGTAATCGATGCTTAACCGGAAACTACCATCCTTCTTCTTCACGAACAAAACCGGTGCTCCCCACGGCAAAATACTCGGACGAATAAAACCCTTCTCCAGAAGGTCCTCTAACTGCTTCATCAACTCCACTAACTCTGCTGGAGCCATCCTGTAGGGAGCCTTAGATATCGGAGCTGTCCCGGGCTCTTGCTCAATCGTGAAATGATCAGAACGAGATGGTGGTAATCCCTTCAACAATCGAAAAACGTCCTCGAAGTCCTGAACAACTCGAATATCCTCAAAAGCAACCTCCCTACTGTCCTCTGACATCACTATTGTCACCAAATCTGCCTCGCAACCCCGCTCAATCATCTGCTCAGCCCGAATAGCTGAGATAACAAGGCTACTAGAAGTCGGTCTCAAACCCTGAAACACCAGTCTCTCTCCTGCCCGCTCGAAAACCACTTTGCCTTGGTAGCAATCCAAGTGAACCCGGTAGAAGGATAGCCAGTCCATACCCAGAATCACATCATACAACGCTACTGGACTAATCACCAAGTCCGCTGGCATCTAATGCCCCGCGATCTGAACATCTACTGCTGTAGCACGTCCCGAAGTAGCCAGGAAACCTCCTCCAGCCACCTTGATTATACCTGCGTGCTTTCCAGCGCTGCTCCATATGCCACTGCTCTTGGCATACTCTAGAGTAATATAGCAGTGTGATGCACCCGAATCAAACATCACGTGTGACTCCAAACCGCCCACTAACAAGGTCCCTACACAATTTTATATGCGTTGAGAACCCTGATGACTCGACCACAAGTAAAATAAAAGAAAACTAGCACCACAACCACAAAATTCTACCACAAGGAATTTACGAAGTTTAAGTCTAGAATTTTACCTGTGATCTGCCCGGATCCACTGTTCTGGCCGATCTCTGCTGGCAAAAACACTTTTGGTGCTGCCCGATCTGGCCAATCGGCTGCTTCACTGCCGTAATCTGACCCATAGGCTGCACATACGCTGGCTGAATCGCGGCTACAGTCGCCGGCTGCAATCTAGGACAAATCGTCCGGATATGCCCCGACTCTCTGTAATAGAAACACACTCTCAAATCCCGCTGCTGCGACGGCGGGTGTATCTGCTGATCGCCCTTACGGGGGCATCTCGACAAACAATGCTTTAGACTCCCGCATCCATAACATGCGCCGCTCCTCTGACTGGACCTGGGAGCACCATCCTATTTATGTTTTTGGCCCTACGCAGGCTTGCCGCCTTTGCCGGAACCAAAACCGGAACTACTCTGCAGCTGCTACTACTGTCTCCTCGGTTGAACAGCAGGAATAACTGAAATGGGAACGGCTGCTGGAACGGCTACAGCCAGCTGACCTCTCTGATCCTCCTCAATGCCTGCAGCCATCTCAACCAGCTTCGCCCTGCAACGAATCCTCAAATCTGCACGAAATCCCCTCAGAAACCTCTGAACCTGCGTCCGCTTGTCCTCCATGCCACGATCCGCATAGACAAGCAACATACTGAACTCAGTATCATACTCGCGCACAGTACAATCACCCTGAACCAGCTCCATGAACCTCGTCCCGAGAAAATCTAAAGCCTCCTAAGGAAAATACTTGGCGTTGACTCAGCCACGAACTCTCCCCAGGTCCATACTCCGCCAAGCCTCCTGGTCTCAATCGCTCTCCACCATAAATAAGCATCCCCAGCCAGATAATGGATAGCTATCTTGACACGATAATCCTCCGGACATCGAACCGAACAGAAGTTGCGCTCCATGCGGCATGCGCCACTCATCTGCCTCTTCATGCCCAACATCGCCCGCGAAAAAAGCAGTACTCATATGTCGCATCTAACCCATCATCTCTAGATAAGTCGGACGCACCTCAGCCATCGCGGCACTCGGCTGCACCTCCGCCACAGGAGGCACTACAGGAGCCGGAACGGGAACTGCCGCCGGAAACCGCTCCATCAACTACGCTAGAAAACCCTCCATACGATCCAATCGATCCTGAGCCAGAGCAGCTCCCGCACCTGGGCCCACTCCCCCACCAGCCAACCCGGAACCTCTCTCGGCACCCACAACACTCACACTAGCACTGGCACTGGTCTCACTCACAGATCCCGTAAGATGCGTTGGAGTATCTGACGCCTGCGTAGCACTCGTAGCCACGCTACTGGGTGACTCAACCACTAGTCCGTGACCACAACCTCGGCCTCCACGGCCACCAACTCTGCCACCAGCTCTGCCACGACCTCTAGCTCCAGGAACCATACTGCGCTGCATTTCCCCAAAAAAACACAGGCTCTGATACCATAATGTAACACCTGCATTTTTTTTTTAATAATCAAACATTATTAAATCAGGGTGAACGCGGAAATAACCAGCAAAATATGAAAATCCAATTCCAATAAATAAATAACCAATAATCGAGCAAATACCAAATTCATAAAATATCAAGTCTAACAAATTCCATAATCACTAGCAACCTAACAGGCCACTAAAAATCCAGCAACATAAAATAAAAGACATCCTATCATCCCCCGTCCTCCCCTTAGTTCCACGATCTCATTTTTCGTTTACCTGCAACTCAAAAGAAACCGGGAGTTGCGTGAGTATTATCACAAATACTTAGTAAAGTGGTCATCCCGCAATAGATTAACATAGATTAACAATTTACAGATAAAAACACATTTATCACCATTTACCAATTATTCACATTTAAATCAAAATTCCAAACATTCAATAAAAAAATTTATTAATTTTTCTTAATTTTCACCCTGGTGTTGATCGACACACCACGACGGTGTCGATCGACACCTGATACTCACGTACAGGAAACTGCACCGAGTGTCGATCGACACTACCTTTAGGTGTCGATCGACACTCACACATAACGAGTATCATTTCTTATGTGGTGTCGATCGACACAACCTCTAGGTGTCGATCGATACCCTGTTACAGAAACCAGAGCCGAGACTCTCCTCTCATGTCTCGACTCGGAATCAACGTTTTAACGACTTCCGATAAATCAAACGGTAATACCACGAACAATCATCATCAAAACATCAATCATCAACCATATATCACGAAATCATACACACAAACGCTATATCGGCAACCATCGCAATCACGCACTCACCTCGGTGATTCGAAGAGGATTGAACACGAGAACAGATTGACTACGGCATGCCCTCACTGATTCGACACTGGAAACGCAAGCAACCTCGCCACGAACGATCACCGAGACAAACGGATGATAATTTCTTCGAGAATTCGAGCAAACTCCACAACAATTGAATTTTCCTCTCGAAATCTCATTTCTCTCTCTAAACTCTTTTGAATTTTCCCCTAAAAATGACGGCTCGCGATCCCTAGCATTAAAACGGATGAGCCTAGGGTTTTCACGGATTAAACCGCGTGAAAATCGCGGTTTTAGCCAAAACAGACCAGACTTTAAAACTTAGTGTCGATTGACACCACCAACATGTGTCGATCGACACCACCCAAAATCAACGATATTTGGGTTGGGGTCGTTACATCTGGGTTGCGGTCGACACCAATATTTTTTGAACCGGGTTGGTTCGATTTTTAATTGTTGTTTTGGTCGCGGTTGGTTTAGGATAACCTTGGGCTTGACTATATAAGGCTTTTAGGTCGAGCAGCCGTGGGTTAGCAGGAAAATCAGAGTTTTTGAGGATTCTTAAGAGTTTGAGAGGATTGAGATTTCTTGTGTGCGATTGATCGAAAGAGCGAGAGTTCATCGGCGTTCTTCGCGAATCCGTGAAACGTAATCGGAAAATCAGAATTGTAGTGTTTGATTCGTGATTTTTGTGGCTGTCCTTCTCTCGTTCATCAATCCTTTCTGTTTCCTTCGTCAAATTGAGGTGAATGCGTGATCGTTATTGATAATCGATGTTAGGTTATCGTGATTGAGTTTGTGAAATTGCTATGGATTGTTGTTGATTTGGGGGCTATGGCAGGATTATTGTATGTTTATCGTACTGTTGAGCGATGTGATTGATCGTTCGATGTTTCAGAATCGAGCCTCAAAAGGATTTGGCTCGATCCTAGATTATGCGAGTATTGTCGATCGACACCTAGAGGAAGTGTCGATCGACACCAACTTTGTGTTTCGCGTTGGATTGTGGTTACGAGAGGAGTGTGGATCGACACCTGGACGTTGTGTCGATCGACACCCTATTGAATTGTGGTATTGTGATTGTTGTGTCGATCCACACTGTAGTGGTGTGTCGATCCACACTGATTTCTGTGTGCAGATTTTTGGTTGATTGTTGTTATTATTATTATGGTAAACTGAACGTGTATATTGTTGAATGATTTCGTAGAAATTGACATTTATTATCCTTATTATGTAACTGGTAGACCGGATGATCGTCTCACTATGTATTTGTGATAATACTCACGCAACTCTTTTTCCCATGTGTTGCAGGTAAACGAAAAATGTGATCGCGGAATAATGGCGTAAGAAAAAGATGATTATGATTGGTTATGTTGGTTGAACTGAGTAGAACCTGGTGTTAGGTTGCTAGCTTAATTGATTATGAAATTTTGTTTACTGTTGAATCGTTTCTGGTTGATTTGTTTATTGGTTTAATTGTTTATTAGAATTAATTGGTTTAAATTGTTTGTCTCTTCAACTGGTTATTGATGGATTGAAATTGACCGTTGAAAGTTTATATTTATGAAAATACTAAATTCGGATTAATTATTATTTATTTATTTAATTATTAAAAAAAAAGTTTTGTTGTTTCACATATCATGAAATTTCTCTTATATGTTGTCAGAACAATTATCATCAATCTCAAATCTTTCAAGATAATCTGATTTAGTTAATCAAATTAGCCATTTCCAACATCTCATATATAATTAAAATAATCTTTGTCACCAATATATTTAACCGTATAACTTTTTGATTTAATTTATTTAGAATAAGTTATGACATATGAAGTTTAAATATCTTATTAATAAATATCAGATTCCACAAGAATTTCCTCCCGGACCACCATAATTAAAAAATAAACCAAGTCGACTACGATAAAATCTATTTACCGTACCAATTCTTAGCCCATAACATTTGGTACTATCCAACAGTTTTTCAATAGAAAAATGATTGATTTTATATTGTTCATAGTTAGAATTTTGGACTTCAATATTTGCAAACATTGCTGATTCCTTGCGGTCTCCATTCGGAAATCTACTAGTACCCATCAGAGGACTTGAATCAGAATGTGAAGCTTGAACCACACCTTCAACCCCAACCATATTTGCACCATTCCCTAAAAGGTTAAACAACTCTTTTGGCCAGTATCCAACATCTACGTTAGGATGTTCATTCCAATTTAGTATTATAAACCACCAATTTTTTGTAGTTTTATCCTTTTGCATATATTAAAAAAAAGGTGATTAGTTTCCTTAGTACTAAATAAAAATCGCCTATGAGAAAGGAAAACAATATATAATTAGAAGATCACCTGATGGATGGAGCAATGCAACCAGGTAAGTTCTCCTGGCTTAAGATGAACTATGAGAATCTCGTTTGATACTTGAACAAACCCTAAGAGCATGCACAATGGTGATATTTTTTGGGTATCATAAACCTTATTTTAGAACCCACTTTTAAAAAGAAATAGCTAGTATAACCCACAAAAAAAGAATTGTTCAAGTAACCTATTTTAGATTCAAATTATATCATAATACCAAAATTGTCCTTAACTATTTTCGGAATACTTAATATTTAAAATTATAATTATATATTAACAAAAACTTTCCACAAATAAAAATATATTACCCTAATAACATAGACGGACATTTACCCATCAATATTTTATTCATTAATCATACCACTTTTTTCCTCATTTGCACTCCATCCATCAATTCTACCACATTTTTTTTCTTATTTTCACTTATTTTCTGCAAAATAATAATATTTTATTAAAAATAAAGGAAATCATGGATAGCATAACACAAAACTACATAATCTCAAAAAATACACTAACACAATCAAATAGATTTAAATCTACCAAAAATTCATAAAGTCTACTAAACCATGCCAGACTAGGAGATTTAAATCAAAGTCTACCGTTAAATTGGAAGACTTTCGCAGAGTCCGCCAAACTATCGCAGAGTTTGCCAAAACTACGTAAAGTCTACAAAAAAAAAGCAGACTAGGAGATTTAAATCCAAATCTACCATAAAGTTGGAAGACTTTCGCGGAGTCCGCCAAATTATCGCGGAGTCTGCCACTAGTTACGTAGAGTCTACCAAAAAAATGACAGACTAGGAGATTTAAATCCAAGTCTACCGTAAAGTTGGAAGACTTTCGCGAAATCTGCCACTAGTTACGCATAGTCTGCCACTAGTTACGCAGAGTCTACCAAAAAAATGGCAGACTAGAAGATTCAAATCCAAGTCTACCGTAAAGTTGGAAGACTTTCGCGGAGTCTGCCAAATTATCGCGGAGTCTGCCACTAGTTACAGAGAGTACCAAAAAAATGGCTGACTAGGAGATTCAAATCCAAGTCTACCATAAAGTTGGAAGACTTTCGCGGAGTCTACCAAATTATCGCGGAGTCTGCCACTAGTTACGCAGAGTCTACCAAAAAAATGGTGGACTAGGAGATTCAAATCCAAGTTTGCCGTAAAGTTGGAAGACTTTTGCATAGTCTGCCACTAGGTACGCAGAGTCTACAAAAAAAATGGCGAACTAGAAGATTCAAATCCAAGTCTACCGTAAAGTTGGAAGACTTTTGCAGAGTCTGCCAAATTATCACGGAGTCTGCCACTAGTTACGCAGAGTCTACCAAAAAAATGGCGGACTAGGAGATTCAAATCCAAGTCTACCGTTAAGTTGGAAGACTTTCGCGGAGTCTGCCAAATTATCGCGGAGTCTGCCACTAGTTACGCAGAGTCTACCAAAATAATGCCATATTAGCATATTCAAATCCAAGTCTACCGTTAAGTTGAAAGACTTTCGCGGAGTCCACCAAATTATCGCGGAGTCTGCCACTAGTTACGCAGAGTACCAAAATAATGGCAGATTAGCAGATTCAAATCCATATCTACCGTTAAGTTGGAAGACTTTCAAAATAATTATATGGATCTCATTGAATATTGAATGTTGAGAATTGATTGTACTTTTTCTTTTTTCTTCCTCCATAATAGTTGAATCGAATAAGTCTACAAAATAGTTTGATATTAAAACAAAACGTATGATCATACAAAATCTAAAATGTTTATCAAAATTTAGTGTACTTTTACCTTCTAAATAAGAACCAACAAAAAAACAGTTAGAATTTTGAAATCAAGTCTCTACCTCTTCTCTCTCTCGTGAAGAAAGCTTTTCATCAATGATTTTAAGATTTTATTTGTTAACGGATACTTCAAAAAAGAAAATAAAAAGGCAATATTCTTACATTGATTTTATTTCCTATTTTAATTTGATTTTGAAATAATTATATTCTCTATCCCAATTAATGACGATTGTTTTAAAATAAGGTATTGATTTTTTTTTTGTTTTTTTAAAATAAGTTGGCCAAATATAATGAAAGTTTTTAGGGGTAAAATAGGTAATCCATTGTTAAAATATATTTCAAAATCTCTATAGGTTATTTGGGCTGTAGCTAATCTTTTATATTAATTTATTGTTTGAGACTCATTATGAAACTGTTAATAAATCTGTTTCCAGTGGTGAGACCGATGTTGGTCTCATTAAAAAAAAAACCTTAAATGTTTGCAAAATAAATAATAATCAAAGTAATATGTATATAAAAATATAAGATTAAAAAAAAAAGTAATATTACAAACCGTAAAAATGTAAAATTGACTCGACAAAAAAAAATGTAAAATTTTATAAAACATATAAAAGCATGATAAAAAGACATAGTATAATTGATATTGATTTGAGATTGGTTTTGGATTCATGTCAAGATAAAATCTTGTTTCAAACATATCAAGAGAAATTATGGCAAAGAAACAGAATTATACTATCATTAACAAAAACATGATTTTACAAACTCCAAAAGCTTCAGTTTCAACAAAAAGCTGCATAACTTTGAATCCACAAAAGTTATAAAAAGCTAATATTCCCTTGAATCAATCATTAACAAAATTATACACAATTTTCACTGGACTAAAATTATACTTTGGAACAATTTCTCTCACATTCGCTGGTTTGGCATAATCACTTCTCTGTATCATTCCACAAACACATGATTGAGCGAAGATCAAAACAACAACTTGAAAAAGGAGAAATAATCTAATTACTTGCTTAAGAGTCGTTCAACATCACGAATCCTTGTTCGAGAGGAAAGATGGCCAACGAAGAGTCGTGTACTTCCATGATGATCTTCATAATGAGGCATCTTCATAAAGATGGCCAACATCAACCAAAGTTGTAATCCTACTCAACATGACAACACACCATGCTCAACGAAACTTAGATATGTCAAGTAGATTGCATCTTTAGATTTGATATTTCTGTGCTAACTTACACGTAAAGGCCTAAGAACAAAACAACCTTTCTTCACCACTGATAAACTTCTAACATAAACCTAAAGGTTACTTGGAAAACATTGACCAGTCTCTATTCCCCTGAATTTAACTAGGATTCTAAGAACAGGGAGATGCAGAATTAGTGTTCCATTGCATTGTAAATTGATCACACCTGCATATTTGAATGCTAAATCTGCCACACATGCGGCTATCTCCATTCCATTTTTCTTGGCTGCTCAAACAAATAAAATTCTAAATCCATAAACAATCCAGCTTCATTGTACAAATTGAATATTCCCAAATCTTAAAAACTAATTCATTAGAAGGGAAAGCAATTAAACACATCCATTAGGAAGAATCTAAATTTCATCATTTTAGGAAAGCAGCTTCGTTATTCAACAATTTCTACAAGGTAGTGAAGCCAATTGGAAACTCCCAAATCGAAAATCTCCAAATCTAATTCGAAACCCAAGAATTTCGTTCATCGATTAAAGCATTAGGTAAGGTTCATCCCCAGAAGAAGAAACTAATCGCAATTGAATGAAATGGGGGAGATATATCAAGAGAGAGACTGACCCTCGGCTTCGGCGATAGAGATGGCGTTGAGTCTAAATCGGTCTCTAATGAAATCGTCCATGGAATCGTCTTCAACCACAAGGTCTACCTCGAGATCACTTTTGTATTCTCCTCCTACATCCATGGCGAAAAGCAAGAAGGATCATTCAGTTTTGAAATCACGAATCTCGTCTCTAATGAGATCGTGAGGTTAGTTTTTAAGCTCAACACCACCACCGACTCCACCAGCAGCACCGCCGCCGCCACCAAGTGAACTCTCATCATCGAAGGAGAGAAGAAAAAGAGGTGGTTTTGTGAGAGATGTTTTTTTTTTCCCCCAGTCGGCAAAAACAAAAATATGCCATCCACTGAGATCATGACACGTGGCTTGTGAGACGGTATCAAAAGTTTCACTGAGCTGATACGTCTCAGACAAAATAATTCATTTTTTTCCCTTTTTTTTTTTTCTTATGATACCCTCTCGGTATTACCGATGTACATGGTCTAAACATGCTGTATTGTAACATCCTTTTCCATCTTTACCCTATCAAAATTATATATATACCGAGTTTGATTTTTGCACTATTTATTTCTATTCAAAATCAAAATATTTATGAATTATTAATTAGAAACTTAAGTGTAAATATTGATATTTGTTGCTATTTTATAGTCGATAAATACAAAATATAAGATTTGTTTGACACGTGACAAGATGCAACAAAAATATTTTTAACACGTGTCAAAATTTGATCGACTAACTGACACATGTCGTGATTATGTTATTTACAAAATTTGACGCATCAAGATTTATATAGTAAGATACTTTACATGTTGTTTGATTAAGAATTTTATAAAAAATATAAACTTCATGGCATGCACACATACCTTCCAAAATCCATATGTCCAAACACGTCCATCAGGAAAAAACCCTGGATTTATCTGTCAAGAATACTTGCAATAAAAGAATACGATAAAAAGAATGAAACAAATTTGATGGAAACAACTAATACGATGTTAAACTTAGCATAAAACCTGCTGAGATAAACTGACATGATTATTCGCTCAACTGCCTATATAAATTTGACTATACGAGGCTTGATCTTTTCTAACATTTAGATTATATGCATCAAACCAAGCTTCAACACCACGAAATGGACTATTTTGTGACCTTACTCCAGCAATCTACCAAGAGCCAATTATAATCACATATATCTATATAAGCTAAAACTTAAAATATAAATATTATTTTTCTTTATTAGATCTAAGGTATTAATAGGAGAAAAATGAATGCTTACATATGTTCCAGATTGATCAGCTCATAATGGATGTATATAATTCTCAGAAAGAGGTTGCGCGGTTGTGGTGAAGTCTTGCGCATTTCTCAATATAGTAACAGTTCCATCCGGACACTTTATTTTATTTTTAAATGTTTTATTGTTGATAGTTTGATTGTTTATTTCAGATCTTGAAATTGATGGTTTCATCTTAAAAAAAAAAATTGTATAGTCAAATAAAAAAACATTACTTTATAAAAAAGGAAGTATAATGTATGTAGGATACCAATTTCTGAGACTATGCACCTGGATTTTGTGGGTTTTGAGTAAGGGATGAACAAGTACTGATTGCTTATAAATATCAATGCAATCGTATGTTACATTTTTACCTATCTGTCAATGACAACACAAAAAAGACATGAAACTTTTGTTATAAAAAGATTTAAATAAAAGAGTTAAGTTGACCTTGAAAGATCTGAGAGTCTCCATATTTTGATCGGAACGAACTAGAACTGCTAAGAACAAAAGAGGTAAAAGGTTCATAACAAACACAATCTTGATTACTGTTGACATCTTATTTGTTTTGTTTCTTCAAAACTAACTGAAAATACTCTTCTATTTATAATATATATTACGAAGCCAAAGAGATTAAAGCAGTATAATTGGGTTTCCATAAAAACGTTTGACTTGTTTAAAAATTCGGTACAGTAATTAATAGATATTCTGACAAAGAAAATATAAATATTGACTAAAAATATGGAAATGCCATCATGATAGTTAATGAGGAATATGGTAGTACAATAAAAGCTTTATAAGTTAATACTGTTGAGACTTCAAAAATTTATAAATTTAGAAAGATATTAATTTATCGATAAATTAATAATAACAGAGAGATATTTTTTTAGTCATGCTTTTCTTGGAAAAAAAATTCAAATGATGTTATACTACATAATCTTATTCAATTTCTTAGTAAGACTAACATGTATTAACTTGAGATTATGATAAACATTTGTTATCGCAATCAAATTGATCTTAATTACTTAATAAGGTATCTAGATAAAAAAATTATACACGGTCTTAAATACAAAATTCAGAAGAAATCATTTTTGCATCTATTCCTTCTCACAAGTTTTGGATATATATATTTTAAGCAATCATAAATATTTTTGATGCAATAAGTAAAATTTGAGCTAAAAATAATTAAAATTTGAGATAAGTTCCAACAAATTTAATAAGTAAAAAAAAAGAAGGGATGAAGCCTTGTTTTAAAACTATCATAGTTAATGCATAACTATATACGGGACCATATTTTACACGGGATTAAAAAAAATTATTATCTTATCATCTTATCGAATTTGGTTAACTTTTACATTGGCCCGACTCGAGACCGGATAATTTTATTAATTTTTGGTTATTATTAATTTATAGAGTATTAATTTATAGAGGTTCTACTGTACTTTGATGACCAGAAACAGAAAGGGGTTTACTAATTACATAATTACATATTAAGTATGCAATTTGTAAATAAAAATACTACTTTCACAACAAAAAAGGGTTAAATTACATTAGTTATTTTATTTATTTACATTACTTATAATTGATGCAAACAATTTTTACATCACTTATTTAAGTGATTTTGTTTTGGGTGATGCAAATATCTTGTATCAATTATAAAATAAGTGATGTTAATTTTACATCATTTGCAACAACTGATATTAACATTGGCATCAATTAATATAAATGATACTAGTATTTGTAATAGTTACAACAAATTATTCTAATTATTTGTATCAGTTTTTTAATTAGCGTTATTATGTTTTACATGTAATTAATATTAGTTTTGGTTAGGTCTTCTATAAGTTTTTAACTAAAATAAATACATATATATACATATATTTTACTGGACGTAAACATGATTTCATAATGAAATCACTTCAAAAGAATAATAACAATGAATTTTGTTAGAACAAAACCAACTAATTATTTTAGCAGCCCACTAAACTTAAGAAACGGCACATATAGTTATTTATAAAACAAACAAAAATTCAGTCCTCCCTTAACTTTCGATGTGGGATAAGGAGTGCTCAACATTGTCAACAATAGTAAACGAATTTTTACTCTTAAAAAAATAATAGTTGCATCAGTTTTTTTTCCAACCGATATAAACCAAATATATATTAATAATCCCCTTACTATTAAAAGCAAAGTAGTTTTATTGAAATAGCTTAAGTGTTTTAATTCTATTGGTTAATTCTAAAAAAACTATGACATGAAATGATGACATATCCTGGAGAAATGATGACATGGCTTAAATTTCAAATTTATTTTAACACAAATTACTTTAATTCTATTGATAAAAACAAATAAAACCATGAATAATTCCCCAACCATTTTATAAATTAACAACTAATTTCATATTTTTTTGTCACATAGATTGCGAATTACAGAAAAAATAACAAGCAATAATTTTTTTAAAAATCTTATTATTTTTTATTTTGTATTTTGCTTCAATTCTTTAATTTTTTTAGTGAAGCTTTGATTAATTAATTGTTGTGATTTTTTTTAGTTATGTATTAGTTGTTATAAAAAATTGCAAGGTTTGAACATATATTGGAAAAAACGATTATTGCTAAATATAAATAATAATGAATGAATAAAAATAACTTAACACAATAAATGTGTTATTAATCAAATAAATAAGTTGTTTTTAAAGATTAAAAGAAGAAGAAGATTAAAAATTAGAATAGCGAAGAAAAAAAGATGAAGACAATATAGGAAAAAAAAGAAGAAGAAGTCGAACAATAAAATATGGTTGCAAATAAGAAAAATCTTGTGATTTACGCCATAAGTAACAATTATAAAAAACTAAGTAGAAGAACAAAATGGAAGGTGAAAGATGAAAAATAATGATAAATCGACGAAGAATACGAAGACGAGGAAAAAAACTAAAGAAAACCAAAAGAAAAATATAAAGAAAAAGTAAGATAAAACAAACAAGACAAAGACGATGAAAGAAAAAAAAGAAAAAAAACCAATAGAAATATTAAAAATATCAAGAAGAAAAATAAACAAAGATAGAAAGAAACAACATATACATAGATCACTATAACATTTACTAAAAGTGTTTATATAAATGAAAAAAAAAAATATGAAAGAATGATAACAAAGCGTAGATAATTATCTATTATAGAATTTACATTTTTTTCATGTAAGTACAAGGCGTAGATGAATCACCTAGAAAGAAAATAAAAAATCATTTGTTTTGTTTTGTGTTTTTTCTTGAAGTTTTGTATTTATATATGTCCTCAATTTATTGTAATATCTAATTATTTATTTACATATTATTATTCATCGTTTGTGTTTTATTTCAACAAAAATACAAAATATAGTTACAAATCTAAAAATCTCTACTTTTAAAAGAACATTGAAATTTTTTTTTCTACTTACATATAAATTTATAAACAAGCAATCATGCATATTTAATATTTAATAAATTGATAAAAATTCTAAGAAAGACTAAAACTAACGTAATCGTCTAAAATATTTCATATCCGCACACGGTGCGGGCCAGTCACCTAGTTAAAAGTATATTTAAATCCACTTTTTATTGATGCAAACCTTGTATCATTTTATAAGTAATGTTAACATAAATTACTAAATGAATCATTTACTTAAGTGATGAGAATCCATATTTTTGAATCAATTATGTAAAAATGATTTAAGTTAAGATCAATTTGAATCATTTTATTGAATTGATGTTAAGCTAGTCAATAACAACATCGATTATTATAGTTGATGTTAAACTAAATATATTTGCTTTATTTATAAATAAATGATTTAAAATAGCATCATTTAGTTTTGTGATACAATATAAATGATGTAATCTAGCTCATTTTTTGTAGTGTTTTAGTATCATTTTAATTGATATGTAAGGTCTTACACATAACATTTTTTAAAAATATTTAATTTATAGTTTTCTAAACTAAAATATTATTTAATATATCTCTAAATAAAAATTCAGAATGTAAATGGTCAAAATAATAAAAAATTGAAAGCACCACATAATTAAAAACTTCTTTTTTTTTACTAACATAATCTAATAGGAAACGGAGAAAAAAAAAATTTGTAATCAATGTGTAAACAATAATGTTGACCAAACAAAATTGAACATTCTAGATATTAACAAATTTAAATAAAATAGTATATACAGAACATATACTATTCTGCAAAATCATCAAATCGGAAAATGTAGAAATATATATGTTATAAGAATTCATTTTATAATTTTTAACATTACTAGAAAATATAGAATTATTTGTTATAAAATATTTTTAGTCTCACAATATGTTTTTTTTTCTTTTGAAATAAATCTCTCAAAATATGTTATTTAAATGTGAAGTGTATATAATACTCCATCCGTTTTATTATAAGTGCCATTTAAAGTTTTTCATCACTTTGTTTTTCTACTTTACACTTATTTAATTCATTATGTTGTTTGACTTAACAAGTAAAAATAACAACGAACAACAATGTTGCATCTAAGTATTACATTTAGACATTTGGACGTACTATCTACACGCATCATCTAGATACATAAACGAATGTGAGCTGTGCCATTCTACCGTGTCAGACGTAATGCTTTTAATGATCTAATTATATACTCTCTTTGTTTCAAAATAATTGTGGCTCTAAGATTAAGTTTTTTTTAATTTAGTTGTTTTTCTAATTTTCGTTGTAAATTTTGACTTTAAATACCGAATTTTAACTTCATATCTTTTTTTTTTTGGTCGGAAAGAGGGAAAAAATCCCCTCTACTTTTATTACATTAAATAAACTGAATTACAAACGAATTTGCCGAGGAATCGAAACTCCACCGACATCTTCCAACAAAATTAAATCAACATCTTCCGGGTTCGAGTCCAACATATGAAAACCCAATGGTAACGAAAAAGCATAGTTGGCTAAACCATCCGCAAGACGGTTCGCTTCCCTATACACATGACTAATCCGGACTATCCAGTCCCTTGATAAAAAGCCATGACACAAACGTACCAGGAAAGACAACAGATGCCGCTCACCAATCCCTGTCTTAAGAAACTCCACCATTATCTTCGAATCCACCTCTAGTTCCAGCCTTGTAACTCCCCCCTCCCAAGCAATTACAAGTTCATAATACACACCCCAAAGTTCCGCCAATGGAGCCGAACAAATCCCTATATTAAGAGCGAAACCTCCACACCACTCACCACTCTCATTCCGTAATACACCTCCTGCCGTAGCCAATCCCGGGTTTCCCCTAGATGCTCCATCCATATTCATCTTTATCCATCCCTCTATCGGGCGTTGCCAACTAATGACCTTTCCTCACGCTCCGAGTGTCCACGGTGTATACTCTCTATCCCATTATTTTCCAATGAAACCTCTTTCGCTAATTTGTTCAAGAACTTAACTCGATCTCGGCATTTACCATTAACTCCAAACACATTACCACATCGCCATTTCCATCCCCACCAAACCGTTAAAGCAAACAATGTCGACCACATAGTCTCTCCCACACGATCATGAACACCCAAATTACCATAAATCCATTCCATAAGCGTTTGACGAAAAAATGGGATCGCTTACTCGGGGCCACTAACAGCTGCCAAATACCAGCCATCGCTGGACAATCCCGAAGAATGTGCAAAATTGTCTCTTCTCCCCCTTTACACACTTGGCAAATATTAGAATAACACAAATGCCTCCGAAACCTTTCCGCATTCGTCATTAGTGCATTGTGAATTCCTAACCAAAGAAAAACACGAACTCGCTCCAACACCACAACACGCCAAATTCGAGCATACAACTTACTCAAATTAGCCCGTGGTGTGAAATCCCAAGTTAAAGACGAGTAACCCGAACTAACCGTAAACTCTCCATTCGGACTTCCCCTCCATGATATCCGGTCCCTTGCACCCGTTACATTATCAACCACCACATAACTCAATTGTAGCCTGACCTGGAGCGGTAGCCACGGTGTAATCTTCTCCCATAACCACCATGTGCCAATCTGCCATACATCATGCACCGTACACTCCATAACATCGGCTGGAAGTACTCCGATAACCGACTGAATCAAAGGTATCTGTGAACACCATTTATCCATCCAGAAACGAATTTTACGTCCATCTCCAACAACCCAAATCAACCCCGGTATCACTACTTCACGTAAACCCATTCCAATACTCTGCCAAGTCGATGACCAATTACTCTTCACTTCCAACCACGAGATATCATGAAGTTCCAATACATTATACTTACATCGCAAAACGCAAGCGCACAAACTACTCCGATCATGTAACAACCTCCAGAAAATCTTAGCAAGCAATGCCTTGTTCATTTCCGATGAAGCGGGAATTCCCAAGCCCCCTTCACTCTTAGGCGCACAAACTTTTTTCCAATTTACTAGATGTTGACGCCGTTGCTCTTGATTACTTCCCCATAAGAACAACCTGGAGATTTTATCTTGCTCGGCTAACGTCAATTTTGGCAAAGACATCGTACTCATCGTGTGAACCAAAATCGATGAAAGCACAGATTTAGTCAACGTTATCCTTCCTGCCAAACTTAGACATCTCCCTTTCCATCCCGACAAACGAGTTGCAGCTTGCTCCAAAATATAACCAAAGGTCTCCTTATTAATCCGTTTCTGCAAAACAGGCATACCAAGATACCGACCTAAATCAATAGTTGATTTAATACCACTCGTATCACTAATTCGCTTTCCAAGTTCCCGGCTAACATTACTCGAAAAGACGATCTTAGATTTATCTAAACTCACTTTCTGTCCCGAAGCGTTACAAAACCTCTTCAACACCTTTCTGATGATTTGATCTGAACCACCGACGCTTCCGCAAACAGAATTAGATCATGCGCAAAACACACATGCGATAATTGAGGCCCATCCGAAGACAATCTAATTGGTTTCCACTCTCTAGAAATGATAGAATTATCAATTAATTGGCATAGACGCTCTAGGCAGAGCACAAACAAATAGGGAGACAACGGGTCGCCCTGACGAAGACCCCGTAAAGGTCTAAACGGTTCAGCTTTCTTCCCATTCCATAATAAATTCATCGACGATCCCGTTACACAAGACATAATCCAAGATACCCAACATTCTGGAAACCGCGCCGCTTTGAGAGTGTCTTCAAGGAAATCCCATCTTATCCTGTCATACGCCTTCTCAAGATCCCACTTCAAGAGCATCCATCCTTTTTTTTCCTTTTTTACGCCTCATCGAATGCACTACTTCCTGGACCCCCACAATGTTATCCATGCTTAACCGACCTGGGATAAAACTAGATTGTGCCGGTCCGATAAGTTTTAAAATAACGGTTTTCATGCGTATCACTAAGGTTTTCGTGATAGTTTTGAACAAAACATTGCACAAGCTAATCGGTCGAAATTGTGTAATAAAGTTTGGATTTGCCACTTTCGGGAGCAAAACAACTAATGCATTATTGACCCCTTCCGGTAAATCTCCTGATGTAAAAAACTTGATCACAAACTGCTGCACCGAGTCTCCTACAACATCCCAACATTTCTGATAAACAATTGGTTGAAAGCCGTCTGGTCCAGGAGCCTTGAACTGACCCATACTTCTTACCGATTTCTCAACATCCATCTTTGTAAATGGCACCACTAGATCCTTCAATTCTTCCCTGTTCAACTCTTCAAAACCTTCCCGTGGTAACGAGTCTACCACCAAATCCACATCATCAAGTGAGTATAATTTTTTATAATACCCAACAGCAAAGTCTTCAAGCTCCTTTGGGTCATATACTCATTGATCCACATCATTCTTCAAAGTTTTAACCTTATTCCGATGGCGGCGGATAACCGTAGAAGTGTGGTAAAACTTAGTATTCCTATCACCCAAGACAATATATTTTTCTCTTGATTTTTGGAACCAAAGCACTTTTTCTTGCTCTAAAACCACTTCAAATTCCCGAACCAATAACTCCTCCATATGTAGCAGCTCATCCGTTTGCGACACTTCAAGTAGAGCTTGAAGCGTTTGTATTTCTTTCATCACTGTTTCCTTGTGTTTTAAGATATCACCGAAAACCTCCCTATTCCATCGCTTCAGATGATTTTGTAATATTTCCAAAGCTAGAGGCGTTGATACTTCGGCATTCCAAGAATCTTTCAACATCTCCTTAAAATTATTATGCGTCAGCCACGCCGCCTCAAACCGGAATGGTCGCCGACGCGGGTTTCCCAATGATGCGGGAGACAACCTGAGCAAAAGGGGAGTATGGTCTGATGACAAGAAGGGCAAGTGTAACAACGAGGCTTCTTGCCATTGTAAACGGAACCGAGCATTGCATAAAACACGATCCAACTGTTTTGCAATGTAATTCTTCTCCTCACGTCCTCGCAGCCACGTATATCTATGCCCCATAAAACACAGATCAATAAGAGAAAGATCGTTTATCCACTCTCCAAATGCCAAAGAATCTAAAGATGATCTTCCATTCCCGACTGTTCTTTCATCCAAGCGCAATATCGTATTAAAATCACCACCCAAAATCAATGGTTCATCTATACCCTGTACCACTTCTTTCAATCTATTCCATAAACCGCTTCTACGGCTCACCGTAGGCGCTGTATAAACCACTACCAAGTGTGTAGTATTCGTACTCGTACCAATCGTAGCGTAAATAAACTAATTAGTTGACTCCACGATCGTAACAATACCGACATGTGTTCTCCATAACAATCACAAACCGCCACTCTGACCAACCGCATCCATCCTAAACGAGTTATCAAAGCCAAACCCTTGACAAATTTGTCTTGCTCTATCCCCACCAGCATGAGTTTCAAATATCGCCAAAATGTCTGTTTGAAACCTCTTAAGCATATACCAAATTGACCTCTGAAATTTGGGTTTATTTGCCCCCCGACAATTCCAGAATCATCATATCAATAATTCACAACAATTGAACTATCGGGGCGAGCTTTCATATCACCACCAACTCCATCAGACCATTCGGCGAAGCTTTTCCTCCTACTCCACCACTCGCTTCCGAGACTTCAATGGATTGCTTGTGTTGCCGATTCAGCTCGTCTACACCTTCTGTCATCACCATCTCACTCAATTGACTCTGATTCCCTACCATAGGCTCACCGCTTATTCTATCTCCACCATCTCTCTCAATCCTGGATCGCTTACCCGGAGAAGATGATTTTAAATCATCATGGACGGAACCAAATATTAAGCCCCTCATGGGCTGCTTAGATTTTATCTTCGGCCCATTAAGCTCAAACCTATTCCCCTGCCCATTTCTCCTCCCTTGTCCTCTCCCTCGCAGACCATTATTTTTAGTCTCATGTATTTCCAATTTGGCACCGAAGTTATCTCTGGACGAATCTTTATTCATAGGATTACTGACCCCGCCACCTACATTTACCATATCTGATTTTACCTTAAAGACCACCCTTCCATATCACGTTTTTCATTGATTCCTTGATTGAGCACATTACGATTTTCCTTATCTAGCTCCTTAGAAATCGGGATATTCAGATTTTCCCCATTCCAATTTTCCCCCGAATGTTGGAAACTGTTAGCAATTGGGATCTCCATTAATGCATTCCCCCTGTAATTGTGCTGATTATTTGGAAACTTTCCCCTTTCACTTCGACCATGTGTCACCGGTGCACCACTCTGTGATTCCGACCTTCTCCTTCCATTTCTTACCGAAGTAAACCCATCATTCATTGAACCTCCTCCGTCTTGACCTTCTCTACCCATAGCCGCTTCTTTCTCTTTACCAGACCCACCCTTATCTTTCCTCTGTGGACAAGCGTGAACTAAATGTCCATATAACCCACACGACGCACAAATGTTCATCAAGCCCTCATTCGACACATACTCGCCATTGACCATAACCGAGCCTTTAAGTGGTCTTTTCAGATTAACTTCAACGTACACACATGCAAACCTTGCTCTTTCTAAATTAGAAGTCGTAAGATCCACCTTAATCGGTTTGCCTAATCCTTTAGCAATCCCCATCAAGATCGTTTTGTGATAAAAATTCACCAGGATATTTGAAATCCGAACCCACACCAGAGTAGTAAGGATTTCATCTGCATTTGGGTTAAAACTTGGTGACCAAGCCTGAACCATCAAGTAACTCCCAAAAACCTTCCAAGGATCCCCTACTAGAGTAGACATGTATTCCTCCTTCGACTCGAACCGTATCAAAAGGAATTGACGGGCTAAATCCAACACATACATCACACCATTCGGCTTCCACAACTCTCTTAGCCGCTTGCTTAGAACCGCAATAGGAATAGAACGTCCCAATACTTTGACAATCATACATCTCTTCCACATCCCGTTCATCGCTTCCAAAACCTCATTCCCAATCGTAACCACTGCCTCACCATCTTCACCATCCGGAAACGCCAAACTCAATCTCGATTCAACAAACTCCTCATCCAACATATCCTCAGGAATCGGCATACCTCCACCATTACTACCAGTCACTTTCTTCACCCACGATACACCTTTATCCGGTGGCTCTCCCGACGGCTTGTCCTTCCCCCCGATCTCCTCCATCAGTGCATCCTGCCCCTGATGTAAACAGTAAAAGTCAATTCATTTTTTAAGGATATAATAGAATTTTTAATAATTTTTTAATATGTATGAAACAATTTAGAATGACAACTATTTTAAAACAGAAAAATATAAGTTCATAACACCAAAGGCAGAAGGGAGATGAGCGTCCAACTTCTCCACACCCCTCTGCTTTTTTTACATAGCATTTACCAAGAGAATTTTCAAGGTATGCTACTTTTGACATATCATTTTTCAAAAATTATACTTTTAAAAAATACTACTATTCAAAAAATTTAATATCATTTATGTTTGGGTTAACTATGTTATATTAGGTTTAGTTTTTAGGATTTAAGGTTTTTTAGTGATCAAAACTTTTTTCAGGATTGAAAATTTTAAGATATAAGGTTTTTAAAAGATTTTATAAGTGGTATGTTTGTAAAAATAATTCAATAGTGGCATGTTTGTAAAAAATAATTCAATACTGATATTTTTGAAATTGTCTCATTTACCAAAGCATCCAACTCATAAAATGCAAAATGATAGTATCACCCTTAGATACTTAATATTCTTTTTGTATTTTGTTTTGTTTTTGGGTTAAATCTGAAATCTATACTCAATATGCTTATTATTCTTTTTAGATAATACAAACAAAATTACGTTAAACAATAAACCTCTATTAGATATATGCAATAAATTCTGATTACACACCTAACATACCCTAAAATATTTATACTTGAGAAAAAGATGTTACAAGACATTGGTATCCTAACATAAAATTTAACATGAAATACAGTTTTTATTCTTGTAATCTTATAAAAAAGATTAGTTAGGTAAAGTACTGTAATTTCAAGTGTTTTTCATAAAATATTGTAAATATGTTGGTGTTCCAAGTGATAAAATGAAATTCACAAACCTAAATATTATCATTATGTGTTTTTTTTTAATAAAAATTTGTATTCATTAATTTTGTTTTCACGGTATGTCTTAAGTAATTTTATAACAAACTGCTCACATTTTTACCAATCGGTTAACTTCAATACACTAATTGCAAGTTGCAACATATATACAGCCTCAGAAGCATATTACTTATGCTGTTTGGCCAATACAGCTCTACTTCTTGTTTGTAAACCATAAACTGTACACCCGGGCACTAGGACATGCATTCAGAGCAGCCAATGATAACAATTAAGTTTTAAGCATAACCATACTTAAAATACTTTTTTTAGGGAAAACGTACTAATTCCCCCCCGGAAGTTTCATATCCTCCTAGATAGACCCAATACTTTTGGCTCGTACTCTTTACCCACAACGTGAAAATTTGACAACCGTTTCACCCTGAATATGGGTTTCTACCTGTATATCACCATGACTAGAAATTCAACTCTGTTTTTCCCCCTAATACGTTTTAATTCGGTTTACTGTAGACCAAGATTTGATTATTGATAACAAAACCATAACTTAACCGTTTAATGCCCGATTACAAAACAGTAAACCGAAATCCGACCCGATTACGACCCAATTACGAAATCCGACCGATTTGATCGAGAACCCTCCTCCTATGGCCTCTTCCAGTGAAGAAGAAGAAGAAGAATCTGCTTCTTCCGGTGAAGAATCCGACTCTTCTGGTCTAGATTCAAAAAACACGAGTCAAATTAAAATTTCGATCCCGACAAGAGCAAGATTGTCGACAACAACACTCTTGTCACAAAGACAAAACCAGAGACCTTTGGATCGATGGCTGTTCCGGAGAGCTCGACGGCGAAGCGTCCATTGAAGGAAACAGAGGAAGATGTTGAGGTTAAGAAAAAGATGAAGAAGAATCAAGAAACTGAAGAAGAAGAAGTTAAGAAGGTTTCTGGTGAAGAAATGAAGAAGCAGCTAATGTTTCAGAAATTATTCTGCGAGAACGACGAAATTGTGTTACTTCAAGGTATTCTTGATTTTACTTCAACAAGAGGTGACCCTTATGAGAAAATGGATGTGTTTTGTGATTATGTGAAGAAACTGATTAATTTCGATGCTAATAAAAGCCAATTAGTAACCAAGATTAGGAGATTGAAGAAAAAGTTTGCGAATACGATCAAGAATTCGCTTAATAAGGGAAAGAACGAAGACGAGATTGTGTTTTTGAAGGATCTTGATCAGAAATGTTTCGAATTGTCGAGAAAAATTTGGGGAAACAACGGTGTTTGGGCTTCTAAATCGAGGAAGAAGCTCGGAGAAAACTCGAAAGAGATCATCAAGTTCAAGAAAGAAGAACAAGTCAAAAAGCCAAAGTAAAATGTAGTAAGCACTCGTGTATCGTCTACTAGAGGAGGAGAGATAGAGTCTTTCTTTAAGGCGGAGAATGCTACTTCTTTCGGTTTGGATGAATCATCCGTGAATGCGATTTGGGATATGGTTTCCGATGGACCAAAGAAGAAAGAAATGGAAGAGAAATTGAAGAAGCTTAAGCCATTACAGGGAGAGTTGTGTTTGGAGAGGACTGAAGTCGTGGCCGAGACCGCAAAGTTTATATTCAATGACAATGCGTCTTCTTCTTCTTGTAAGTAGATGAGATCATGAGATGATTGGTAAAACTTGTTACGTGCCTATGAGATTATGCAAAATGTTGAGTTATCTCTGCTAGTATGCATTTTGAGACTTTAGTTTGTGAAACTAATCCTATCATTAGTCTTTGTTGGATGCTTGTGTTTATGTGTATTAGGGCCAAACCAACACAAAACCTTCAGATTTGTAAAACAGTATTGGAGATAATGTCATCATACTATGCCGCTTCCCGTCAATTGTCATCATACTCTTTCCTTCTACTGTCAAGTTTGTGCTTTTCGAAGACTGCGCAAGTAAGAGCAAAACTCATTATTCAGTCATCAAATGGTTTTGCAGTTTGCATTAAGGTATAAAGAGTGTAGAAATGACACCTGCAACGAGTTAACGTCCTGCAGAATCAAATCGATCTCTGACTTGGATGACAATATTATCTTCTTAACTTTGTCATCGTTGTGCATCAATAGGATCACAGAGACAATGCAATATATTAAATTCGTAGAAAATTGAGCTTTGATTGAGCTTTGATTTCACCAGACAAGTCCGTAGCGTACGACCTTGGATAATTGAGCTTCGATTTCACCAACTGGAGCATTAGGGTTCTTCAATTTTGAAGAGTAGAAAATTTGGGGGTTTTTGGATTTTAATTTTGAAACCGATGGACATGGGTAAAAAACGTGGGTCTGGGTCGGGTTTTAAAACCATTCGGGTTTTGATTTCGGTTTACTAACCGATTTACGTGGTTCATGATCGGGTTCTGTTGGTAACCGAGAAAACCCAGATTCAGGGTGAAACGCTTGTCAAATTTTTACGTTGTGGGTAAAGAGTACGAGGCAGAAGTATTGGGTCTATCTACGAAGATATGAAACTTCTGGGGGGGAATTAATACGTTTTCCCCTTTTTTTAATATCATTTTGTGAAAAAGGATGACAATGGAAATGGTTCAAGTAAAACTTTATGGCTTTTGAGCCTAGCAGGTGTTGCCTTCTTCAGATCAGCCTGTATAAATATAGAATACACGTGTTTTTCACATAATCAAAGAAAACTCTTACTAAAAAGAGAAATTTTGAGTTATGCCACTATTGACATGCCACTTTTCAATTATGCCACTGTTTTAAAATCATTACCATCGTGCCCCTGTTCACTTAAATGAAAAAAAAAACAGATCTCACTTTCTCTCTGATCTCTCTCATCTCTCTCACGCTCATCTCCTAGATCCAAATTTCGTTTTTTTTTCTCTCTCTCTACCAGATCGCGCATAATGAGATCGGATTTTACTATCACTGAATTCGATTCTCGTCATCTCTAATTTCACTATCTCTGATCTCTGTCGCGATTTCCGCTAAGAAGATTTGAGAAGGTGTTGTTATTGACGAAGAACGTGGATATGAGATTAGATCGAGCAGATTTAGGAAGAGGAAGAAGAAGAATAGATCTCAAAGCAAATTCAAACACAAACGACTGTAAATTTTAGAGTTTGGATTAACTATTATGCATTTAGGGTATAGATTTTTTTGGGGGGGGGGGGGAAATGGGGGTAGGGTTTTGCATTTACACTGTTAAAAAAATCTTATAAAACTGTTAAAAAAAATTATAATGTTTTTAAAAGATTTAGTAAAATTGTTAAAAAAACCTTATTAAACTATTTAAAAACCGTGTAAAACTGTTTATAAGGTTTTTGTAAAGTACAGTTTTATAAGGTTTTTAAACAATCTTATAAACCTTATAAAAATCTTATAAACTTTTTAAAAACCTTATAAACCTTTTAAAAATCTTATAAATTATTTAACTGTTTATTTTTTAATGACATGTAAAAAGTCTTATAAAACTGTTTGAAAACTTTATAAAAATGGGAAATCCCTAAAAATAACCAAAACCCAGATTTGACCAAAAAAACAACCAAAACCCATATCTGACCAAAAATTAACCAAACCCCAGATCTGAACAAAAATTGAATCAAAAGCTCAAATTTGTAACCCAAATCGAATAAAAAACTTAGATTCGTAACCAAAATCCAACCAAAAACTCAAATTTGTAACCAAAATCGAATTTAAAAAATATATATATATATAATATTTGCGAAATTAAGTTTTTCATTATGACTTTAACAAACTTTAACAACACAAAAAAATGTTTTTCATGATGATTACATATTACGTTTTGATGCATAAGTGTTACCAAGCATCGTAGATTTGTAGTGCCATTATAGCAACGTAATAAACGGTTTTGAACATTAGGTAAAATTATGAGTTAAAAAACAAAACAAAAAACAAACCTATAATACATTATTGCATTGCTATATAACTTATAAGCGATTCGCATAGCAATACGAAGATGTCCGCAGTTATATATTCCAAATAAACATTGCATTACAATTAAGATAAACCCAATAGAAAGTCAAAAATATAAACATTATTCATTATATTCCCGCCATTTGCCGCTGCTCACGCCATTTCAGTTTCTTGTACCAACTGGAGAGATCTATATCGCGGAGTTTCCTCCATGGTATCTTGCTAGGCAACAATATATTGCAGTGCCAATCGCGATTATAAAAATAATCACGAGCAATACTCAGTAAAAATATTTGGGTTCTATGATATCGTCTCTGTGCAAGCCATCAAACCCCATCTACAATATTAAACATATCTATTTTCATAAAGTTTCAAAATTTTCGATGAAAAATATCAAAAAACAATGAAGAAAATTAAGAAATAGCAAGACTTATATATAGAGTTCACCTTATATGTAACTTGGAAATGTTCTCTCTTCGGGATGGGAACTTGGTAATCCCCTATTGAGCTTATATTGTTTTACAGAAGCTTTAGAGAGATACAACAATGGAGGATTTAGCTAGAGGAAGAAGAGGAAATTATTTGTTATACTTCCTCAGTTCCTCTGCGCGCTTCTATATATATCCTCTTACTTGGGCCATCAACATTACTTAGTCCCAGCTCCCTCTTTTGTACAGACTCTACGAAAAGTTTGATTAAATCATTTTTTTGGTATTCCGTGTTTCTAGTTAGAGATGCTACTAAACTTAGGGTGTGATTCGTTTATAGGATAGTGGGTACTGCACGGTCCTAAATTTTTCAAAAGCAAGTTCATCTTTATCATAAAATTTCAAACAACATTTATAATATCGAATTAGAGATAAGAGATCAGCTCTAAATAAAATAAATAAAATTGTTAAACTGAATATGAATTAATTAATACTTAAAAAAATGGAGCTTATGAAAACAAAATGCTAAGGAAACTACACAAATATCATATATACACAGTACAAGGATGGGAGAGGAACCAGATTTTAAATCGTATGAGAAGAAGAAGCAGAAGAAATGCAAGATGAGGAGAGTTGAAGAGAAGAAATGTAACACCCGGTTTTTTTTTTTTAAAAGCGGAAATTCCATAACATTAAATTCATAAAAAGTTAATCAATAACCAAACAATCAATCCGATTTCGAAAGATAATAAATGCTAGCAACCTAACCGGGTTCACTAGACTTAGACAAAAGCATAAAACAAAGCAATCCTAATCATCCTCCTCCCTAAGGCCATGATTCCGCGGTCACACTTTTCCTTTTCCTTTACCTGCAACACAATTAGGAAAAACGAGTTGCGTAAGTATTACATAAATACTTAGTGAGAACGGTACTACAGACTAATACGGAATAGCAAGATTATCAATAACAAACGATTTAAAAGTTTCACACTTGAAATACATGGGTGTCTATCGACACGTCGCACGGTGTCGATCGACGCATCATTTTAACTCATGTCGATCGACACGTCGCACGGTGTCGATCGACGCAACAAAAGATCTAGTGTCGATCGACACATCGCACGGTGTCGATCGACACGACATTCGCAGAAACAGATCAGATTACAAAAATCACACCAATGACGATTTCAATCAACCAATTCGACTCAATCACGATTCACACACAAACCAACCATGAAATCATCACACAAACTCCTAAATCACCCTATTATCAATTCCCTAGCCATTCCGAGTCCACGGTCGCGCACTCACCTCGAGATTTCGACGAAACGACGAAGAACGCGAAGAACGACGGACTGACAGAATGAAAACGGCGAATCTCCCACTGGAAATCACCCACACACGGCTCCAAGGAAATCTCTACGGAAGGAGGATCTCACGAGAACAAGAAAACACCGAACGGATTCATGAAACCTCCAAATCACTCAACTCTTTTCTCTTCTCTCTCCCTCTGCGTATTCTTCTGCGAATCCGGCCCCTAAATACGTAGAGACGTATTTATACGGAACCCTAGGCTCCCTAACCGAATCAAATCAAAACGAATCAAAAAAATAACCCTAATTCTGATTTTTAACCCGTGTCGATCGACAGACACGAACTGTGTCGATCGACACGGACCTCTCTGCCCAAAATCTCGAAAAGACAACACTTAGTGTCGATCGACACGCAACTCCTGCGTCGATCGACACCCACCAAAAAGCACGTTTTTGGTTCACGGGCGTTACAATTCTCCCCCACTAAACTGGATTCGACCTCGAATCCCGAAACACGAGTCTACCCGAGACTCCACTCTGGCCCACACCGGCCAAACTGCTAGAGATTTACACAAAAATCTCAACACTCCACAACTAACCCACCCTAAACACGCGTTTCTAGACATTTATTACGATGAACTTATCACACCACACACACACACACTAGAGAACCCACCGTCCCTTCGAGAGAACCACCGTCTCTCAGCACTATTGAGGAAACCACCGTCCCAATATAGGCTCTCCGTACTATAAAGGAACCACTGTCCCAGTATCAGTACATAGGAAACCACTGTCTCCTGGAGAGTACCACCGTCTCTCCACAGGTATACAAGAACCACCGTCCCGATCCCAACTCTGGAAAACAACCGTCTCCAGGTCATGAGTCATCCGTAATAAACTCTGTAATGCCTACCCGCAATAATAACCAAATATAAGAGAACACACAAGGCCCCTAGCCCGAAATACCAAATGCAATGTTTACTAATCCTGACTAGGTCTGACCAATTGATTGCACAACAATCAAACAAGAACATGTACAACCAGCTGTAGACCCAGAATTGGATCGATCGATTGTGCAACAATCAAACAAGAACATGCACAACCAAGACACTACACCCGGCATCCCGGTCATCAAAACCGAACGCACAAGAATATCATCAAGGTCTGAATTCTGTTCCATCTTCATGCCACGATCAGCTATCGATTACTCATACTTACCGTCATCATCACACTCTCAGGACGTCTCCTTCGAGGTAACGATGACGATGCCACTCCACTCTCAGGACGTCTCCCTCAAGCTCTGGCCCTATCTAGGAAAATATTTCGTTTAGAGTAATCAACACATACGCGAACAAGGATCCGAAACAAGAATACCTCCCTTGATAACACAGGCAACAAGAAAAAACCTAAACTAACAAACAACTCTACGTCTACTGAACACTTGGCCACACCACCGGCTTCCCAGAAGATCCGAACCACAACCTTGAAGCACCAAAACCAGACTGAACTGACTGCTTCAAAACAACACAAACTAATCCCTGGACGCTACTCCTAACCCGGACTAGGTCTAATGGATTGATCGCACAACAATCAAACAAGAACATGCACGATCAACCGTAAACCCATAATTGGATTTTTCAATGCGTCATAACCAACCAATCCAAACTCCCCTTAAATTACTGATTAACCATCTGACTTCTCGCAACCAACCGGCTTTCCACTAAAAAGTCCCGCTTGACTCTGCCTCCAACTTTTGTTCCTGATTCTTTCCAGAACCAAAAACCATGAACTGCACGCTCCTTAGGATCCCACGAATACTGCAAGATATAGAACGCTGAACATGAACGAAACTCTCCAAAAATTTCCTTGATCACCTTGCAAAATACCCCTGCATACCACATGTATATTCTTCACACCAAGAAAAGCACGACCACAACTGGAACGGTTCATCGCTTGCCTAGCATCACCCGGAATATTCTGAGCAACACTTTTAAATAGGTATGGCGGTCGATCGTACAACAATCAGACAAAAACATGCACCACCGGCCGCCAATCCCGACCACGTAACATTCTTAATCCAAACCGGCTTGACGGTCGATTGTACAATAATCAAACAAGAACATGTACAATCGCTCATCAGTCCAGCTTGAAATCTTTTCAATGCTATATCTGTTGCCAGGACCCAATCCCGGGCCTACTCCGGACAAGCAACATTCGGCTTCACAGCTTGAGCCTCCTGAACTGTCTATCACAGACCATAATCTTGACTGCGCCAGCCAACACTATACGAGATTTCCACTCATTCTGCAATCGTCCCTCCTGGACCAAAATCCCGGCCCGCCACAGCCGATACCACACGAGATCCTTCCCTGGTCTCCAAGGCTCCCTCTAATCCCCACACCACACATAGCACCTGTACTCTCGGGACACCTCCCTCAAGCCACGGTATCTGGGAATCTCACATCCCTGCAAGAGATCTCACATCCCTCGCTACTTATTTCGGGAACACGCTCCCCAATAAGTACACAGGAGAACACATATCTCCTCGGATTAGAGCCGCCTCTCGTGGTATAGGTTCGATATTCCCTGACTAGAATATCCTCAAAGCGCAATTGATACCAACTTGCACGATTAACAAATCGCAAACCATACATCTCAACACCAAAAGAAAAAATAAATAAGGAACTCCATCTTATAAATTTTCAAAATGCAAATCGTTCAACACCAACGAAGAACAATAATCCAGAACAACGCCAAAGCTCGAAACTTAGAAAACTGAAGCAAAACCAAAAAGCAATAACACCAGCTCAATCCTCGAACTGCTCCTCGACTACTCCTGCCCATGCTGCACTCCTCCAAACTGACCCAACGGATACTCCGGCGGAACCTGAGCTAACGGCTGCGCCGCTATCGGGTGAATCGCTGCAAGCGCCAACGGCTGCAACTGGGGACACATCTGCTAAAAATGCCCTGGCTCTCCACAATGAAAACAAACCTTAGACTTCCCGGAGAACTTAGGACAATCTGCCACACGATGCTCTGAACTACCGCACCCGAAACAACCATGATGGCCATGACTCCTCGAACTCGACCTAGACGCGTCGTCCCATCTCCTCTTCTGACCCTGCGCAGGCATACCGCCTTGGCCAGAACCAGAACCAGAACCAGCACCAGAACCTGAACCAGAACCGAGACTACTCTGCTGCTGCTGCCTCCTCGGCTGAACGGCAGGAACAACAGCTGGCTGAACAATAGCCGAACCAGACTGCTCACTCTGATCCTCCTCAATAGAAGCCGCAAGCTCCACAAGGTCTGCCCTCGAGACATAACCTCCTCCTCTGCACTGAGTCCTGATGCTCAAACGGAGTCCCTGCAAGAACCTCTGCACCAGTGCTCGCTCATCCTCAACCCCACGCCCAATATGAACAACTAGCCTGCTGAACTCGGCGTCATACTCGCGCACGGAGAGATCTCTCTGCACCAAAGACATGAACCTCATCTGAAGACGATCCCGAGCCTCCTGAGGGAAATACTTGGCGTTGAACTCAGCCAAGAATTCACCCCAAGTCCACTCTGCACGCCTAGCCTCAATAGCGCGCCACCACAAATGGGCATCACCACTCAGATAGTGGACAGCCAACTCGACCTGATACTCGGCAGGGCACCTGATCGATCTGAAGTTACGCTCTAACCTCAAACGCCACTCATCACCGCCTCAGGACCAACACTGCCCTCGAAGAACGGCGTACCTATCCTCTGCATCTGACCCATCATCTCGAGATACGACGGAACAAGCGCTGCAACTACAGCCCTCGGCTGCTCAGCAACTGTAGCCCTCTGCTGCACACCGACAACTATATATTTATGTGTATAGATTGTATAAAGAAAACTTCAATGCTAACAAAAAAAAAAGAGATACGTTTGAAAGATTTAATGGTGAAAGATTGATCAATATTTTTCTTGATTACTTTTACCTTAGGATCATATACAATAGTACCCAAAACATTAGCTTTCACATCAAGAGCCGCTTGCAATCACTTTTGTACAACTCAAATTTTACATATCGATTGTCTTTGCAAAAACAGTCGATTAGAGTAGTTGCAAACATACCTCAAAGAGTAGAAGAATTGTGAGAAGAAGTTATTTTGATCACTATTCCACACAAACTTATCTCAGAGGGAGATCTATGAAATAGTTTTGGAATCATAGACATTTTGCAAGATTGCAACATCAGCAAGAAGATCGGTCATGCTTATAAGTCTTTATAACATAAGCAAGAAGATCTGAATCTTTGGTCCTATACTTCACTTCAACATGTTCCAAGCGTTCATAATCACTTTTAATTATATTTCTGTGATCTCTTTTTTCTCACCTTCTTTAAAATATTATAAATTTAAAACTAATATTATAATAATTCTTATCAGTATAATGCTTTTTTAAATATAATAAATAATAAAATCATGTTACTTGATATTGAGATACAATTATTTTCAAAAAAGTTTTCATACCCGCACATGGTGCGGACTAGTCACATGGAATGGTGAATGTACAAACACAGGGCGATGCTCAGTCCTACAAATGATGATATTGATCAGATCAATGATTATATGCTTTCCAGATTATCAGGTAAACAATTTTATGATTTTGTTGACTTTTAACTATTTCATAAATAATTCATTATAATTCAAAATTATTTTATACTCAATTCCTTTTATACAAATTACTCAGGTGCAGATAAAGTCTATCTAAGCTCTGATAGCATTGCTCCTTCAGATATTGACCCAGAAGATGACTTGGTGTATCCAACAGAGTTTCTAAACAGCATCAAAGTGTCTGGAATGCCTAAGCATTGTTTGCGATTAAAGGTTGGTGCTCCTATTATGTGTCTTCGTAACATTGATCCTAAAGGAGGGTTATGTAATGGAACTAGGCTTGTTGTTACTCAATTGGTGCATCATGTGATTGAAAAGAGCGTGATAAACTAGGTGAAAAACCAGGTGAAAATTTTTTAATCCCTAGGATGTTTGTCACCCCACCAGAAACAAAAAATAAACTTCATGATGCGACGCAGATAGTTTCAAGTGTCTTTAGCTTTCGCAATCACCATATATAAAAGTCAAGGACAGACATTGAAAAATGTTGGTTTGTTTCTACCTAGACCCGTATTCTCTCATGGGCAGCTATATGCTGCTATATCATTGAGTAAGGATTATATAATATTTGCAATCAATTTTTACATGCTATTATATCTTACCTTTCATAATTTATAATTTATAATAACTTCAATATTAAAATTAAATATGTTTTCACAAAATGTTCATACCCGCACATGGTGCGGACAAGTCAACTAGTTAGTAATAAAAATAATACTACTCTAAAATTGTTTTAAAATTGGGTACAATCTACTCATTCTTTTCATTGTCTTTTGGAATAATTCTACACCTTTTTCTCTAATTTTATTTTTAACAAATGTTAGCAGTCATATATAGCATTAACCATTCACGAAATCAAGTTTAAAAGACGTTAACCTTGAGAATAACAAAAATCACTGTTTGCATTTCATTAATTTAGAGTAAATTTATTAATTGTCAAGTCTAGTAATTATACAAACAAATGCATAATTTTATGTTGGCATTTTGTTAGTGATACAAAAAAGGGAGAATTTGCCAGAAAACCATAAACATTTATAATATTAGAGAAACATGATTAGGAATACAAAAATTAGTTTTCACTTCTCGACCAACGTCCAAAATTACGAATAAGTCCTCACTTATCACTGCACTCCCCGAAATTACGATATTGAGTAGCCGTCGTCGGAGCCGCGGTCATCATTACGGAGGACGATGCCGCGGAGGAGGAGAAGGAAGAGGAGGGAGATTGTCCGGTGGCGGTGCGGTGGCTATCCGGTGGCGGTGGCGGTGGCAGCGGCGGAGCTAGAAAATTTTTTTATCAAGGTCAAAAGTTTTATCAGGAAAACTATATAAAAACTTAATTTAGATTCTTTGAGATTTTCTAATACTATTTTTAGTTATGAGGTTTTTTTTCTTACTTCAAATCTAATTTCCATATACATACATATTTATTGATTCATTTTAGTAAATTTATAGCTGTGAGAAAAAAAAACTTGATCCACATAGCATTTTAACTTTGTATGAACAACCCCCCAATTTCTTCTCTTCATGTTTTGCGGTGAACAACCCCCCACCAATCTCATGACCGGTACCCCCCCCCCCCAACATCAATATGGAGCCGACACAATATGGAGCCGACATGACAGTTGTGTACCGAGATACGCAACCAGGTAAAATGGTTGGATCGATAATGTAGCCGGGGGAGATTGTGACGGTGGATTTTCCGGTTGTGTTGAAGAGGACGGTGATGGTGGAGGAGGAGAATGGACGTCGTTTGGAGGCAGAAGAAAGATATTATTATTGGATTCTATTGGAGGAGATGGTGGTGTTTCGGAGGAGGAGGAGGAGAAGAGGATTTAGTTGATTACGGTGGAGGAGAATCGGCGGGGGAGAAGGGAGATTGTGGTGGAGTAGGTGGAGAGGAGAGAGAGATAGAGAGAGAGAGACAGAGCTAATAGTAGGGCTTTTTTTGGAATTATGAAAATTTCAACAGTGTATATATTGTTGACCTAAGAGCATGTACATTGGAGACAATGTGGGTGTGTCTCACAATATAAAATTATTAAAATTTGAGTAAAAGGAAGAAATAGAGTGTTTTTTGTTGAAATAGTGTGGTGTATTGAAATATAAAATCAATAAAAGTTGAGTAAAGAGAGGAGATAATGGGTTTAGTTGGAGAGATTGTGTCTTGGGGAAGACATAAGAGAGAGAATATTAATGTGTGTTTAAATATAAAATTAATAAAAGTTGAGTAAAAGGATGAAAGAGAAGGTATAAAGTTGAGTAAAAAATGAAAAATAATGTATAAAGTTGAGTAAAAAGAAGAGAAAGTGTGTTTTTAATATTTTTTTATTGTGAGACATCCACATTGGGTTTCCAATGTTAATGCTCTAAATACTAATAATTCTATGTATATCCACCGCAAATTCCCTACAAAAAATGTAGATAAATTATGCTAGAAAGTAGTTCTTATTGTGTGATAGGCAGAGTCGTGCCTATGTGTTACAAAAATAAACATTTGCTTAGGGAATCATTTTCAAAAAAATGAATATAAGGACATCAATTTGAGAAAAAAACTTAATAACATATATTTTACTAATTATTAGTTTCAAAGTAGTAAAATATATTTACATGGGTTTACATTTGAAAATATGTAGTAATATTAGTAAGTCAAATATGAACTTGCCACAATGAAAAAAGAAGTTTACTACCCATAACTAATAAGTATCTAAATTAAAATGATTCTTTAAAAGTTTTTAAGAACATTATTGTTGGTGATTATCTGTTTCGCTGAACTAAAAGTTCTAAGTTAAATTGTTGAAGAAGAAGTTAAGAGGCCCATTACTGTTAGACTTTTTAAAAAGTGTTCATGATTTTTATCTAAATTCTTGGATCGTTATCATATATTATTGATGATTTCAATTTCGTTTGCATCTACTGATATAAGTTTTTAAAAGTCGAAGATGATAAATTTTTATATTTGTTAGACTATTTGACAAGAAAAACGAACGATTTGGCTATTTTATCCATTGAAAAAAAACTTTAAAGGAAGATTAATTGATTTAGAAAGTTTGGTCAATAATTTTTAGAAGAAAAAATTATATTTTGGAACTATTATTTGATTTGTTGATTTTTTTTTAGCTAAATGACAATAATACTTATTATTATAATTGTTTTTATAAATAAGGGCATTTTATTTCTAGTTGCTTCTGTATGCGATTAGTGTTGGCACGACATTGATAGGTCAATGCTTCAAGCAATTTTTGTTGGGATATCAACCAAAGTCCCAAATCGGAAGGTTAGACAAGAATGGTCTAATATATAAGTAATGTCCAACTCTAATTAGTATGATGTCTTTTGGGAAGGAGCCTAAAGATAAATCCGTGCGGGCTTTGCGTCTTGGGCTCAAAATGGACAATATCATACTAATCAGAAGACATGTGCTTTGAAAGCCCCACAAATGATATCAGAGCCAGGTTTGAGAAAAAGGTATACCTGGAGAAGTGGGTATGGGCAATAAATGACGTGGGAGGAGACCCTTCATAAGATGACCTCGCGAATAAGAGGTACATGATGGGTGCCTAAGGTTTCGCTAGAGGGGAGGACACGAGTTTATTGGTCCTTTGTTTGAGGGGGAGATTGTTGGGATAGCAAACTAAGTCCCACATCTGAAGATTAGACAAGAATGGTCTAATATATAAGTAATGTCCGACTCCAATTAGTATGAGGCCTTTCGGAAGGAGCCTTAAGATAAATCCGTGCGGACTTTGCTGCTTTGGTCCAAAGCGGATAATATCATACTAATGGGAGAGTTGAAGATGGGCTTGGAAAGCCCTACAAATGGTATCAGAGCTCTGGTTCTAGAAAAGGAGACCTGGAGAAGTGGGTGTGGGCTGCAAGTTTGGTGTGGGAGGAGAGCCCTCAAAAGGTGACCTCGCAAATAAGGTGCCAAGATGGATGTCAAGTTTCGCAGGAGGTAGAAGGCCACGAGTTTATGTGGTACTTGGTTTGAGAGGGAGATTTTTGGGATATTAACCTAAGTCCCACATCGGAAGATTACACAAAAATGGTCTAATATGTAAGTAATATCCAACTCTAATTAGTATGAGGTCTTTTGGGAAAGAACCCAAAAATAAATCCGTGTAGGCTTTGCCTTTTGGTTTAAAGCGGATAATATCATACTAATCAGAGAGTGGATATGTGCTTTGAAAGACTCACAAATTTTCCTAACAAATGATTAAAAAAGGTTCCAAAGTAGTAAACGAGATAGAATAAAATCTGCCTTTTAAAAATCGATATTCCCTGTGTACGCAGAATTTTTATAGTCATCGTGTACTCTAACATGTTTGACTTAATATTTTTTTGGTGAAAAAAAAAAAAAATCTTTTGGTGAGGGCAAGTTTAACTATATGATAATAATATTTCAGATATATTTACAAATCGAAAGTACGCATCTCGTTTCATGTTAATACAATATTAATGTATTTTTCATTTTAGCCGTATATTTTTTCGTTCTTTTTTTATTAGAACGTTAATTGTATATTATCTACAACAGAAAAAAGTCAAAATGCACTTATAGGCTCTGAATGGTAACAACAGAATGATTAAATTTCTGGCAGAATAATTAAATTTCTAGCAGAATCTGGTAGAATAAAAGAAAGTTAAATGGTGTCAGTAGAACCATTATACCAATAGCAGAATCATTCTAGAGACAAAAACTGACAGTATAACCATTAAACTGATAGTAGAACCATTAAACAAAACCATTAAACGAATTGTGTCAGTAGAACCATTAAGTCAATGGTAGAACCATTAAACTAGTACCATTTAGAACCATAGTAAGAAATCCCACGTTCATGTTCGTGTAGTGTTATCTCAGAAGTCATGTAGAGATTTGTTGTCACCATATCAATTGAATACTACCTAATTAAATACACTTACATTAGTAATAAGATACATTAATATTAATTTGATGACATTAAAAAAAAACCCAGCGTTGCCGATATTTGTAAAGCCAACGGCTTTAGAAATTATAAAAAGCTTGATCACTACTCACTATTTTATTATAAAGTCAATCAGGTCGTGTATGCTATCGAATTAATATCTGCGGTTACAAAATCTGTAGTACCTATCTTTAGTATTTAACTAGATGAGAGCCCGCGCGTACGCGCGGATCGGATTTGTAATTATATTTTTAAGTATGTTTTTGTTTTGGTTTGGTAGTTCTTCTACATCGTGATCGCGTCTTTCTCAATCTCCGGGTGCATTGATGCATACATTCTCTTACACCATGAATGACTTTTTCTACCAAAAATGAAACATACTAAACTGAAATTTGTGTAAATCGTTGTTTTAATCATTGATTTGTATAAGAAAAGACAACGATGGATCTTGTGAGCTCTTACCAAGAACGAAGCTGAAGTTCATCTGCATGCCTGTTCTTTTCAAGAAATCTTCATTTATTATGTCGTTCATATGTTTTCATAAAGATTTTTGTGTGACCATTACTATTGTTTATTTGTCTATCTTTGATTTTAGCTACAAATACGCATCCATGAAAGTAATGTAAAAATAAGCGAAATGTTAAAAGATGCATTATCTATAATGAGAGCTCCTCGTTTGATTGAAATCTTTGCTTTAACACATCTTTCTCGTAGTTTCACAATAACATAAGCTAACCTAAACTTTGAGTCCCTTGGTTTTTTCCTTTATAGCTAAAAAAGAAAAGGATAATTTTTTTTGAGAAATCATGGTAGCAACCCACATGGGAAATGATAACAAAGCATCCTTTGATTAATACTGAAGCAAAACGACTATAAGGAAACTAAAAGAATAAAGAGGAGAACTATAAAATTAAACGTTGCAACATCAGAAATTTCCAACGATATCTGAACCCTCGAGCATAACACACACAAAATACAACAAAACCCTCAGCTCTAGAATCAAATAAACCTTTTTAAGCTTTCATGTGAAGAAAACCTATAGGAAAAAAGAAGAAGCCGAAAAGTGTAGAGTTGAAAAGTTTTATTTTCAAATATGAATATGCCACATATCGATTATAGAGAGCATCACATGTCTCCCTCTGAAGAGAGTGGTGGTCATCTATTATAGTATGGTTTATTTATCATAGTTATTAGTTTTAAGAACATATTTACCTATTTTTACTTACCGAATTGTTATGTGGTATCGTATTATTGTTATGTGGGTTGAGTTTTGGTCATGTTTGGTTTACTTATTGTTCCCGTGTTTCATTTATTGGATGTTTTTGTTTTCTCATAATGATGAGAGTTGCATATTAGATATTATACAAACAATAAAGAGAAATTCTATTGATTGAAATGATTTTAAATCCGAACATGATGAGATTGTTTACAAATACTCAATAAATATGTTAAATTAGTTTGGAGAGTAATTTATTTTTAATGATCTATGTATAAATGTTATAGAATTTCCCAAATTTGGTATCTTTGGTATGTAGTCAGAGCCGGCCTTGACGTAACGCCGGTGACACATCCGGCGTTAGGCATCAGTATAAGTTATTAATTTTATGGGCATCATTTCCACAAAATTCCTTTGTATCCTAGCTGTAGAACGCAGAAAGTATTGACTAAATATGCAGAGTTCGAGTCCCAGATCCTGGGAAATGCAGTAATTTTTTTTAATTTATCATTATAATGGGGCATCAAAATGAAATTAGGCTTTAGGCAACCCAAGACTATGGGCCGGCCCTGTATGTAGTTGTGAGCTTCAGTGGTTAATTACTAATTTTTCCATGACATGTTTTCTCTAAGGAACATTGATACTTTGTAAGGAAAGAAAAAAGTTATGGTGAGCAAAGGATAAACTGGGTGGGTAATTATCTTCACTTAAACTCGATAGCTCTTTAGTTTTGAAAAGTAACGTCCATACCGGTTTATACAACACACTCGTGAAACAAGAAAAAGTGGATATATAACTCAAACATTTAAAAATATGCATTAAACCCGGAAAAAAATATCTAGAAACCTCTATGGAAATTGGAAACGAATTGTAAGAAAATTCATGAAAGCGGAATTTTAACTTGGTAGGTTTTCACTGTCTCTTCAACCATTTCTTTTGGTATGCAACAACAATCAACTTATTCGTAGCCTCTCAAATTAAAAAACTTTTAGGAATAAGCTGAGAGTACACCCCAATAAGACCAAGGAGAGACGATCTACCCCGATGAATCAAAGTTATCTGTAGATGTTGACGTTTTAGGCTCCAGAGATTCATGCATAGTCATCACACACCTGAACATCGGATAGAGAGACGTAAATCTCAAGAACATTGTTCTTCACATTCAACACAAATTATTTCATCGTAGTTCGTTACATTATAGTTGAAGATACAAGTGTCCAACATCTAAACAAAGAGCCTGTGGATATTACAACAAGTGGTATCAGAGCTAAATCGATCCCTAAACTCGATCTAGCAAGTTTTGTGTTCAAGTAAGTCATGGAGTCGATGATCGATGATGAAGATGATGAAGACGACAGTGACGATGATAGTGAGGAAGATGATGCAGATGAAGATGACGGACAGATCACCATCACGGAGGAGAAGCCGTTAGAGTTAAAGAGAAAGAGAGAGCTGATCGTCGCCGGTTCAGTCACCATGTGGTGTTATGGTGCTGTGTGTATCTCTTGCGTTCGTATCAAGGAGAGGAAGGGAGTGAACTCTCGGTCGAATGAGGAGAAAGAGGAAAGCGTGGCTTGGGCATGAGTTGGAGGTCGATATAGAGCAGCTCGAAGAGAAGGGCAGAGGTGGAGCTAATGGTGAGAAAACCATCACAGAAAGAGGCGTTACATTAGAGAGAAGAAGACAAGGAGTAAAATCATCGAGAGAGAGGTCAAGGATAGAGATTATGAAGAAAAGAGACAGAGATAGAGAGAAGGGATTTTAGATCAATGGAGGAAGAGAACCCAGATAAGTGAGCGATGGGATGATGGGTAGTTGAGTCACAGGAGTTGATGTGGTCACGGTGTCACTGCGAGGTTTGGAGTATGAACTGATCGGAGGCTTAGTTGACTTGTCGACGAGAGTTTCTAGTTGGAGTTGCCGTTGTGAATCGCCAGAGGGAGTCACCAAGAGTAGATCGACGGCAAAGGAGTTAGGGTTTCATGAACTCCTGAGGTTTTCTTCAGAAGAAAGTGACAGCCACAGAGTAATCACTGGAAATTGTGGAGGCGGTGGTGGTGGTTTGAGTTATGGAAGGAGCCATCGGAGATTGCAAAGATTCTCGTCGCGTAAAGGAGTTATGGTTTGCGTAGTGTTCGGTGTGGAGCTACTGCGACAACCAAAAGGAGTCACCGGAGGTTGGAGACGCGGTATAAAGTCACCGGAAAGTGTCACGCCGTCCACTGGAAACATAATCGGATGAGGAGAAGTTCAGTTGTATCGGGAAAATTGGAAGGCATGGAGAGAGAGAGAAAAAAAGGCTGGGCCAAGATAGAGTTTGTGAGAGATAGGCCTTTATTTTAGTAGGAGCAGATGGGCCAAAGATATGTATGTTACAGCCTATATGGAATGTGAAGTAAGTTTGTTTCTATACGGCGATCAAAAACGCTGCGTTTTTGGTGAAGGAGCTTTTATCTCTTGGCGAAGCAAACGTGGACGCGTTGTTAGAGATCGATGGCGTCGAAGAAGCGTTCGTGAGATTGATTCGTGAAACTGTATGTGAATCGTCTTTAACTTTGATCCATCACATGATCTCGACAAGGCCAGAGATTGTTTCGAGGTTTATTGAATTGGATCTGGTGAATTTAGCGGTGGAGTAAGAGTGGTGAAAATTCAGTGATGTTGTCAGAAGATCAGAGTTTTAGGAAACGATATACAAAGCAGGAGATGGTGAGGTATCAAAGTTCTTCTGATACATCGAAAGGATCCAAAAGGAGATGGAGAAGAAAGGATAGGAGAGAAGACGAAAAAGAGAGAAAAAGGAAGGAGAGAGTTGTCGTGGGAGAAGAAGAAGAGAAGAGAGAGCGGATCTCTATGAGATCGTGAAGAAGAAGAGAGAAAGAAGAAAACGGCGAGGAAGAGAGAGAGAGAGAGATCGTGAGTGGAGAAGAAGGATAAGTGGAGAAGAAAAAGAAGAGGAGAAGAAAGACAGAGAGATCTCGTGAGATCGAGGAGAGAAAGAGGAAGAAGATTTTGAGGAAAGGAGAAGGCGTGATGTTGAGGCCGAGAGGTGACGACAAAATGGAGACGTTGATGGCGGAGACGATGGAGGTTGCGGCGACTCCGATTAGGAGTGACGGTGCTGCGCTGATGGCGACAAGTTGAAGGCGCAGATCAGAGATGGAGATGGTGTGGAGAAGATCAAGCTAAAGAGGAGAAGAAAGGAAAAATCTGGACAGTTCGGAGATACCAACTTCAGTGGTAATAAAGGAATTGGAGACGATGCTTGGTTCTGTGGCGTTTAAAGAATGGAAGACATTGATTCGAGTTTCCGGAGAGGATTTTCGGGGACCGAGGTGCATTTGGTGGGGTATGGAATTGGTTTGATATGGTGTTACGAGAACGACAAAGTGAGGAAATGTCGTGATTGAGAAAGATCATATCATAGTGCAGAGTGATGGTTACAGCAAGGAAGTAGCTTCAAGGTTCTGAAGTGAAGTGGTGAAGGCTGTAAGAAGGAGTCTCAGGTTGTGAGACAAGTTTTGAAGAAGCTGACAACTGGTAAAAGTTGTAAGGAAGAGTCTCAGGTTGTGAGACAAGTTTTGAAGAAGCTGACAGTTCATGTCTGTTGGTGGAGTGTTTTGTTAGTTTGATCAGCAGGTTGAGCAAATATATTTGTGTCGAAAGTCGTCTTGACCAGGTGGAGTTAAGCGGCGGGGTCTGTTAGCAACATCAGCGGTACAAAAGGGTGCTCAAGTGCAGTGTGTTCAAACGGTCAAGTAAGTCAAAGAATGTTTCTGAGATAGAAAACATGGGTGACTTAAAGGTTTCTGCAATTGATTTCAGTAAGGAAATCAAATTTGTAGAGGGAAAAAGGAAGGTTTAAGTTTGAACCGATTCATGGTCTTGATATGGCTGTGAAGGAAGTTGTGTGGTTGATAAGCTCAAAGGCAGTGATGCTTGAGGTGTTTGAGAAGCTTATAAGAGTTATGGGAGTCTGTTCTAAAGAAGAGTAAACTGAATGGAAATGGTTTTCAATTTAAGGGAGGGAATGAAGATACAAGTGTCCAGCATCTAAACAAAGAGCCTGTGGATATTACAACAATAGTTCTGATATTTGTCTCTTATCCCTTTTGAAGCTCTTCCTTTCCTGCTCAAAATACAAGTGTTGTAGCATACCCATACATTCTTCCAGATTCTTTTCGGTTTCGTACTTTGGTGAATATTCTTCCCACATTGCACATTGTTACATTCAACATTAGAGGTTTAGTTTTATACAAAGTAATGTGTATAAGATTAAAATGAGAAATTGAGAATGACATCACTAAATGTTTTATTTAGGGATTTTGTTTTGGACGAATAATGAATCTGGCGAGAAATACCGTCGAAGCAAATTTGTGTAAATAATGAATCTGAAGTTGTGTAAAAAATTGCAAATTTAATCCTATTGTTTTCTGCAAAATTCAACACATAGATGCAGTCTAAACAATAAAGACGAAGAAATTGGGGAATGGTACTTTTCAGAGAGTAAAATCCACAAACGTGAGACGAAAATAATTTTGTCAGACATTATAAATAACAGTTACCATCATCCAGGGCCGGTTCTTATGCTGTGCGGGCCGTGCATCTGCACAGGGCCCCACGCGTGAGAACCATTTTTCAGCTGATTTTTTTTTTAAAAAGGGCCCTAAATTTTTTAATTACTTGTAAAAAAGGCCTTAAATTTTATAAAACTTACAAAAAGGCCCTAAATTTTGGTAAATTTTTTTTTTTTGCACAAGGTCCATATTTCAACTGAGCCGGGCCTGACCATCAACTTAGAATGCCCTCAATATTAAGAAACTAAGATCCAAATAGAAATCTCATAAAATCAGAATATTAAAACAGAACAAAAGAGCAAGAATTTATAAACGTAAAGCCGACTCACACTGAGACCAACTCATGTAGACTCATACATAGCGCAATACCCTAATTTACAATATATCATAATCAACTCAAATTTGGAATTGCTAAACAAAGAAACATGATAATTGAAAATACGAATGATTTTACCATAATCTTTGGTGATGACTCAACGTACGACTGTACTTTGGCGGCGAGACTAAGTTTAGACATTTTTATGTTCTGTTATTAATCTTTAAATGCACATGAACCCAAAGGAAGTGAAGATCCATCGAACCATAAAACAGAAGGGTTTCTGGTGATAATCACAATCGACGAGAGGCGACGTGAGGAGACGGAAGAGGAGAGATATAGGCTTTCTAAGCTAATTTTGTAGAGGGAGTAAAGCAAGATGTTTTGGAGCTATTAAATTCCGGAGTAGCAGCGATCCGGATGGAGACAAAGATTGGGAAGTCGAAAGAGTTCGAAGGGTTTTAAGTTGATGAGTTTTTTTTTTAAAAGTAAAACATGTACCAACCAATCAAAATGCCACGTGTCAGCCTCTGGTGAGTGCTGGCATCTATTATAGTATAGATTAATTGACTAGTGCTAAGTCAAAAAACTTTTGTTAATTGAGATTAATATATAGGTTGAATTTTTATCCAAGATTCCCGACGACATTGGTTTGTCAAACTCTCCTTTGGTTCTTTTCAATTTTCTTGATTTTTCGTTTTTTTTTCCTCTGAGATAAAACGTCAAGTGCTCGGCACGCCCATCTTTGTGATCAATGCAATTTGTAAAATCAAATTTATTTTTGAAAAAATACAATTTGTTTTAAAAAAAAAATTAGTAAATGTAAATGATGTATCATGCAATAATGAACTACTTCATCTGTTTTTTTTTTCACCCGCCTGTTTATAACCATTGTCTCGTTTTAACTTATAATTGTTATCTTCACCAGTTTAATTGGTAGTTAAAGAGGCGATTTAACTATGTCTGGTCCATTTTTGTTGTTGTTATGTGACCTTAAAGCCAAAGTGCTTGGAATTTTTTTATAGTCAAATACTTTTTTTGGGAGTTTTTTCTTGGTGCTAACCGATTGAGTGTTGGATCTTGCACACGAGATCTAACACATAAAAGAATAAGAGGAAGCTCTCCCAACTCATTCATCTGGTATTTACTATTGAAGAAAACCAATAAAACACTTATCATATTGTTTCTCTAGTTCTTTCATGAAAGAAGTGATCACTTCGATTCCGTGTTTATTAACGAAATCTTTGTTCCCAAAATCAAATTTCAAACCATTAATTTGATCTACTTTGGCACTTACGTCCACAACCAGTTCTTTTGAGTATCATTCTCAAACCAATTTAAGTTGTGTCAAGAAGAAAGACCTTGATTGTTAATTTTTAAAATGGTTTAGGATTGAACCAAATAATTGGTTTACTTTGAACTGGATATATGCTTGTTTAGTTAGTTAATAAAGAATTAATGGTTGACAAGGATAATAATATTGAAGTGATGCTTGTGTTTGACCGTGACTGATTGTTAAATTTGTTATTTGTATGTAAGAACTAAAAGACGTGCATGTGTAAATGGATATTAGTATATAAGTTCTGAATGTGTATGAAATGAGTTTTTACATGTAAGGATCCAATGTATGATCTTCATTAATATTGCCTTTCATGGACACGATAAAACTCCAAATTTTATGTCATAAGAAAATACACAATGCTTCCGCCAATGAAAATATTAACCCCGCACAAAATAATGCGTTCCACGGTGTTTGCTTCCAACTCAAAATTCATTGTGTATTTGCCCTTGTCTATTACTTAAATCATGTCGTACTTTTTCGATGTGGGATATTATTCCTTGATATTTTGTTTGTTCTCCATCCCCATAATTAATCATATGGTATTTGATAGACACGTACAATGTTGTTGCTTGAATGTTACATCAAATTTTACAAGTAGGTATGTAATTGGGTAAACAAATATACATGAGAGAAGAGTATAAACTATAGAGGCTAACGACTGAAGGCAATAGAAAGACATACACCAAGAACAAGCCATGCCCCAACGAAGTATCCCAATATCTTTGTCGGTCCTACATCTTCCGGTTCCTGTCCATTACGTAACGATCCAACTAAATCTGAGTTTTTATGAAAACAAAAACATTCAACATTTCATAACCGAAACAAAAACAGAACGGTACCTGAGGCGGTGGCTCTTCCCTGGATGGTTCCATGATGTCAACCTCAAACGGCCAGATATACCGCTCTGCTTTTTCGCTTCTAGCTAGACTCCAATCGTACATTCTTCTCTCTTCCACGGTCGACAAGATGGTATACGAATCCTAAAAATACATTCCTTTATATATCACACTTCCAAGAATCTCACAAGATGATATGGGAAAAATTAAAAAAGGTTTGGTTGATTCAGTGATACTGACTTTGATAAGATCCAACTTGGTCTTGAGTTGTTCTTCTTCTAGGCCTTGTTCTTTTAGCTCCTTAACTTTATCTTTGTAACCAATTCTAACCTAATAATAAAAAAATCAAACTTCATAGTGGTTTCATTTAAAACAATTACTACTTAAAATGATTCAAAGCAGCTAAATCACTCATAATTATTGCCATTGTTACCAAATTAATCTATAAATTTCACAAAATCATGAATCATGTACACTAAAATCCAGTCTCAATCCCTAATGTACGAGATTGAAATTGAGAACCCAAAAAAGAAACGGACCTGATCATAAGAACAATTTCTGGGAATCCCAAGCCGACCGTAGTGATCTACATCTGTAATCGCTGCATTTCTAATCAAAAACTCCATCAATTTTTCCTTTCTTCGTCGGAAATTCAAAACAAAATCAAAACGAGAAGAAGAAGAGACAGAGAGAGGGATTACGAAGGCCACGGAGAGCGCGTTCGACGTTAAGAGCTGAGATTAAAGACGGAGACTCTTTCGGTGCTTCGTCAACGGCGGTGCTAGATCCACCGTCGGTTTCACCGGAATTTCTCGCCGGCGAACAGATCATCGTCCGCTTCGTGATGGTTGTAGGCTTACACGGGAAAGAGCACGTGCTCGGTACGTGATGGAGGACGGATTCGCCGAGAATGTGCACTAACGGCGGCTGAGCGATCGTCGATAAGGAAGCCATGGCTCTAAGAATTTCAAACGGATACAAAATTGTGTCAACCATTAAAAATACACTCGACGTGGATAAATCATCATGCAAGTCACTCTAACAAATTTATTTATATATTAAGCTTGTTTAAACAAGCATCAAAGTCGTTGTAGTATAGTGGTAAGTATTCCCGCCTGTCACGCGGGTGACCCGGGTTCGATCCCCGGCAACGGCGCTACTTTTTTTGTTTTTTTGTCTTTTCATTGTTAATAATTAGTTCCCAAACGGTGTCGTTTATCTTCTTTTACTTCGTTATTAAAAAAGCTAACAATGTTGTAAAAGCAACCATTTTGGTATTTGGGCACAAAATACTGGACATGATGAATACATGATACAACACAATCTACAATCGAAGTCCTGATAATATAACAACACGTTATACTACACATCATTCGATATGTACAGAGTCAATCTCATGATTTTTCTCACTAATATTTTAAAAGAATTGAGTCTTGAAAATAAAAAATACCAGAGTACAAAAGATAAAATTAAGCAGACTTGAACTAGACTTTTTTTCTTTCTTATATGTTGTTTTTATTAGAGCTCTCGCCGGATTTCCAAACCACATCGTTAAGTGTGGTTGAGAGCTTCTTGTAGAACTGCAAAGAAAATAGATGAACATATATCAGATACGGTAGAAAGATCATATTTTCCGCATGGTCAAAAATATGATATTAGTACCTTATGGAATTCTAAAGTATCCCCTTTTGTTTTGCGGACTTCGATCATATGAAGAGACGGTGATACTTGAAATATCTACAAAACATTTTAGGATTAGATCATAATGTTTTTCATTATCCATGTCAATTCAGATCCAGATACTAAGGTAATAAAATCAAAAAGTCATGTGTGCATATTGTACCTCAGTCGCCACTCTTAGGTTTCCCTTCCTTCCAGCAGTCGCGTTTTCTAGTCTCATCTACGTACAAAAGTAACGGGTCAGCCCGGCCGTCAGTGAAAGATGACATGATAACTAGAATAATCTGATATCCATAAAAGGAAACTTCCACACCACGAGGAAGTGATCAACAACTGTGATAATATGTTAACTTTATTTTTGACAATGTCAATAGCTGTTAGTTTTTCACATGATCGGTTTACCTTATAGTTTTTCTTTTGAACATCAAAACCAAGAGGCTTAGAAGCTTCTTCAATTTTCTGGACTAAATCATTAGCAGCGCCTTTAGCGGCAAATCTCGTTTCTCGCTTGAATCCCTGTAAAGTTAAATGGTATAGACTTCATTAATGAAAATATAACGTGGGGAAGCCTTAACCCTGATGTGATCTATATATTTGTTGATATGATGAGAAAAGTTGTATGGAAAATGCAAGGATTCAAGCAAATTAACATTGTTAATCTAAGAGACACACCTCTTCTTCTTCAAACAAGTTCCCGAGATCCAGAGCTCTCGACATTGATATCAACTCAAAAGCATTCATAGAAGTTGGTTGCTCCTCTTTCTTTTCTGTGACATGATGCTCCTGATTCATACATCACAGATTGTTAGGGACATTATTCAAGTAACTAAAAGGGAAACACAAATTAATCATCTTATAGATTCCAGATGAAATAAAAATATATGACTCACTTCTGAATCTTTAAAAACAGCATTCACATCATCCAAGTTTGCTTCTTCTTTCTCCTCGAAAACAGCTGGCTTGTAATTTTTCTTGAACCATGCATCTTCCAGAATCTCTGGGATTGTGATACGCTGTCATATTAACGCACAGTCAAATTAGTTTTATCGTTGAAATTAAAGATGAATGGTGTTAATTTATCCTCGTATGTTTTGAACTATCAAGTTTTACATGCAAAGACACCGATAAAGGCGACGAGAGTAAAGAGTCAATCAAGAATATATAAATATTTTGATAGAAAAACCCCATAATAGGAAAACACAATAAACCCTTAGTTAAATCATGACCAAGATACTAAATCAAACAATCTCAATCAATCATCACCACATCATTATTCATTACTGAATATCTATGATAAAACTACCGCTACGTATATAACCAAACAAATGCAGTTTTGCATTTTCGAAAGATTATGTAAATCTAACAGCAGTAGCTCATTTCAGGTAGATATCCACAGAAGTAAAGAGTTAAAAAGAATGAAAACTTAATGATTATATGACACAAAAACCAACATTAAATGGAAATAAAACCACCCTTGTTAGCATATTAAGAGCTTCAGATGCCTTATTATGCTTTCTAATCTGTTTATTATGGTGAAGAAAATTAATTGGGTCAGTTAAATGTACACTGCAAGCCAAACTATAAACAAATCCTCCAAGTCAATTATGCTTTTACGTTTCGCGACTGCATTTATTCACGAGTAAATGATGCTCTCTACATACGCATATTGATTTATTTGACATCAAACCTAATGACACTATGTTGAATATATGTTCAGTCATAATTTTCCACCAGATCCCTGGTAACCCCGAACCCGTCTAATTTTCTAAGAATAGAAACAAGATGAGATTCTTGGGGAACTAATAGATTTAAATTTTGACTGTATAGTAAAGCAAAATATCTTACAGTCATAGGGTTTGGATCCAAGATCCGGACTATCAAGTTCTTGGCACCAGGAGATAGCCATGGAGGACAATGATATTCACCAGCTGTTATCTGAAAAATGACGAAATTACAACTTGAGAAAGAGATCACATAAAATGGTGAATCACGAAGCCTCCGAAAATTTACAAAACTTGTTACCATCTTATACAGCGTCATGAGATTAGAATCCTCGAAAGGCAAGTAACCAGCAAGTAGTACAAAGAGTATCACTCCACAAGACCACAAGTCTGCGGTTGCCCCGTCATAGCCTTGATCATTAAGAACCTTGGACAAGAGTAACATTGAAGATATTAAAACATGGTGCAAAAACCACATGAGAAGCCACATGACTAAGCATACCTCAGGAGCAGCATAGTTTGGAGTTCCGCATGCAGTGTGAAGAAGACCATCCCCCTGCCAAAACCAATTAAGTCTCATAAGCTGAGAAAGCCAAGGAACAATTTATACACAGAAGAACAGGCATGGCTTGGAACTTCACAGGATAAGAAGGATGGATTCAGCTATAATATCTACTACCGTTGAAAAGAATATAGAAAGACCAACCCTACTGTGTTATGCCAAATTTTATTAGACTTTTGTAAATACAATCAATAAAATACATCATTACTGAACTTTACGCACATGCATTGAATAAGAAAGGAAAAAAATCAGTAATATTTCAGGCAAACCAAAGGCTGCTTAGAGAAAAAGTTAAGTGGTTACCCTGACTTGTCGAGACAAGGCACTCAATCCAAAATCAGAGACTTTCAGATTTCCTTGAGCATCTAGAAGCAAGTTTTCTGGCTGGAGTGAGAGAAGAATAAAGAAGACAAATAGTAGGCATCAATTAGCTGCATTTAATTAACCACATCCTGCAAACTTGGGCTCAAAATTTACGAAAAAGATTTCTCATACCTTTAAGTCTCTGTGGTACACTCCCCTGCTGTGGCAGTAATCAACTGCATTGATAAGCTGCTGAAAATATTTCCGTGCTGCCTCTTCTCTCAAACGCCCATCATGTACCTGCACAAGTGTAGACTTAATGTAAAAGTTAACCATCAGAAAAAAAAAAAAAAAAAAAAACAAGATACACGTTATAAAGCCCTTGTGAAAGACAAGGAAATCTCACAATTTTGTCGAATAGCTCACCACCAACACCGAATTCTAGTACAATATATATCTTTGTCTTGCTCGCCAAAACCTGGAACAATATCAATCATTTCCTCAAAATTTAGCTTTCAACAGATTTGCTTCTCTTAGAAAGAGCTCCTTATTTGTGGCTAGACATAAGGAAAGTGAGGGCACGTAGATATACCTCATACAACCGCACTACATTTGGATGGTTTATCAGCTTCATAGTACAAATTTCTCTCCTTATCTGTAAAATCAAAGGGCAGGGCACACATCATACTTTTGGATTGAAGACGATTTACTTCTAGAAATGAAAACTAGCAAATCAGTAGACAAGAGAAGAGGCGTGCAACATATAATATGCCGATTAGGAAAGTGAGTGTGAAGATAAGAACTTGATATGCAAGTTTATTCAAACCAAAACAAGATAAGTTCTAACTAGAGCTAGTATAAATTAACTTGAGTTAATTTGAGCTTTGCTTTTGGGACCACAAGTAGCAACGGCTATAATGGTTTGGTTATGAGGAAAGAAAAGGACAGTTTGTCCATTTGTGTCTAAGAGCTCATTGGCTAAACCAAAAGGAGTCTACATTAGGTTTTGGTTGCTGCACATATAAAAGGTTTGGTGAAGCCTTGAGAGAGAGTTGAGCCGCACAAAGATAGAGATAAGAGAGAAACTTGTATTAGCATAAACTTGTTCTTGTTTCTCTAAGATTTAGGTGTAGATTGAGTGTGCTCTAAGTACTAGTGAAGGGCATTAGGGTGAAACACTAATCTTACCTATTTGTAATCTCTATCCTAATTTAGTGGATTCCGAGCTGAGTCTCGGCCAGATGTAGTGACCCTCTTTAACGGGCATGAACTGGTCAAATGTGTGTGTGTGCTCCCTTTCCTTCTCCTTTTCTCTTTCTGTTTTCTCTCCATCTCTAGTACTCTGTTTCAAGCTCTGTTTTTCATATGCTAGTCTCTGTCTTAAACATCAAACTACTTCATATCTTGGTCTGTGCTAGGATTTATGTTCTTAAAGTGAAGGTCTTTGAGACACTAAATCTTAACAGTGAGTTATACCTGTTCAGACATCTTATGCTTGAGAACTTTCTCTTTATCAAGAATTTTAAGAGCAACGGATTCTCCCGTCTCAGTATCCTTGGCATACCTCACTTTCGCAAAAGTCCCTTGTCCAATCGTTTTCCCAACCTCATATTTTCCAACACGACGCTGAACCTTTGGCCGATTCATCGCTCTTAACTTCACCTCTTGATCTTCAAAAACCTGTTTCTTGAAAACGTAATCTCTATATTGTAAGAAATCCAAAAGAACAAGCAAGAGAATGTTTCTTCTCTCAATTCCACAGAAACTAATATTTGAAAAATCACAACGAACCCCCCAGAATTCTTGATATCGTCTACTTCCCAACAACAGTCCAAAATCCCCCAGAATCATGACGTTACATATCCCAATTCTCCACGAAACAATTACTTTCACACAATCGAAGTGAGATTCTCAAATTCATCATCATCATCAACATGTACAACTTTATACAAAGAATTAAAAGCGTAAACAAGTGATTAAGCTCTCAAAGTAACCGAATCACTCTAAGAATCGAAGCATACACACACCTGGAAATCGGCCGTAAAAGTGAGAACCGCCGATGAAACCTTTCCCCGAGCTCAAAATTTAAGCAGGAGAATTTCAAAAAAATCAATGGCGGAGAATTCGCTATGTCGAAGGAGGAAATTTAGAGGTGAGAGAGAAAAGCAGAGATAGAGATGCGACGGATACGATGATTGTAATTTTGAAGCTATAGCTAACAGACAAATTATTTTAATTTCGTGTAGGGACGAACATATTAAGACATTATTATTTTTTTATTCTCATTTACGTATGGGACAAGGACAACAATACATCATTTATTTCCTTGGTAAGATATTATTCTGTTTTTTCCTAATTTTTTTTTTTAGAAATTTCTATTTTTGGTCAAATATTTTTAATTAATTAATTCAGTGACAAAAAAAAAATTGAGAGCTCAGATTTTGAATAGATAGAGACCTAAGTTTTAAAAAGGTACTTTTATTATGAGTGAAAACAAAAGATGTAGTATTAAATTAGCTAGATATAGACTATCTATTACTTTCATTTCACTAGCTTTACTTTGGAAAAAAAATTCACTTTATATATGAATAGAAAAATTTTGGCTAGAAGAGTTTCATAACAGTTAATAATTTTGTGTATTTGCTCCTATGTCAAATAACAAATGTTCTAAATTTGGAAAACTAATAAAAGACAAAAAAAAAAGTCATAAGGCTTTCTTTATTTGACATCCAGAGCCCAAAGGCCCAATCATTTGCTGGCTTTTCTTTAATAAGTTCTTGCAGAAACTTGAGAAAAAAAAACACAAGCAGAAAAAAAAAACTCAGATTTTCCGAAAAAGGTTGAAAGAAAATGGCGGATCAGCTCACCGATGACCAGATCTCAGAATTCAAGGAAGCGTTTAGCCTCTTCGATAAGGATGGAGATGGTAATCTCATTCCCACAGATCTCTTTTTTTTGTTCGTTTATGTTCATCAATCGTTGAGTTGGGGAATTTGTTTGACGACTTTCATACCGTATACTATTCGTGTTTGTTTCGCTTGATTCGTGAACGATCTAGCTTTTGGCTTGTTCGATGAGGATTTGTTTGATTTGCTTGGTTCTTCGCTCGATCGCTTCGTTTTTACGGTTGATTTGGTTCATTTCCCGTATTTTACTACTCTGTGCTAAATCTTAGATATGAACATTCGAGACCATTTTTTGTTTATCCTCCTGATCTTCTCGTACTGGATCTGAAGAGTATGCAGCTTCATGAAATTAATTTGGCATATATAGTCGTATCATGATGTATTCATATTTTGAGATTGAGTTGATAATTGAGGGATACATTGTTAAATGGTGTTTTGTGTGTCTAACTAAACCTAAATATGTAATTTAATTCCTAGTTTGATTATGTGAAAAAGAAATGATGTAATTGCAATCTTATTTCTGCTCTGATTGCTTACAAACTTCTGTTGTATTGAATCATTCTTACCATATAGTGGCCTTTTTTGCGGCGAGAAATGGCTTCGGGTTTTGGAACTCAGCTTTGATACAAAGAATATAGTGTCTTTAAGTATGACATTGCAAGGATATATATGAATCCAGGGAAACATTGAATAAATACGCATAAGCTCTGATTGCTTAGGAAGTTTGTTCATTTCTGATGTGCATAAATGAAGTTTCTTTGTTAACTTGGTATGATTTTTACAGATCTTAATCGGTCCAAATAAGAAATGCAATGACTTACTATAACCAGTAGAAACCTCTTAGTTTGGCTGGCTTTTTCGGCTAAAATCTTGACCTGATAGATAGTTAATCGCTCGTGTAAGCTGCTGATCTGAATATATGTAAGCATGTCTCTGAAGTTTATACTTGAATTTGGTTGCAGGTTGCATCACCACCAAGGAGCTGGGAACCGTGATGAGGTCTCTTGGGCAAAACCCGACAGAAGCCGAGCTCCAAGACATGATCAATGAAGTTGACGCTGACGGGAACGGTACCATTGATTTCCCAGAGTTTCTGAACCTGATGGCAAGGAAGATGAAGGACACTGATTCAGAGGAAGAGCTCAAGGAAGCCTTTAGGGTCTTTGATAAAGACCAGAATGGTTTCATTTCTGCAGCAGAGCTTCGACATGTGATGACAAATCTCGGTGAGAAGCTAACCGATGAGGAAGTTGATGAGATGATCCGTGAGGCGGATGTTGACGGTGACGGTCAGATCAACTATGATGAGTTCGTTAAAGTCATGATGGCTAAGTGAGAGAATCCTACTCCCAAAAAAAAAAAAAAAGGATTTATGATTTCTCTCCTCTATGACTTTTGATTCTGCGTTCTTTAGGACATCTTTTGGTTCTTTCCCTTTGTTTGCTTTGTTTTTCTTGTTTTAAAACTCGTTTAGTGCAATGTGAAGTATGAACTCATATTTATTTTGCTCTTCTCTTTTCAATTTGATATTCTCTCTTTTCTTCATTGTTGGTTTCCTTTTAAATGTTCCATTATGTTGCTTCTTGATTTGGAACGAAAACTATACAACATACTCCAAAAGGATGAAACTGAAAAATGGTTTTTATTTTTCCTTGGACCAACCAAAAAGTTTGCACTGGTAGCTTAGTTTAGTGGCTTTGACTTATAACGGTACCAAATAATCTCCATTGATCAACACATTAAGAAAGGAAAACAATCTAACATTATCCATTTCCAAAAAAAAATTCCATTTTCCATTTACTTTTAAAATATTTTTTTTGTACAGAAAAATGTATCTGTTTGATAGACACCACCATTTGGTTAGCTTTTCTAACCCTGTAGTAGTAATTTGGCTCAACCTCTAAACCAAAACAAATCTAAATGAGTTAGCGAACCTCCCAGCTTCCCCAATCTGATACTTGATCTGGTCTCTGCACAATAACAATAAAACACTATTCCTCCTCATACCAAACTTGGACTTGATGTATAGCTTTGGTAACAATGGACTTCTTGGTTTGGTTGAAACCGATGACGATACGATATGATTTGGGGGATCGAGTTTGGAGGAAGTCGAGAAAGAAGAGGCAACAGCATCATCATTATTAGAAACACCAATAGATTTCCATCCATCAGAAATGAGCTGCATAGTTTTCTTTGTTGGAACAACATTCTTCTCTTCCATTTCTTCGAGAAGCTCTTCCGCTTTCCACGGCTGCTTTGCTTCCCCAAATCCCCATATAAGAGTCTCGTAAGTTGTCAAGTTAGGCGATAAACCAACGATTCCACACATTTTGTTATATACCTGCATCGCTTTCTTCATTTCACCCGCGCTACACCAACCGCTTATGATTGTTGTGTACATCACCACGTTCGGGCGAACACCGAATTTTCTCATCTGATTCAAGATTTGTTCAGCCTTTTCGGGCTCTCCAGCTCGAGCATACCCTTTGGCAAGAATACTAAATGCATGAATGTCGGGTTCTATTCCTCCTTCCAACATATCTCCATATATCTCTTCGCATCGTTTCATATCTCCTACAGAGCTCCATGCATTCATTAGAGTGCTAAATGTTACCACATCCGGTTTTACTCCAAAATCTTCCATTAAATTCACTACCTGCCATATTAACACTAACCGTGTATCAAAATTAAACGAAAATTATTGGAGAGATAATGAATTACTGAAGCATACCTCGCCAACTCCATCCATGTCGTTGATGGCAAGGAAGCCTTTGATTAGAGAGTTGAAAACAATGAGATTTGGATGAACTCCAAGTTCCTTCATTCTATAGAAAAACCTTAAAGCATCTTCCATCTTGCCTTCTTCACAGTAGCCATTCATAATGGTGCCGCAGGTACGTACATTCGGTTTAACTTTGTTGTGTAACATTCTTGGTATTATCATATCCTCAGCTGTGCATGTTGACCCGATCCGTGCATACGCTCTTGCCAATGTGTTAAACGTGACTACGTCGGGTTTTATACCATAAGATTGCATCTTATATACAATGTTCCATGCTTCTTCAATTCTTTTCTGGTTACACCAAGCCTGTACAAGTATGTTACATGTTCTGTCATTTGGTTGGAGCATCTCATCTCGTAACATCGTCTCAAGTAGTCTTGACGATTCCTCCAGCTTACCGAGTTTGCCGTATCCTTTGATGAGAGTGTTAAATGTACTAGCAGTGGGTTTACACCCACTTTCCTTCATTTTTTCAAAGATCTTCATCGCTTGGTCGAGATTTCCAGACTCGGAAGTGGCATTGATGATGGCGTTGAAGAGAATAGTGTCGGGTTTGAGGCCGGATTTCTCGACTTTGGAGATGAGGGAGAGGAGAGAGTGGAAATGCTTTTGACGAGTCAATGCAGTTACAAGAGTGGTGTATGTTATGATGCTTGGCTTGTGGCCTTCTTCGATAAGAGTGTTGAAAATGGAATGTGCCTCTTGTGGTCTCCCTCGTTCTATCAAACCATTCATTAGTTTGGTTCTTGAACGAACATCGCCGCAAGTAGTACCACCTGAACATATCACACAAGGAATTGACCTCAATTGCACTCTCCGATCCTGTGAAGCAAAGGCATACGTTATCTAAAGCCTCTCTTCATTTTCAAATAAGCAATGACAATATCACAACCACTGCTTTTTGAATTCAACTAAGCAGAGTCCAGAATCTATGTGATTTTTTATGATCAATCCATTCAACTTAATCATCTTACAGATCGCAGAGCAGATAAATGACTTACCTCGGAATCTTTGAAAACAGCTTCCACATCATCCAAATTTGTTTCTTTGTTCTCTTCGAACACGGGTGGTTTGTAATCTTTCTTGAACCACGCATCTTCCAAAATCTCTGGAATTGTGATACGCTGCCATGTTAACACACAGTCAATTAGTTCCACCATCGAAAAGGGCGAGTGACGTGAATTTATCCACAGGTGTTTTGAATGATCAAGTTCTACTTAGTATGACTATAAGATTGTTGCGGTTTGATTTAAGAACATAAAAGAACATATTTAAATCTTGAAGGCACTTGTAAAGCAAGATATCTTACAGTCATAGGGTTTGGATCCAAGATTCGGCTGATCAAGTTCTTCGCACCAGAAGAAAGCCAAGGAGGACAACTGAATTCAGCAGAAGAGATCTGAAAGAACGACAAAAAGTGAAGCTTAGTAACAGGAATCACAGATAATGGTGAGGAAGAAGCTTGAAAATAAATTTAAAAACTTGTGACCTTTTTGTACAGTGTCTCGAGATTAGAATCCTCAAAAGGCAAGTACCCAACAATTAGTACAAAGAGTATCACTCCACAGGACCATAAGTCTGCAGTTTTCCCATCGTATTCTTGATCATTAAGAACCTTGGGAGAATGACAACAAAGAAGCTATTAAACACAATGGTGCAACAACCACATGACAAGCCACATGAATAAGCATACCTCAGGAGCAGAATAGTTTGAAGTTTTGCATGCAGTTTGAAGAAGACCATCGCCCTGCCAAAACCAAATAAGTACCATAAGCTCAGAAGCTTAAAAGATCAGTGCTACATATCTTATTAGATATTTGTATATATAATCAACAAAATACATCATTGCTGAACTTCAAGCACAGTCATTAGAATATGACAAGGATAAATCAGTAAGAAGTCAGGCAAACCAAAGGTTGCTAAGAAAATCAGTGGTTACCTTGACTTGTTGGGACAAAGCACTCAGTTCAAAATCAGAGATTTTCAGATTTCCTTGAGCATCAAGAAGCAAGTTTTCTGGCTGCAAAGAGAGATGGAGTAAAGAATGTAAAATCTAGGAATCAGCTAGCTAGACTAAAAGAAAACACATACTGCAAACTTGAGCCCAAGATTTACCAAAAATATTTCATGTACCTTTAAGTTTCTGTGGTAAACTCCCCTGCTGTGGCAGTAATCAACCGCATTGATAAGCTGCTGGAAATAACTCCGGGCTTCTTCTTCTTTCATGCGCCCATCATTTTTCTTCACAAGTTCAAATTTAATGCATAGGTCAAAAACCAAAGATAAAAGAGTTTCATCTGTAAAACACAGGAATATCTACGCTTAGAATGAGACATTTGATACATGATTCAAACACCAAAGGATAAAATAAGATAAAAGTTAAGGCCCCTTGGGAGGGAGAAAGAACCCTCACAATGTTGTCAAAAAGCTTTCCACCACTGATGAACTCTAGGACAATATATATCTTTGACTTGCTCGCCAAAACCTGAAATGATATCAGTTATTTCCTTAAAAGTTAGCTTTCGACTTGGCTTAAGAAGATCTCTGAATTTGTGGCTAGATATAAGCAAGCCAAAAGAAAAGTAGAGATACGCAGAGAAAAGAGGGGGAACGGAGATAGACCTCGTGCAGCCGCACTACATTTGGATGGTTTATCAGCTTCATAGTGGAAACTTGTCTCCTGATCTGTAAAAGCAAACGGGAAAGACCCACATTATACTTCCAGATTGAAGACGGATCTATCTGTGAATCTAGCTTTATAGAAACCACATTTTACTAGCAAGAATTGTAAATGTCTGCGGATTAGGAAATCAGATAACCTGTTGAGCCATCTTATGCTTGAGAAGCTTCTCTTTATCAAGGATTTTAAGAGTCACGGATTCTCCTGTCTCAGAATCCTTAGCGTACCTCACTTTTGCAAAAGTACATTCGCCAATGGTTCTTCCAACCTCATATTTTCCAACCCAACGCCTCATCTTTGGCTGACTCATCACTCAGATTTCACCTCTTGATCTTCACAAGCTGTCTGCGGAAAAATGTAATATCGGTATTAGAATATAACCTCTAAAGATTCCAAGAGAAAGAATCATCTGTCAAGAATATAACAGTCACATGCCACAAAATCTTGTAAAAAAAACACAAGAGCTGAAATCCACAAGGCAATGACAAAAATCTAGCAGCATAACGTTTTCCCTAAACTTGAGATGATCATTTCTTGTAATTCCAACAAACATCTATATAATAATTCATGCATACGCGTAATGTGCACTACAAGTGAGATTCTCGAGTTAACTATTCATCACCATCATCATCATCATCATCATCATCATATAATTTCGATTCTGTCTGATTCACACACATAATAAACGCGTGAATAATTTTTCGAGCCGACGCGAATCATGAAAAAGCCCAACGGAGCTACTGCGAATTGGCCGGAGAATCTAGAGGTAAGAAAGCAACTAGAGTTGAAATCGCATACCAAAATCACCTGCGAATTGGCCAGCTAGAGTTGAAGTCGCATGCAGTTTCCAGAACTCAGAATTTTGCAGGAGAATTCAAAAATGAATGGCGCAGAATTCGGACACCGAAGGGGGGAGAGAAGTACTGCGTCTAGGAAGAAAGGAACTCTCGGCGACAATGCAGAGCGAAGGACCTTGAAAAAATAATCGGCAACTTGATCCGTCTCTATTACTCACTCGCCCGATGCTTCGTCCTCCATACTCCATCGTGTGGCTCTCACGCTCTTCTCTTCATCTTTTCTTTTATCCAAACACGTGGATTCATGAGAATCTATCTTTTCATTTTTATTGGTTTAAACTTATTTTCACCTACAAATATGCCTTTAAGTACAACTTTCTTACACTTTTGATTTGGCTCTATTTCTTTCGACTAAACGAAACAGAAATTTATATGTGTTTGGATTGCAAGCAGATATAACCTCGTTACAGCCATTATTAGGGAATGTATATAACAGTTTTTGCGTAATCAAAAATCAATGACAAGCTTTTTTTGTACATTAAGCACCAAACAAAGGCAAGAAAGAAGCTAATAAACTCGCAAATGTTGGGCACTCACTATCAACAAACAAAGAGTTTTCACTGAATTTTTAGATGAAAGAAAAAAAAACAAAACATTTGTGACGTAGTGCATTCGAGGTTTTCAGGGTTACCGTGACACCGGTTTGTAGAGGACAACGGTTATGTACTTAGACTCGAACCTGTGGGTTAAACCCAAAGCTACAATAGATTGAGGAGTCCATCCTTGCTCTATGAACACATGGTTAAGCACCACATGTTGAGGTTTCGAGGCAGCTATGGCTGTTTCTTCGGTTTTCCCAAGAAGTGTTAGATGAAGCTGAGGTGGCACCACAAATGGCTCCTTCGCGTAATCTTCTGCAGCTGGGAGAGTTTGACCGTAGCTATGATCAGGTGACGGTGGCGCCTCAAACTCCACTATGCTTTCTGGGTTTTCTGGCACAAAGTTCTGCATAATCATTGCAGATAATCTTACAACTTACAACAGTAGATTTCATTAGATTTGAAATGAAAAGAGTTGGGAAGTTACTTACATGAACATCAAGAATGTTACAAACATTGCCCATTTCGTCTGATATAAACGGTAAATCTGGGATGTGTTTGGATTCACCATCGACAATCACCTTGTAGTGGTATATACCAGAAGGAAGTACAAAGAGGATCGAATGGTCTTTTCCAGATTTCTGCAGCTTCTTCCTGGGAAATGTAGATAAATATATTTATGGAGAGCTCGGGACTAAAGTTCACAAGAAACGATTCAAGGTTATACCTTGATCTCCAATTGTCCCATGATCCTTCCACTGCGACATCATTACCTCCCTGGTTCCATGTAATGATGATAGGGATTCCTTGCTCTCCAGGACTATCAAAAACTCTTTGAGATTGGCTCCATTGGATTTTGTTAGGAGAAGGAGGCGCGTTTTTCCTCTGCAATGGAGCCACAGGAACCTGAAATATGCACAGGCGTGAGATTTTCCAAACCAAGCGCGAGAAGAATTTGCGAATGTTGAGACACTATATCTACCATCTGACACGAAATGCAGCCATTAGGTACACATGTTAGGCCTAAACAATGGAAAAAGTGACGCATAGTTGAGCCAATGGTGTTAGATGTTAAGTTGACTAACAATGTGAGCTGAAAAGAAAAGGAGCGGAATAATGAACATAGCAAACAATAGAAAGAGAAACAAGAACTGATTAGCAAAAGATATCTTACTATTCCCACTTAACCCTGATAAAACCAATTCAATTTTGAAGGTTATTCCTTCACTGTTGTTATGAATTATTCACATATTAAGAACAATGACGAAACAACCACAAACTCTGATTCGTTTGCGTAAAAGCTTGCACTTGAAAATGAAAGCAAATGAACATTATGCCAAAGACTCACGATGGGACATCACAATTCACAATTCACAATTACAAATCAACAGAAGAGTATCAGAACTGAATGGCCAGAGAGTAGCAGGAAAATCAAAATCAGTATCCATCCGATTAGACTCGTATACACTTTTCCACATTAGGCACAGAATCAAGAGTCAAGACAAGAAATAAGAACTTCTTTAGCATGATTAACTAAGATTGTAACTCAACAAAAGAAAAGGCATAGCAATTTGGTGATCTAAGACTCTCCCGCTGCCAAAACGACGGAAGATTAACTTGTTTACTTCTCCTTTACCAAAGTTTTTTGACTTGTCAAGAACCAACAAACAAAACCGAGTAAAGTCCAATTCCTTTATACAAATCACAATGAAAGCAAAGATACATTATACAAAGACTAACAAGTAGAAATCAACAATCATAAGAGTGTCCTTGACCCGGTAAGGACTAGTGAGCCGAACAAACACATCTTACATGAGAGGTAGAGACTTTTCCACATTAGGCATCATCTTCAGGAATGACAGAACAAAAATGGCAAAGAAAGGAGATTCTCAAGTATAACCCACCTAAAGGAAAAAAGCCTTTAAACTAAGGTAATCTAAACCTTTCCCGCTAGTAAAACCAAAGAAGAAGAAGAACAAATTCTCAGTGCCTAGAGTCTAAAGTTGTCAAGAATCAACAAATAAAACCAAATCAAGTGCAATTCCTCTATACGAAAAGAGTTCACTGCTAAAAGGCTACAGATTTAGTGACCCATTCTCTTACTCAACGAGTGAATCAGAAAGAGGAAACTCAATTTCACAATGTTTGAATCGGATCATCCAAAATCCAAAAATCAAATTCAACGATAAACACAGAGGAGAATAGATAAAGAGAGAGAGGGAGAAGTAGACCTGAGGAGCGAATAAGAAAGGAGACGGAGATCGAGCAGGGCTTCCGGGAGGAGAACTACTCATAGAATCTGATGAAGGACGACGATTCCGATTGCGACCGGAAGGATCGCCGCCGTTGGATCTCGCCGAAGATGAGGTGGCATCTGCACCGACGTTAGCGACGGCGTCTTCTTCTTTTCCGTTCGCATTTCCCATCTGAATAACCCAAATCACAGAACTCAGAGAGACAATGATGAGAGAGAGAGAGAGAGAGAGAGAACCAGACGTGAAGAAAAATGGAGGGAGGACGAAGAAGGGGAGATAAGTAAATGACCCTGAAGTTAGGGTTAATTACGGGAAATGCCATTGGGTAGTGAAAAAAAGAGATTTGCATAAAGGTTTTTTGAGATATCATTAAAATCCGTACCAAATGGATAAACGAGTGACATGACATCCAAAAGTAGATAATGATCCAATTTATTTCTCTTTAAAGAAAATTCTCATATTATTGCAGTCATCAAATTAGTGTCATTGAGTAGGATAAATACGAGTTTATCAAGAGGACATAATGGCGTATCCTTTGATTAGAGAACATATGAAATTAGCAACTAGATATATGGTCTATATAAGTTCTGTCGGATATTAATATTTGGATCTATATTTCTCTGGCTAAAAGTTCAAATACATTTTGGTGTTCTTATTTGGAACATAAGTGTTTTTTTTTTTTTTGGAACATAAGTGTTTAATACGTGCGTTTATTAACAATTTTTATTTACTGTCATGTTTTGATTCTAATTAATTTGAAATATATTTAGACTGAAAGTTGTATTAACCGTCTATTGTGATAAAACTAAGTAAGATTTAGTTATAATGGTATCATGATCTAACTCCAAATCTGAGCCATGATAAAATCTTAACAACACATAGTGGCAAAACTTGGAAACATAAATAAAGTCAACTAAAACTTTTGAAAGAGAAGGTGAAAGTAATAATCGGCTTTTTTGCTCACTGTGTTAATTTTGTTTCTTCTTCTTTTTTCTCCCATTCAACTCCTTTTCTCTTGCTACTACACAATTTGGAAGGTAAAGTAAAGAAAGAGAACTTGTGAAAATTGAAAAGATGATGGCATATTTTCATAAAAGTTATGGAACTAGAATTTGAGTTGTCTTTTTTTCTTGCTACGACATTTATTATGATTAACCTCTACATAATTTTTTTAAATTTTTCTCTCAACATTAATTTATCATTAATAAGTATACTAAAGTAAGAGAGATTGCAAGATTTTTTAGCTGCTCGATTGCAAGAGAGACTCAAGATGCGAGCTCGATTGCAAGAGAGATTGCTAAGAGTGTGACCTAAGAGTGTGACGAGAGACGGGACACTACAAGAAAACAGTCTCATTTGCGACGATTTTTTGCGAGGGAAAAAAACGTCCAAATTTGCGACCAATTTGCGACGATTTTGCATCGGACCTTATACCGTAGTCGCAAAATCGTCGCAAATTTTTGTCGCAAATTTCCGATGCAAAATCGTAGCAAATTTCTCAAGATTGCGACGATTTTGCGACGAAATCACTCTTTCGATGCAAAGTTCTCGCAATATTTTGCGACGTTTTTGTGACGTTAGATATTTTTGTATTTGCCACAATTTTGCATCTATTTTGCAACGATTTTTACTTTGCAACGATTTTGCGACAACATTATATTGAACACGATTTTGTAGTTCTCATCTGTCTGGAGGTGCAAAAGTTTTGTTGCAAAATAGTCGCAATATAGATGCAGAAACGTTGCAAAGTCGATGCAAAAACGAAGCAAAATCGATGCAAAATCTAACTCATTTCTATAAATACAATGACCAGATGATGAACAAGTGAATTAAAACAACAAACAACATATCATCATTATCCGAAAAACACACAACTTTTTCAAACATTTGGTTATAAATTATGTCGTCTAACCATCATGAGGTTTACACAATTAGAGGATGGATGTACAATCGCACAAATCCAGAAACAGACGAAGTGACGTCAGAGTTTAGAGACGGACTGAACTAGTTTTTAACCCAGGCGCAAAACAACCAGAGAGCCGTGATGGGAACGTCCAAAGAGACCGGCGACGCGATAATTTATTATCCCTGTAAGAAATGCAAAAATTTTACCGCACATGATACGCATACTGTTTGGAAACATTTATTTTCGAAGGGGTTTTTACCCAACTACAATGTCTGGTTTTCGCATGGGGAGGATTTTGTTGTGAATGTTCCGGGTAGTTCAAGCAGAAGTAATTTTCATGCAAATGAAGAAGGTGGTAGTAATCATGAGGATAATAATTATCAGTACGGTCATGAAAATTTGAATGCATCTGCATATGGAATTGTAGGTGGTAGTAATTATGAGGATAATAATTACCAGTATGGTCATGATAATTTTAATGCATATGGAAATGTTGATGGGAATAGGTTCAATGACATGGTTAATGATGCATTTCGAGAAACAACTGCTTCATTTAGTGATAATACTTTTGAAGAACCAAACCCGAGTGCAAAAAAAATTTATGATATGTTAGATGCTGCTAACGAACCTATCTACGAAGGATGTAGAGAAGGGCTATCAAAATTATCGCTAGCATCTAGGATGATGACAATTAAAAAGCGAAGAAAACCTAACTGAAAATTGCATGGATAAATGGGGTGGATTGCTTAAAGAGTATTTGCCAGAGGGTAATAACTCTGCAGATAGTTACTATGAGATAAAAAAAATTGGTAGCAAGTCTTGGATTACCGTCTGAGATGATTGATGTCTGCACTGATAACTGTATGATTTTTTGGAAAGCTGATGCTCAGTTGAAGGAATGTCGTTTTTGCTCCCATCCAAGATATAAGAAGACTAGTGGTCGTACAAAAGTCCCGTTCAAGCATATGTGGTATCTTCCAATAACAGATAGGCTGAAACGATTATACCAATCTGAGCAAACAGCCAGAGCAATGAGGTGGCACGCAGAACACGAGAGTGGGGAAGGGGTGGTTGGCCATCCATCAGATGCAAAGGCGTGGAAACACTTTCACACGGTATATCCAGATTTTGCTGTTGAACATAGAAATGTTTATTTGGGCCTTTGCACTGATGGGTTTAGTCCTTTTGGTTTGTCTGGTTAGAAATATTTGTTGTGGCCGGTCATAGTGACGCCATATAATCTTCCACCGAAAATGTGTATGCATCGAGAATTTTTATTCCTCAGCATTTTGGTTCCAGGGCCTAATCATCCCAAAAGATCACTTGATATTTTCTTACAGCCTCTTATCCAGGAACTAAAGGAATTGTGGCATGTTGGTGTACGCACGTATGATTCGTCAACCCGGCATAACTTCAACATGAAAGTTGTTCTTATGTGGACGATAAGTGACTTTCCAGCGTATGGCATGCTATCTGGATGGACAACTCACGGGAAGTTATCATGTCCATATTGTTTAGACCAAACTGAATCATTTCAATTGTCAGCTGGAAGGAAACCGTGCTGGTTTGACTGCCATCGTCGTTTTCTTCCAAGGGGACATCCTTATAGAAAGAGTAAGACGTTGTTCCGAAAGAGAGTTGTTAAATCAGGTGAGCAGTTGGAAGAACAAATGGATGGTTACGGTGCTGAAGAAACTGTTAAAGTTGGGGATAATTGGCAAAGTCATCCTGCAAATATGCCTGTTGGGTACGGGGTGTACCATAACTGGCATAAGAAAAGTATATTTTGGGAGTTGCCTTACTGGAAGGATCATCTCTTGAGGCACAACTTGGATGTTATGCATGTGGGGAAAAAAAATTTCAAAAATATTATACACACATTGTTGAATGTTGCAAGTAGAACAAAAAACAATCAGAAGTCACGGCTAGATCTCACAACTCTATTAATAAGGCCCGAGTTACATATAATAAAAGATAATCCGCCGCCGATACCAAGTTTCTGACTATCACCTGAGGCAAAGAATGCTTTGATCAACTGGGTTAAGGAGTGGGTGAAGTTTCCAGATGGGTACGTGTCAACGTTTTCAAGGTGTGTTGAGCAGGAGGGGGGGGGGGGGGGGGGAAATTTGCTGGGATGAAGAGCCACGATTGTCATGTGTTTATGCAACGATTACTGCCTTTTTGTCTACAAGAGCTTTTACCCCAAGATGTGCACGAGTCCATTGCAGGTTTTTCTTAATTTTGTCTACTGTTCCTGAATATGTTTATTTATTTCCCATCCAAGTTTATTTATATTTACCTTCGCTTTCATATCAGGTATTGGAGCATTTTTCAGGGACTTATATGCCAGAACGTTAATGGAGGACGAAATCCTGAAGTTGAATTCAGACATTCCCATCACGGTTTGCAATTTAGAGAAGATCTGTCCACCTTCTTTTTTTGATGTAATGGAACATCTGGTTGTCCACTTACCTCGTGAGTTAGATTTGGGCGGCCTAGTCCAATTCCGATGGATGTACCCATTTGAAAGATTCTTCAAACATTTGAAGATGAAGGCAAAAAATCTCGCCAAGGTTGAGGGATCAATCATTGCCCGAAGTTTGACAGAGGAGACATCAAACTTTTCTACCTACTACTTTAGCCAAACCGTGAAGACAAAGAAAACACGACGTGCCCGGTACGACGATGGTGGGGTGGGGCGAACATATCCGTTGGAGGGAGTACCTGATGTTTTCTCAGATGTAGGTCAGATGGGTGGAAAAGTAACGGAAACAACGTGGTGTGATTTCAAATATATGGAAGCTGCTCACACATATATATTGCTAAACTGTAACTACTTCCAACCATATGAAAGGTATATACTAAACAATATATCTTGGTTGATATTTATTATTTAATCTTACAATATTTTGACAATATCGTGTTTCCAGAATGTTAGAAGGCCAAATACGAGAAGTGTATCCTCATCTAAATGATTTTGAAGTTCAATCTACCCTAGAACGTGATTTTGGTGGATGGATGAGACATATGGTAAATATAATATACTGCATGAGTTAGATTAATATAATATATTTATATATTTAATATTTCAATTGATTGAATATGTGACGACGAAATCTTGACAATCATGGCCTTTATGGGTACACGAGTTTGTTTTGGGACCCATCGCAACCATAAGAACGAGCAAGATGTATTCGACACGGGGTTTTATTTTCCACACGTTTGCACACGGTCAAAATAAAGCCACTGCAAATTATGGTGTTCATATCCCGGGTGATACTAATTTTTATGGTATTTTGAAAGAAATCATTGAGATCGAGTATGTCGGAGCGTTGAACTTAAAAACAATCTTATTCCGTTGTGATTAGTTTGATCCATCGAGCCGCGAGGTCAGAACCAGTAAATTTGGAGTTGTAGATGTAAAAGGAAATAGGACTTACGAAGACAAGTTTGAGCCATTTGTTTTAGCCTCCCAAGCTGAGCAAGTAGTATTTATTCCCTACCCTTCTACTCGAGCACGACGAGATCAAGACTGGCTATCCATTATAAAAGTTAACCCTAGAGGTCGAATTGTTGGAGGTTTAGCCCCTGATGGTGATGAAGAGCAACCTCCGGTGCAACCTTTGAGAACCGAAGAAGTTTCGATCCCTACAGATGTAAGCAACATTGTGAAAAGAACTACTCCGCTAAATAGCGAGTTTGATGATGTCATATTCGAGGATTCAGATGGAAACGGAGGGGAGTTTGATGAAGACGAGGACGAGGACGAGGGAGGCGAGGAAGATGAAGACGAGACTGGTTTTGGAGGATATCCTTATGTTTCCGATTTTAATGAATAAGCTTGCTAAATTGTTGTTTGTATGTAAAAAAAAATTTCGAAGGTTTGTGTATTTTGCGACGATTTTGCAACGTTTTCGTCGCAATTTCGTCGCAAATTCTAACTTTTTGCGACGAATTTGCGACCAAAACGTTGCAAAACCGTTGCAAAATACCCAAACCTCAAACCTCAAACCCTAATTAACTAGTTACCATTTACTATCAATGTAATGTGCAACCTTCGAGAATCGATGAAGTTTCGATCCCGACAGATGTAGGCAACATTGTGACAAGAAATACTCCGCTTAATAGCGGGTTTGATGATGTCATATTCGAGGATATATTCAGATGGAAACGGAGGGGGCGTTTGATGAAGACGAGGACGAGGACGAAGACGAGGAAGATGAAGACGAGTCTGGTTTTGGAGGATATCCTTATGTTTCCGATTTTAATGAATAAGCTTGCTAAATTGTTGTTTGTATGTATATTTTTTTCCCCCGAGATTTGGGTATTTTGCGACGGATTTGCAACGTTTGCGTCGCAATTTCGTCGCAAATTCTAACTTTTTGCGACGAATTTGTGACAAAAACGTTGCAAAACCGTTGCAAAATACCCAAACCTCAAACCCCAAACCCTAATTAACATAATATAATTAACTAGTTACCATCTAACATCAATATAATGTGTTATTGGTTGCATTGATTTTGCGACATTTGTGGTGGTAAAAACCGCGAAAGAAATAAACGTGTCGAGGTAATAATTTTTTCATTTGAGACGTTTGTGGTTGCATTGATTTTACGACGTTTTTTGGCGGTAAAACTTGAATTTTGCAACGAAATTGCTACGAATTGAGGCGGTAAATCTTTCATTTTGCAACGAAATTGTGACGGTTTTAAGCGGTAAAATTCAAAATTTAGCATCGAAATTGCGACGTTTTTAGGCGGTAAAACTCCAAATTTTGCATCAAAATTGCGACGGAATTTTGCCCTATATAAGCCTATCTCCTTCTCCCCTCCATTCCGCACCATTTACACATCTATTCTCTCTTCAATAATCATTTCTCTCTTTTACACAGAAAAACCGAATTTTTTTTCATTTTTCGATGGCGACAAACGATTACTCGACTTTCGTTAACAACACTAATCGTAGAAACAGACCGGCTCAACGGTCGACGGGTCCTTCTTCTTCCTCCGGCGTTCCGGTGCCCGAGACGCAACCGAACCAACCTATTCAGTCTATGGAGGACATGACTCTGCAACAACTTCTTTTTGCACCTGCACGCTGCATTCTACCTCCACTTGAACAAAACCCGACCGGAAACGCGACTTGGTAAATAAATTTTCCAAAATAGTTTAAATTCTTCTTTTTTAAAAAATTGAACATGATATTTTTTTGTTAATCAAAATTACAGGTTTACGAAAAACAAGGTCAGTAAAGATATTAGGAAAATCATGGCGCATGATTTTAAGGAGTTACACACGAGTTGGAAGTATGTTACAACAGAGACGCGAGATCTGTGGTACAAACAATTTGCGGTAAATAAATTTTAATTTATTTTGTTGAAATTTAAATTTTAAAAATTGTAGTATTTGAAAAATGTAAAATTAAATGTAAAAATAAATTAAATAGAAATTACAAAAACATATTTTTTTACATAAATATAATTTATTATTATTTTTAAAATTTAAATAAATATAAATTAAATACATATATTTATTAAGAAAATGAGACTGTTTACTGTTATAATTATTTTTGTAGCAAAAATATTATTGGGATCCTGCAATCAACGGTATGATCCAGGCTGAATTTGAAGAGAAAGCGAAGCAACGTCTTGGAAACATGATAGGACGGTGGAAAGAGAAGTGGTTAGCAAATCCGGATCCGGAAGTATGTAAGCCACCATACTTTTCTAGTACTATTTGGGAGGGACTTGTCGCTTTTTGGGAGTTGGAGACTACGAAACAAAAATCGGGTAAATGTTCTAAGGCTCGGTTGACGCCGGTTTGCGATGGCAAGCCGGCTAAGCATTGCGCGGGACAAATTTCTTATGCTGAACATGCTCGCTAAATTGTAAGTTAATTATCAGTATTATTATTAATAATATAAAATTAATTTATATTTTATTTTCAGAAAGACCAAGAATTAATATACTTTTTTATATATAGTTGGAGGCATCAGGAAGTTCCGCTACCATGCCAGATGTTTGGAAGAGGACCCACCGCAACAAAGACGGGATTTGGGTTGATGAACAAGTCCACAAGCTCCACGATGATGTGGTGGCCCGAGTCGACCTTCTCTCTTCCCAACCTACTCCAGATGGTCAACCAACTCAAATGACACCGTTGCAGATTAACCGTGTCGCATTAGAGGTAAATTAAATTACTTATTAACTTTATAATAATTTTTCAAGATGTATTATATCATTAATATTTAATTTATACTATTAAATTTGTATATTTATTTTCAAATTGGCTCCAAAAAGCCGTAAGGGAAAGATGGCGTTTACAGGATCTATCCCGATGGATGACCAGGGACTACCGTATTGTCCCGTCTCGAGATATGGTACGGATCCTAATGTCACTCAGGACCTCCAACAAACGAAGAAACACCTAGGCAAGGCGGTAAAGAAGATCGGAAGGTTACAGACGTACTTAGAGGCGAACTCGTTAGCTTACGATACTATGTTCGCGGAGTTGGCGAAGACAAACCCGATAATTGCCGATGTAATGCAAACAAAGAAAGAGTTAGAAGAACAACGGGCAAGAGAAGAAGAAGAAGAAGAAGAAGAAGAAGAAGAAGAAGAAGAAGAAGAAGAAGTCGACGACGACGCAACCCAATCTCCGATCGAAGAACAAATCAATTTTGATGCGTAGTGATGTTTGCGGTTTTTGGTTTTTGGTTTGTTTTTTTTTGTAATTTCGTTTTTCGGTTTTCTTTTTAATGTAAAATATGAAATATAAAAAAAAAAAATTTAAATCAGTAATAAAACGTCGCAAAATCGATGCAAATGGACGTCCCAATTACGTCGCAACAATTTTCGTCCCAAAAACGACGCAAAAAACCGTCGCAAAATGGATGCAAAATTTCTTAGCCATTTCGTCGCAAATTCGATGCAAAATGAATCGTTGCAATTCCGATGCAAAATGAATCGTTGCAATTCCGATGCAATTTTGACGATGCTATTTTGTTGCAAAAACGTCGCAATTTTGCGTCGAAAATAACCGATGCAAATTCGTAGCAAATTTGGTCGATACACTTGCGTCGCTAAATTTGCAACTAGTTTGCGACGAATGGCATTTTGCAACGAAATTGCGACGATTTTTTGTTTGCGACGAGCCAGCCGCGACGGAGTGAAAATCGTCGCAAATTCGTTGCAAAATGCCATTTGCAACGTTTTTGCAACGAAATTCGGCCTCGCAAATGGGACTGTTTTTTTTGTAGTGGGAGAGTCAATCCACATATGTCTCTGCAGGAGACCATCGTGACTTCACAACTTGATTACTCGAGAAACACGGTGTTAGCATCCTTTTCTTTTTATACTAGGCGGCGATGATATATTTTGGGTGTCTTTTTTTAGCATTCGCCGCAATCAAACCTAGAGATTGGAAAATATCATTAATATTGTTCCTTGATACTCAAGTATGTGGAGATGTGTCGCCGGATTGAGTAGGGAGAGATGTGGGTCATAAAATTTTGTCTCTAAAAATAAAAGCGTCTCCGCATCATCGCTAACAAAGTCACCGGCGACCAACTTTAGCAACAGCATCTCGTATTTTCTTGCCTCTGTTTTAATCGCCGTCGCTGGATTTGCGACTGGATAAATAACAGGCCCTTTGTCTTCTATGTTTCGACTATATATTTTGTTCTTGGACGTTGACTTTCAAGTTTAATAAACTTTCAGACAATTTTAAAATAAAATACTAACATAATGTCGTTTTGTTATCATATTATCGATCTCTGTTCAAAACAAAGTGAGTGACCATGTTTATAAAGATTGATGTTAACATGGTCATGATTCCTTCAATGATATCACATCAACAAGTTCTTTAAAATCAAACTCGTATATTACTTTTGTATAGCCAAACCGACTATATTTTAGACAATCCACCCAAAGACTTCAACTTTGGTTTATATATATTACAGTCTTCGTCTTTGGAATAGCTTTGGTTTCCAACCATATAGCCTCTCTCTTGTGACCTCTTAAGATCCATCCTAGCCCACAATGATCACCCACTTTAGGCTAAACACCATCACAATTGTACTACAACCATCCTTGTGGAGGTGGTTTTCACTTGATATTTATACTGTTGGGAATTTTATCCCTTTTAATCTATTTTCCCATTTTTTTATTTCTAGTCCATTTATTTTCCTCTTCATCCGCAACCTCATAAACATCATAAAACAAACTTTTGAAGAAAAACTCATTTATGCTTTTCCACAAGCTTCACATCATCCACAAAATAAATTGTGTAGGATACTCATAAAAAAAGATGAATATTCAAGACTTTGTAGCATTAGAGAATAAATACATTGTCATTTCGCCATTAGGAGATACAAAACTAGAAGATAGTACTCAACCCAGTATGACATATATATAAAGTGAAATAATATATGGGTTTGAGATTCAACTCCTTCATCACACCTTCCACATGAACTTCTATAAATATCTTAAATAACAAAAATATCCAATTCTTCAATATCTAAAATTTGTATGAACATAAACCTCTAAAATGAATGTAAACTCCTAATTGTAGGGGTGTCAAAATGGGTAACCCGACCCAACCCTACCCAAAACCGCATGGGTTTGAGATTTTCGTGGGCGGGTTTAACCCAACCCATTTATTATATGGGTATAATTTTCATACCCATGCCCATTTATATGAAACCCGTTGGCTTAATGGGTTAAATGGGTACCCATATATATATATATGGAATCACACAATAAACTTATAAAAACTCAACATAATTCATAATTTATTATAAATCAAACAAAAGTTTTTAACTTAAACAAGAAAAAAAATCATAAAACCAATAAAATAGAAAAACCATAAACCAATGTATCTTAAAATAAACTAGTAAAATCATAAAACCAATAAAACACAAAAACCATAAAACCAATAAAAGTATTTTTAAAAAGCACTTCAATCTTTCTTCGGTTCCTCTCCTTCCTTAGATCCATCTGGTTCATTGTTCATCATCACTTTCAATGTCTACAAATAATAAGAAAAGTATATTACTAACTTGGATAATTTAGCAATTAGTATTAATAGAGTAAATATAAATGATTTACCTTTTTCATCACTTGGAAAACCAAATAACCATGATCTCGTACAAAGTAGAGCCTGGACATGTTTCGGAAGAAGTCGACTCCGATATTTGTTTAGAACACGAGAACCAATACTGAAAGATGATTTTGAAGCTACAGTAGTTATAGGAATGCTTAGCACTCCAGTGTTGGACGAAGGAAACGCCATCCTAGGGGTTATGATCGGACTTAGATGATAAGAATGTATAATATAAAAAGGCTATGAGAAGTAGATAGGAATAGAGGTAGAGAACGGCTCCTATTTATATAAGTATTAGAAAAACCCTAATTTTTGTTTACAAAACCGGAAAACCCTAGGCTAATTTACATAAATCTATTAAAAGAATATATATATATAATTATATATATATATATTTTATATTTTGTGCTTAACCCGTGGGTAACCCATAACTCTAATGGGTTTACCCATTAAACCCATGAACCCAATAGGGTAACCCAATGAAACCCATTTATTTATATGGGTAAAAAAATATAACCCTTACCCATCAAAAGTGCGGGCGGGTTCGGGTAACCCATGGGTAAGAACCCATTTTGACATCCTTACCTAATTGACGTTATTACCCGTTTAAACTAAAACTTATATTTACCTTTTAATATCTTAATTAATAAAAACTCTATTCACTAATTATTGTCTAAGAACTTTTTTTTATGTTTGTGTGAAAATTCAAAACATATAGATTCTATAAACTGTTGTTCACCAATTTAAAAATCATGATTGATCAAATCTATAAAAAGACCGGCGAAACCTATGATCCCGTAAAAACTAAACTCGATCCATTATCGAGTCAAATCATATGGTTAATTAAATTTATTTGATCAATTTTGAGTTTTTCTTATGCAATAGAGTAAACTTTGAATTTACGTTATAGTTTCAATTAAAAATATTTATTTTTAATTGAAACAACGTTAAAAGTTATTAGTTAAGAAAAATTTACAGTATAAAGTGAATATAATTTATCTTTAACATCTATATTTTTTTCTTTTTCAAGTGTTTGAGAATTGTTGAAATTTGATTTACATTGTCTATAACTTTGAACTTAATTTAGAGTATTTGCACCGGTAAGCAAATGAAATAAGTCTAATTAAGTAAATGGCAAGTTGAGTTTCATTGTTATAAGGAAAGATTATTTTTCCATGGTTTCTTGCTCTCTTACCCTCACTCGCTTCTACTCTTTCTCTCCCTTCTCTCATTTAACAACACCCATTATTTCATCTTAAATGCATTAAATTGTCTTAACTTTATTATTGTTCTTATGTTTTTTTTCTCTCCTCTTCTTCTTTCTCTCCCCTTCTTCTTCTCTCTATCATCTCGATCTCTTCGAGATATTGCCGCAAACATTTTTTATTGGGTAGCGATGAAAGTTTGATCGAGAATCGAGATGTGTTGAACAATTTGGAGATATGTGATGAACCGTTCAAAGATAAATAATAAGAAGATTTGTTGATTGCATAATAAAGTATATCAAAAGAGAACAATATGCTAATTAATTGACATGCACAATGTTCATATATGTATTATAAATATATTTTTTCGCTATTGGTTAACAAATATGTACATTATTATAACAAGTTATGCTTGAATATACACATATATATATATATATAGTTAAATTACACGCTACAAGTATTTATAACACGTTATAATTTTTATTGTAGTGCGTAAATAGAAAAATATATCTCTAAGTTGTACATAACAAGATAACTATATTATTAATGTAAATACCTATATATTAATGTATTTATTTGTGTGAACAAATTGGTTTAATATTTTGGGCGTTATATATTTTTAAATTGTGCTACAAGTAAATATATGTTTACTTGCAAATGAAAAATATATGTCAACTTTCAAATGAAATCTAGTAACTTGTTTTTGGATCAGTAAATCGAATTCGATTGAAAGGTTGTGCAGGTTATGGTGGTTGCTATGATTGAAGGTTCAAAAATGTGATAATGCCATTTAAGGTCATCTTGGTTAGTGATTTTGTGTTTGTGGTAATCGGAAGAAGAAGAAGAAAAAAAACAAAATGAAGAGAAAAATAATTGTTGTAATTAATGTGGTTAAAAGTCAAGTGAGTCTCATGCAAATAGTCGAGAAGGAAGAAAATGTCTTTCGTTGTTCTTGCACCGCAAAATTGGTGTTATTGCATTGCAATTTTGTAAAAAAAATATATTTATATATAGTTAAAATAACAAGTTATGAGTTTGTATAACATGTTACAATATTATGTACCGTCCATGAAAATATACCTCTACGTTTTTACTTAACTAAGTATTTTTAATTTTAACCTTATATTTTAAAGTGAATATTCTATTAGTTAGAGCACTACATATGAATATAACTCGTTAAGACGATTTTCGAGTCCTAAAATATAAATGTCAATATTTTTGAGTATATTTCAGTATAGTGTGTTAGATTTACGGTACCAAAGATCATTTAGGTTTTATTCGCAAATTGTGTGAATAATTGAATCAATTAGGTTCAATGTTGTTTCAGTTTTGGTGGTGGCTCAGAATTATGGTGGGTTTGCCTTATTGAACACGAGTCGTAGTTGTGATAGTTTTGGCCATATCAAAAATTTGTTGATGTTACTCAACATAAATTATTAAGTTTATGATTGAGTTTGTATTTTTATCGTGGGGTAAGAATGAAGAAGAAAGAGAAGAGAAAACATTAAAATTTCAATTAAAGTAATTTATTGATATTAACTTTATTTTTTTTCATTACCATATCAAACCCAAGCGCATCCCGCGAGAAAATCAGATTTTATCTGGTACCCTTTTGTTAATTCTTCACACCCATTTTACTCTATTGTTTTCCTAATAATAATATTGAATCTTGCCATTTACCAAATTCACTCTATAAAATCCTATAACTTTGAAGATACATTGTCTTTTTTACTTTGAATAAAAATTTGGTGATTTGCAGTGGAAAAGCACATTAATATTCTGCTTTAGTGTCTTTGATTTTCAGATTCGGTTATAAACACATTAATATTCTGTTGGAGAAAAACATTAATATTTTGTACATTTGTTTTGCCAACATACCAAAAAATACTATAAAAATGGAAATTTATTATTAGTATAAAAAATTGAAAGGTAAAGAACTAGGGTTTTGCAGTATTTTACTGTTTTCTCTATCGCCTTATTCTTAATCGCCACCCAAAACACACTTCTTCTTCGTCTCTTCCATATTTGCTTTGGTGCTCTCTGATCACATTGCGTCTTCTCCTCCCGATCCTCCAATCCTCGTTTTCTCTTTTGATCCAATTGAATATCATCCTCGTTTTTATCCTATTCCCGTTAGGTTGTTTTTTTGTTAATCGAATTTACGTTTCGAGTTTCTGATGATGGCGGAGACTGAGGGATCATTGGCCGATGATCGAGAGGCGATCGCTCGCGTCGGTGGTTGTGAGACTAGGTCTCCGTGGAAAACTACGGCTTCTAATGCCGAAACTGTCGACGCTCCGGTAATGGGTGCTCACTCGTGGCCAGCGCTCGCCGACGCGCAACAGCCTCGTCCCAAGAATCTTCCGGTGGAGGCTCCGCCGTCTAAGAAATTCCCAACCCCGGCTCAGGTTAGTCAATAATATCTTGCTTTATTCCGTTGTTAGTTCGTTGGGTTGTGCTGATTGAGTATTGCTACTGAAATTTGTCTGATATTGATACTGATTCTGAATAGCCATTGTTTTCGTGATTGGTTTTATTGGAGATACACTATTTCTTGACCTTTTATATTGATTGAATTGGGTTTATTTAGTTTGCTAGATGCAGGATGGTCATGGGTTTATAGTTTATAGTGTGATTTACCATTACTTGGGTTGGAAGGTTTAAGATTGTACTTTATGTGATTTGCGTTCTTTAGCATTGTATTTGTATCCCCTGAAAAGTTTCTTGATTGATGTTTAGGCTGTAAGTGGTCAAGCAAAATCTAAGGGTGGTGGTAAGGGTAATGCTGCACACAAGAACCCATCTGGCCGTCATTCAAAACCGGGATCGAGGAGCAACCAAAACGGTCCTCCGGCTCCTTATGTCATGCACTCTGCACCTTGCCATCCACCTCCTTTTCCACTTATGGTGGCTTTGCCACATGGTACTGGTCCGGATTTCCCCTATGCTCCTTATCCGCCATTCCCCGTTCCTGGAGCTCCTGTTGCAGAGTCAAGCAATGAGAAGCAAGTCCAAGCTTCCACTCTTCCACCTGTTCTGCCTGCTCCTCAAGGAGATCTTGGACAGCCTTGGCAGCATCAGAGGGGTTTTGCCCCCAGAAATATTCCACAGGGTGATGGACCACGGAATTTCATGAAACCTCCATATCCAGGTCCTGGGTTCCTGGTTGGTCCAGGTCCAGGCTTTCCAGGTAAGATAATGATTAAAATTCAAATTCAATGTGTTTTATTAGGAATTGGCTGATGACACCTTATAAATTTTAATTGCTGTTTTTTTTGTTTTTCTTTTCGACATAGGGCCTGTATACTACATGCCGGTTCCACCCCCTGGAGCTATGAGAGGTTACCCTCCGCGTTTTGGTCCATACCCTATTAACCAGGGCCCTCCAGTACTGTCTCCAGAAAAAAACGAGTTAAAAGATAGAGTCATAAAACAAATAGAATATTATTTCAGGCAAGTTATGCTTCTACATCAATTTATTTTGTGCTTTTAAAATTATGTACAGCTTTACTCCATTGTTGTGCCTCTGGAAATTTCTTGGAGTATTTCTATGCCTTGTGTCCATCTTTACTGGTTGATAGAATGGCATTTCATCTTTTTGTGCTCACCTTTCATATATTTCTTCCTTTTTTCAGTGATGAAAACCTTCAGACTGATCATTACCTCATTTCCTTGATGGATGAACAAGGATGGGTTCCCATAAAAATTATAGCTGACTTCAAAAGGGTAAATCTCATAACATGAGCTTGACTTGCTTCTTTTTTTCATTAGTCTATTTGTCATCTGTGTTTTACAAAAATGTGTTGTATGAAGTTATTTATTTTCACTCATGAATTACAGGTTAAGATGATGACCATGGATGTAGAATTTATAGTCTACGCGTTGGGATTTTCTAATTCTGTCGAAGTGCAGGTAAGACTACCATAAACCATCTTACTTCTTTTAGTAATAACCAGCATTTTCTGTTCTTATTTGGATTAAATAAATGACTTGCTTTTGTGAATGGGGTTTGTTACTAACACATGTTGGCGGGTTTATATGAATTTTGTAAAAAAAAATGTGCATTGTATTGCGTGTTTGTACTGTGATGTGGCTATCACCAAATAATGTTGGTTAGAGTTTTGTCTCTGAATACTTTTTTGGTGAAGTTCTTGAGCCCTCTCTGATTTTTCTAACCTACTTGGGAGCATGATTAGTTTTTATGGCTGTTTTTGTCAAAGCAGTATACATTTTTGATGACTGATGATAGCACCATTATTTTTGTCTCTCTTATCTGTTTGATCATAATTTGAAATGTTGGTACTTTAACAGGGTGACTTGATACGCAAGCGTGACGAGTGGTCTAAGTGGGTTCCTGCATCTAAAACGTTAGCCTCTGAAGAGAAAATTGGAGACAGTGACAAAGATTCCTCAGAGATTATAACAAGCAGAGATAATTTTAAAAACCCTTCTCAAGGTACTTCAACGCCTACTGCGACGGACTGCTCTTCAGAGGTAGAACTTATTTCCCCTTTAATTAGAGTGATTCCTTAAAACTGTCATTTTTTGCTCCAGTCATATCTTTTCTGTTGTATGGTACAGGGAACTCAGTCATCAAGAACCAATGTTTATAGAAGTGATATTCTGAAATCATCATCATCATCAGCTGAACGAAGAAAGGTGGATGTCTTGTCAGACGATTTTTCGAACACATTCTTGCTTGACGAGGAAATAGATCTGGAGCACAAAAGCCCGAGGAAGAGTGGGCTTTCCCTGTCCAAAAAGTAGCATGGGCACAACTTGATTCTCTTGATATTACTTTCAGCCCTCTTTATTTTCCAATATGCATTTGGATGTGAACCTGAAACTGCATATAAAGTATTGGAGTTGATACTTTGGTTTATTTAACTTTCTGTAGGATTGAGGATGAAGACGATGATATGGCTGTCGATGATCAAGATATTCAGAAACTTGTAATTGTTACCCAGGTATTACATGGAACTTGTTCGATATTTACTTGAACTCTTTGTTGGCGGAATTAAGTACTCATGTACTGTTGTATGCTGGACAGAATAGTGGGAGAAGTGATGGTGCTGGAACCAGTGGGACGAAAGCAAAAAACATTCCTAAGGAGCTTGCCTCCACAATAAACGATGGTCTTTACTACTTTGAGCAGGTTTGGTTTTTTTTGACAATGTGGTATGATTCAACCTTTTGTGGTGTCTAGTTTCTAAACACATAACGCGATGAAACAGGAACTCAAAAAGAAACGATCTGGTCGTAAGAAGAACAATTCCCATTTAGATAACAGGGATGGAAAAGGAAAAGCTGTGGGAGGATTAAACACTAAAGTTGGTGAAAATTCCACAGCAAATGGTGGAGGTGAAGAGCATGGCATCAATATTTCACGGAGGAAGCAAAATAAGGGAACCCACAGACATCATACGTCTCAGGCTATGAGGTTCTTCTCGAGCAATATAAGGAACCATGGGGCTAATCTCAGTTCTCATGGAAGTACTTCAGAAAGTCCGCCTAGTAGCTCTATTGGATTTTTCTTTGGTTCTACACCACCAGACAATCATGGGTCGGTATCCTAGCAATTCCAGATATTCCTTACTTTTTTCTTACTGTTTTCCTTGTTCATTTTTAATAGTTTTGTTTGTGACGTTTCACAGCCCCAGGCTTTCGAATTTGAGTTCATCGCCACAGTGTGGCAGCAGTCCACCTGTGGGCTCTTTGCCAAAATCATTTCCAGCTTTTCAACATCCAAGCCACCAACTGCTGGAAGAGAACGGGTTTAAACAACAAAAGTGAGTATAGTTATTCGGTTATACGACTTGAGTTTATTGTATGGGTCATTAAGCATTACTTTTGAGAGGATAAGTTTGTATCTTGAGGTCTTCTGTTCACATCCCTTTTAATTCTACCCATAGGTATTTGAAGTATCGTAAGCGCTGCATAAACGAAAGAAAGAAGCTGGGCACAGGAGGCAGTGAGGTCAATTTTTATGTCCTTGCAAGGATTTTTTCACTCTCAATTGCACATCAAACGAAACACGCAAAAACTGTTACATATGGAATTACTCTTGCTTTCACGTTAGTCTTATTAGAGCTCCTAACCCTGTTTTGTTGGAAACGTGACTGAATTCTGGCTGTTCTGTTTGCAGGAAATGAATCATTTGTATCGATTTTGGTCGTATTTCCTCAGAGACACGTTTGTTCCGTCTATATATGATGAGTTCCAGAAACTTGCTCTTGAGGATGCAGCGGAAAATTACAACTATGGGTTGGAGTGTCTCTTTAGGTTTTATAGGTAATACCTGCGCATCTGTTTTACATCTATTTCAATGCTGATAAGCTCTCTTAGTTTAAACTCAATCTCACCAATATTGTTGTTCTTCCCTATGTCTTCAGTTATGGTCTGGAGAAGCAATTTGACGAGGACCTTTACAAGGACTTTGAGCAGCTAACGCTAGACTTCTACCACAAGGGAAATCTATATGGCCTGGAGAAATATTGGTAAGGGTTCTTTTTGTTATATGAAATAGAGTTGCAACTGAATTCTTGTTATGCAATGTGATTCTTGGTGTTGTAAAGACGAAATCTTTATCTTGTGTAGGGCATTCCACCATTATCGAGGCAAAAAAGAACCGATAACGAAGCACCCTGAGCTAGAAAAGCTACTCAATGAAGAATACCGTAGCATAGCCGATTTCCGAGCAAAGGATTCAATCACGAACCAAAAAGAAAAGAAGTCTCACTAATGATTTGAAGAGACCACTGAGGAAATGATCCTTCAAATCTTGACCTGAAATTTTTGTGTGTGTATGTCTACTTGTGGGGAAGAGACCAAGACCAACCAAGTGAAGCCACTCTGAACATTTTTTTAAAGGATATAATTCCTAGGTGGTGTTTTCTTTTCTGGGATCATTTTTGTGTTTGGTTTTGATGCAGGAGAACACAAACAGAGCTTTTACTGTAGAGGCGTTTGTCTACACAGAGTTTCGCCCTCTCTCCCCAAAAGTTGTAATCATTTTGTTTTTTCTTCTGTCCGTCTGTCTGTAAATATAGGAATTTCTTTTTTCTAATTACTCAATTTTGAACACAAAAAAAAAAAAAAAAAAAATTAGATATTTGAAGTGTCTGTAGTAGCAATAAGAGATGTTTTACTTGAGACAAGTATATTTTTTTTGTTTTTGTAAATTTTGTTCTTTCTTGTAGCATATTTCTTATTGACATGCCTTTGTTTCAGCTCAATCAGCTTTCTTCGTTGACTACAAGGCTGCAATTGCCTTTGTTCCAAATGAATATGATAAGGAAAAGAATTTGCCATTTGTTGGTTATAAGGAGCATCCGAACTTTCATTCTCTTGTCAGTTATAAAGAAATAATATTTTCATCCAATATCTTAACTGAATCATCTTAGGTACGAATCCAATCACTTTGGTTGGAGATAAAGTTCAGACAAAATCATCATAGAAATTACTAATTAGTCGTAGTGTCAATTTATTAATTAATTCAGTTAAATTTTTGTTTTTATTGTTTGCAAGATCCGTTGAAATACTTACTTGAATAGTTCAAAAATCTCCCAAACAATTTGGTAAGCACTCAAGTTGCAACTTCAGAATAATGTTTTTTCATTCAGTATTAAATATTACTAAGGTTAATACTGATAGAACCAAACTCAAGTCTTAGGGAGGTTTACTCAAATCCCACAGTTATTAGGTAATATGACTAAAATCATATAAAACTTTTTTTTTATTACTGGCATTTTTTTAATACCAAGCGTGCCCTTTTGTTACGTTGTGACAAAAAACGTAATTACAAAAATACCATAGCCACGTAAGCAACCACGTAGGAAACCGCTGACGTGTATTATGAACTCAGCCGTAAAGAGAAACGGCTGAGTTATGGTTAGGTTGCGGCTGAATTATGGTTACGTTGCGGCTGAGTTAAAAAACGCGGCTGACTTATGAGAGATCGCCTGACTTACGAACATAAATCAGCCGTTAGTTACGGCTGATTTACAGAAATCTGGCTGACTTATGAGATAACGGCTGACTACGAACATAAATCAGCCGTTAGTTACGGCTGATTTACAGAATTCTGGCTGACTTATGAGATAACAGCTGACTAACGAACACAAGTTACGGCTGAGTTATACAACGGAGGGCTGATTGGTGGAAAATTGGCTGAGTTTTAGATAAAAGACGGCAGAGTTATGTTCGTAAGGTTGGCTGACTTATGAGAGGCAGTTACGGCTGACTTACGTAAATCAGCCGTAATTGGCTGGGTTAACAATAAGTTACGGCTGACTTATTATCGAAAGATCAATTACTAGAATAGCATTATTTGACAGCTGATTTATATGACAATACGGCTGACTTAATATTTCCTAGCCTAATTACAGCTGATTTATTAGCGAAAGATTAATTACTGAAATACTATTCACGTTGCAGCGGACTTACGTTATACTTGATGGCTGATTTATTAATGGCTGAGTTATGTGTTTGTTTGGCGGCTGACTTACCGATATTCCATGTCATCAGTTCCGATTTTCCATGTCATCAGCTCTTATTTTCCATGTCATCAGCTCTTACAAATCAGGGTTCTTCATCTACGACCTTCTTCTTATTCTTCTTCATCTACGCTTTTCATTATTTTCATTCATCAGAGATCTTATGGATCCGGTAATTATTGTTTCCGGTAACTGGGTTAAGAAACACAGATATGTATTCAAAGCCAACGGTAGAGGGTGTAGAGTTGTGCATATAGATGAGAAAACAACACTAGACGAACTTGCGAAGATAGTACTCGATGATTACGGATTGAAGGAGTCGAGCCATCAGATTCAACTGAGCTACATGTTCTCGAATAAAGCTTTAAAAACAATGGTGCACGATACTCCACCAGTTTACCTCTCCAATACTCGACAGTTGCAATTTTTTTTAAGCTTCAGAAAAATCGAACACTTACGTCTTTGTGTGGAGATTACGGAGAATAAAATTAGTCGGAATGACGGAGCGAGAGAGAATAATAAAAGTTTATTCACTTATAGCTCAGAAGTTGAATCTAGATCCGAAGATTACGGTGGGAGTTATGATGCTTTCAATTTGGAGGATGAAGTAGAAGAAGATGAAGTGGGCGAAGAAGATGAAGTGGGCGAAGAAGATAAAGTAGTCGAAGAAAATGAAGTAGGCGAACAAGACGAAGAAGATGATGAATTTGACAGCCGATTTGATATGTTCGACGACTCGGATGGTGAGTCATCTCAAGATGATAACTTCAGTTTATACGAAGACGAAGATTCACCGACACTACCTCCTAAGAAGAGACCGCATAACTTGTCGACGAGCGGATCGAAAGGGAATCTGGAGGTTCCAAGGTTAGATATGTTTTCCCTAAACCTCTCGGTAGGGAAACGATACGAGAGTAAAGCCGATTTGGAGAAACGACTGAAACTTCTTACGGTGAGGGATCGATTTGATTTTGATGTAGACGTATCCGATTCGGATACACTCGTTGTTAAGTGTTGGGTTGGTGGATGTCTCTGGAGAGTTCGTGCTACTACACTAGGGGATCCCTGGCATTTTATGTTTGTATTTACGATTCAGATCATTCATGTTCCGTAACTGAGCGTTCTGGTCGATCTCGAAAAGCAACAGCGGCTATTTTAGGAGAGTTGTACAAGGACTTTCTCGGCGACGTTGGTCCGTCAGTTCGACCTAGGAGTGTCGGAATATCTATCCAAAAGCAATTTGGTATAAAGGTAATTATTAGTACGTTGCGGCTGATTTATAGTTATATTACAGCTGAGTTATATTATAAACTTAACGGCTGAGTTATTTAATCTCAACGGCTGAGTTATATTATAAAATTAACGACTAAGTTATTTAAACTTAACGGTTGAGTTACTAGTATGTTTCGGCTGACTTATTGTTACGATGCGGCTGACTTATTTGTATCATTTTCCATGTGGTCAGATGGATTATTGGAAGACACATAGAACGCTAAGATTTGCAAGGGAAATCGAGATGGGAACTCCTGAGAGTGGGTTTGAAGACTTGCCTTCTTACTTATACAAGATAAGAAAGGCAAATCCGGGTACAATTACGCGTCTTCAAATCGATGAGTTTGGAAGATTCATGTATGTGTTCCTTGCATTTGGTGCGAGCGTAAATGGGTTTCCTTTCATGCGCAAAGTTGTCGTTGTCGATGGTACGTTGCTTAAGGGTAAATACAAAGGGACGCTTCTCACAACACTAGCCCAGGACGGTAACTTTCAGATTTTCCCAATTGCTTTTGGTGTGGTTGACACTGAAAATGATGATTCGTGGCACTGGTTTTTTACTCAGCTAAAACTTGCGATTCCTGACGATGAGGGTCTTGCGATAATCTCGGATAGGCATAACTCAATAGGGAAAGCAATTAGGAATGTGTATCCGTTGGCTTCTTTGGGAATTTGCACTTATCATTTATATAAGAACATATTGGGAGCGTACAACGGAAAAGATGTCTTTCGTCTGGTGAAGAAAGCGGCAAGATGTTGTAGGATAGCTGATTTTACTGCGATATACGAGGAGATTCAAGCGATTAATCCTGAACTCCATGCCTACCTCGAAAGAGCTGATGTCCGACTGTGGGCGTGTGTTCATTTCCCGGGTGGAAGGTACAATTTGATGACTACAAACATAGCGAAATCAATGAACCATGCACTGTCAAATGCTAGAAGTCTTAACATTGTTCGACTATTAGAATTGATACGGGTTATGATGACCAGTTGGTTTGTTGAACGGAGAGAGGATGCTAGAAAGCAGCTAACAACGCTTTCGCGTGGTGTCGAGAAACAACTACATGTAAGTCAGCCGTAACATTTCATAAGTCAGCCGTAATATTGCATAAGTCAGCCGTAACATTGCATAAGTCAGCCGTAACATTTCATAAGTCAACCATAACATTTTTTTATTCTGTATTTATAATAGGGTCGTGTTACTGCCGCCAGACTTATGACGGCACAAAGGATTGATGATTATCACACTGAAGTTATATATGGATCTTCTGGGGGTTCTTTGCATGTTGTGAATTTGGACGGAAAAACATGCACATGCCGGCGTTTCGAAAGGAAGAAATTACCATGTGTGCATGCAATCGCAGCTGCCGAGTACAGGGATAAATGTCGTATATCCCTGTGCAGTCCTTACTATCACAACAATTATTTAGTAAACGCATACGCTGAGTCGATCATGCCGAAAGATTCAGCGCTCCAAGTTTCTGATAACGTAGCTAACCAACCGTGCTTTCCCCCGGTTGTTCGGAGACCACCAGGACGGCCTAAGAAAGGTAGGATGAAATTTGATCTAGAAGTTGCACTTGAGAAGAAACGTCCTAGGAAAGAACACACATGTTCTATTTGTAAACAGGTTGGACATAATGCAAGAACTTGTCCAATGTAGAAAGTTTGGGCGGGAGTTTTCCCGTCCAAAATAGAAACACGAAACTTCGTGACATAGCTGAGTTTATGGTATAGAAAGACGAAACATCACGAAACGGCTGAGTTATGGTTACGACGGCTGAGTTATGGTATAGAAAGATAAAACGTCGCGACACGGCTGAGTTATAAGTTATCACGGCTGAGTTATTAAAATTGACGGCTGAGTTATTAAACTTTATGAACACGAACATAGCGGAATCAATGAACCATGCACTGTCAAATGCTAGAAGTTTTAACATTGTTCGACTATTAGAATCAATACGGGTTATGATGACCAGTTGGTTTGTTGAACGGAGAGAGGATGCTAGATCGCAGTAAACCACACTTTCGCGTGGTGTCGAGAAACAACTACATGTAAGTCAGCCGTAACATTGCATAAGTCAGCCGTAACATTTCATAAGTCAGCCGTAACATTGCATAAGAAAGGTAGCTAACCAACCGTGCTTTCCCCCGGTTGTTCGTCAACCACCTGGAAGGCCTAAGAAAGGTAGGATGAAATCTGCTCTAGAAGTTGCACTTGAGAAGAAACGTCCTAGGAAAGAACACACATGTTCTCTTTGTAAACAGGTTGGACATAATGCAAGAACTTGTCCAATGTAGAAAGTTTGTATTACGGCGGAGTTATGGCTTTAATTTTTTGTTGTATTACGGCTGAGTTATGGATTTTGTTTACATTACGGCTGAGTTATGGATTCATGCCCAATTTGAATTACGATTGTTTACATTTCGTCGATATTCACGCCCAATTTGATTAACTAACGGTTCTGAAGAAACTGAATCGTAACATTGCATAAGTCAGCCGTAACATTTCGTAAGTCAGCCGTAATACAACAAATTACTTAATTTAGTCAGTCCATTATAAATCAGCCATTACAGAATTACTTAATCATTACAAATCAGCCTTTACATTATAACTCAGCCAATTACATTTATAACCTATTCTGTTAAAGATTCGGAAACAAAGCATGTGGCGAATGTGCAAAATGATCCGTTTGATTTGGATCCTCCAGTTCTGGCTACTCCAAAAGAATCCACAACTGTCCCTGAAAAGGAGCTACTAGTAAATGTGAAGGTTGAGAAGATCTTGAGTCTTGGTCTGATGATTCTGATATCATTGCGATAAGTGATTGAGGCTTACCACCATGATTGAGGCAATCATTCGCTTGCAAGAGAAATCACCCAAATGGTATGTTGTCTGCGACTGAGCTGGAAACTGGGAGACTAGCTCTAGCGGGAAGTACCATGGTTGTTCTGTGTTATAGAGGATTTTCCCTGCAAACTCAAACCCTGTAAATGAGTAATTTTATAACCTATTCCTACTTAGAACGCATATAAATCAGCCAATACATTATAACCCAGTCAATTCCTTCACCAGTTCTTCAAGTTTGGCTACGGATGGTGAAAACTTTTCTTCCCCAATGGGTTCCGGTGTAACTTCAACCATGTATGAGAACTTGTGGGAGTTAACACCATGATTGAGGCAATCATTCGCTTGCAAGAGAAATCACCCAAATATGTGTTATATTAAGCGCATAAGGGGAATGGAAACCACACTTATAACGATTTAATCTTAACAAGTTTAAAATAAAAAATTTCAAAAACTTTTTGAAAACCGAATACTCCAAATCACAAACCCAAGAGCATTTCTCTGATATAAAAGAAGAACAAAGACTTTTCTGATTTTTATTTGATAATTGGATACATACAAATGAGGCATATAACAAGTATATATAGGCTCAAACGACACTTGCAACATTTAATCCGGGCCATGTACTATTCAACGACACTTGCAACATGTACTGTTCAATATTTACTGTTGTATGTTATGGCTGAGTTATGGTAGTATTACGATACGGCAAAGTAACATTTCATAAGTCAGCCGTAACATTTCATAAGTCAGCCGTAACATTGCATAAGTCAGCCGTAACATTTCATAAGTAAGTCAGCCGTAACATTGCATTAGTCACCTGTAACATTGCATTAGTCAGCCGTAACATTTCATAAGTCAGCAGTAACATTGCATAAGTCAGCCGTAAAATTGCATAAGCCAGCCGTAACATTTCGTAAGTCAGCTGTAACATTTCAGAATTACTTAATTTAGCCAGCCCATTATAAATCAACCATTACAGAATTACTTAATCATTATAAATCAGCCATTACATTATAACCCAGCCAATTACATTTATAACCTATTCCTACTTAGAACGCATATAAATCAGCCATTACATTATAACCCTAAATCTCTGTATCATCATCATCATCAGTGTCATCATCTTCAATGTCATCATCATCATCATCATCATCATTATTCACGGCTAAGTTATAAGTTATCACGGTTGAGTTATTATACTTGATGGTTGAGTTATGTTTTACATTTTAAAACTTGTAAACAAAAACAAAAATTGTTGTAAACGGCTGATTCATTTATATAAACAAAAACAAAACATTTAATTAAGAGAAGTTACATTGTCTATACAGAAACTTATCAGGGCCTAACTCATCAAACATTTCGACGAGAGCAAGCCAAACTCTATAAGTCATCCAATCAGGCTTTTCGCCGCCATGAAACCATATCCTCTTCAACGTTCGCATTTGAGTGCGAAATAGCGTTCTAGCCAGCAGATTAAACTGTGTCCAAACTGTCAAATGATGCCTCGGATCCCATCTGTATTTTCGCTATAAAAAGAAACAAAAAATATTAGTGTTTAAGAAACAAAAAGTTAAATCTAATAAGAATACATTATCGGTTATGCTTACAGTTAGTTTAAGAAACCACTGTCCCTTAAGATCATCGGGAATGAATCGGTAAGTCGGCCACGACTGAACCCATCCCTCTCGAAGAATATCCGGGATCGCCTGCGAGAGATCGTATAAAAACTTAAACCACGTGACAGTGGTTTTGTCAGACCAGACACCCGCACCAGGGTTTAGAAGAGGGAGGTTATCCCGATCTTGCATGTTGTGTATGGTATTGACAATGCTCTCGAATTTGGATGTATATGCAGGGACAATCGACATGATGTATGTTTTGATGAGATTAGGTTTGATGATAAGGGCTATATATATATATATATATATATATATATATAGAGAGAGAGAGAGAGAGAGAGATAGGAAGACGAAACGTCGCAATAGGGAGAGATAGGAAGACGAAACATCGCAACTTAAAATTTTACACTTGACGGCTGAGTTATACGAACTTCACGGCTGAGTTATGGATTTTTCCCGCCCAAAATAGAAACACGAAACGTCGTGACACGGCTGAGTTATGTTTAAACCAAAAACAAAAATTGTTGAGTTATGGTATTACGATACGGCTGAGTTATGGATTTTGTTTACATTATGGCTGAGTTATAGATTTTGTTTATATTACGGCTAAGTTTAATTTAAACAAACACAAAACCAATGTTTTCGAAATAAAACGGATTCATGGCCAAAGATAGATGATCTCGGAATCTAACGACGGGAAAAGCCACTTTTGACTCCATACACCCGAGTCAGACGAATACACACAAACTCTCCACTCCTTGCTATCGCTAGCACTAGTCTCACAAGTCCTAACCACCTTAAAGCTCGAGGCTTGACCGTCTTCCTCAACAGGGGTTGCCAAAGCAGTGAACTTACATGGCTGAGGAGGGTGAGGGATCTCGACCCAGTTTTGTAAACACGAATTACCAACAAAGGATTTGAGAGAATCGCGACCAATCTCGACCAAAACCAATCCATTAGAAGAAGATCGATAGAAAGTAAGGAGATTCGTGGGATCTGGGATGAGATAAGAACCTAGAGAGTTGGAAATGTTCCATAACTCGCAACAGTGGAAACCGAATTCGACATGTGCGTTAGGGACCATGAGTGACCAGGTAGATAAGTCCATGTGGAGAGAGACAAAGAGACGGCGGAAGTAGGGAGATTCGATTAGGGCTTTCCATGGTTTGAAGACGCATTTGAATCTGGCCAGGGTTTTCAGAGGTATACCGGTAAGTATCATAGTCAGTAGCTCCTCTGGGAGTCTTCCTCTTGGCGTCGCCTCCATTATTATGGATGAGTTATGGATTTTGTTTACATTACGGCTAAGTTGTGGATTCATTATTATGGCTGAGTTATGGACTTTTGGCGGGATTTTTCCCGCCCAAAATAGAAAGACGAAACGTCGTCACACGGTTGAGTTATGGTATAGAAAGACGAAACGTCGCGACACAGCTGAGTTATGGTATAGAAAAATGAAACGTCGCGACACGGCTGAGTTATAAGTTATCACGGCTGAGTTATTAAACTTGACGGCTAAGTTATGTTAATCACGGCTGAGTTATGTTACTTGACGGCTGAGTTATGGTTTACATTTTAAAACTTGTAGACAAAAACAAAACATTTAATTATGAGAAGTTACATTGTCCATACTGAAAATTATCAGGGCCTAACTCATCAAACATTTCGACGAGTTATGGTTAAGACGGTTGGGTTATGGTTAAGACAGCTGAGTTATGGTTAAGACGGCTGAGTTATAGTTACGATACAGCTGAGTTATGGTTAAGACGGCTGAGTTATGTTTAAACCAAAAACATTAATAAATAATAAAAAGAAGAAACAAATCACATCCACATTATCCTTATACAATTTCTAAAAACAAACCTATTTCATAATCCCAAAAACAAATCTCACAAAATGAAGCAGAAGAAGTACTTATGTCTTCGTTAATACCATAACCATTCCAAGCACAATTGCTTTTCAAGAAATTCGTCGTCCCACCATTGCAATTGCAACCTCCATAAGTGTAACTTTCTTTCAGCTCTCTCATCTTCTGATTGCCACCCCACTCAATCTCATCACGAACATTTTTTCGAAGTTTCGGCATCTCCTCCATTGTCGTAGACATCATAGGTTTTAATAACGAAGACAATACTTTTAGACCTTCCACTTTTGTTGCTCCTTCTGCTATGCAAACCATTCCATAGACATACCGAGCTTTTTTATTGCCTTTCTTTGCAGCTTTAGCTAAACATGCCTTGCCTTTATCTCCTTCTACATCATCTAGACAAAGCACATTTTGGCCTATATCAAAATAGTTGTAGACACCTTTGCGGTATAGAGCCTCAGGGTTTCCATTCCTTAGGCACCTATAAAATAATTTGGAAAATGCTTCAAAAGTGTGAGAAAACCATGGAAGGAATGGAACGTCACAAAGTGTTACTCTTTCTACAACCCATTTTTGTCGCAACAATTTCTGAAAGCCTTTGACACTTGATGGAGATTGTCGATGTCGGAAATGGAAGAAGACCCAACAACTGCACATATCTCTTTGAGAATCTCATTTGGCAACGAGTTCATATACACTGTTGGTTTGGCGGAATTTTTCCTCTTCAAGAGAACTATTGGTAGAATAGGCAAAACAAGAACAAACCAAAACCAGACCATGGTTCCTGCAAATTTGATAGGAAAGAAAATTCTTTTTGGAAGTTTGGAGGATATGGATGATGGTAGTGGAAGTTAAGAGGATTTGGATATATATAAAGGATTGTTCATTGGCTTTGTAACTGTTTCTTGGCACCCGTTCCAATTTTGGGGAAGTATTCATTGAATCCTTGCGTGTTGTCTTTAGTTCATTGGTTTTGTAACTGTTTCTGGGCACCCGTTCCTAAACGATTGTTCGTTAACCCGCGACTACTACCAACTTTGTTGGAAGACGAAACGTCGCAACTTAAAATTTTACACTTGACGGCTGAGTAGGAGCTTCACGACTGAGTTATGGATTTAGGGTTTGGGGTTTAGGGATCATGGTTTAGGGTTTAATGTATAACATTTAAAAACTATATGATTTATAGTCTCAACTGGATCAAATTATACACATTCAATTGAAAAAATTGTATATGGTTTATTGTATATGATTTTGGGTCTTAATTATCTATAGGTAATGTTTGAAGTACTTGTAAGACAAGATATATCTCAAGATCAAGTTAGATCACATTTTTCGATTTCATACACATTCAGTTTTATAAATTGAAGAAACTATACACATTCTGTTGATTTATATTCATTTTATATTAATAAAATGAGCTTAATTATAATTTTGTAAGTCTTAAATCTTATATAAATGGTTTTAGGGTATGGCTGAGTTATCTAAATGACACAACTGAGTTATCTAAACATACCATAAGTCTTCAAATTACATTTTCGATTTTAGGGTATGGCTGAGTTATCTAAACGCAATGGCTGAGTAATATATCATAAAAACCATAAGTTATACACAACAAACATACCATTTACAGTAAAATCCTAATACCAAAAACAAAAATTGTTGAGTTATGGTATTACGATACGGCGGATTCAGGGCCAAAGATAGATGATTTCGGAATCTAATAACGGGAAAAGCCTCTTTTGACTCCATACACCCGAGTCAGACGAATACGTACAAACTCTCCATTCCTTCCTCTCACTAGCACTAGTCTCACAAGTTTCTCAACAGGGGTTACCAAAGCAGTGAACTTACATGACTTTAATTGACACGGCTTAGTTATGGTATAGAAACACGAAATGTTGTGATACGGCTGAGTTATGGTATAGAAAGACGAAACGTCACGACACGGCTGATTTTTGTTTATATGATGGCTGACTTAGTCTTATGTTTATGTTATGGCAGACTTATGTTTATGTGATGTCTGATTTATGTTTATATTATGGCAATTACACAATTACTTAATCATTATAAATCAGCCATTACATTATAACCCAGCCAATTACATTTATAATCTCCTCCTTCTTATAACGCATATAAATAAGCCATTACATTATAACCCAGCCAATTTCTTCTTCAATTCTTCAAGTTTGGTCCTTGGCCGGCCGTCCGTCCCAATCTATTTTCTTCTTCAACTCTTCAAGATATTTTCACGGCCGTCCGTCCCAACATATTTTATTCTCCAGTGTAAATTTAACCATGTATGAGAACTTAACACCATGATTTGGGCAATCATTCGCTTGCAAGAGAAATCACCCAAATATGTGTTAGATTAAGCGCATAAGGGGAAGAACAAAGACTTTTCTGATTTTTATTTGATAATTGGATACATACAAATGAGCCATATAACAAGTATATATAGGCTCAAATGAAACTTGCAACATTTAATCCGGGCCATTTACTGTTCAACAGCACTGTTGTGGATATTTAGCGGGATTTTTCCCGCGCATCTACATATTTACTTCTTCTGAGATTTAAATTTAGCATAAGTCAGCCATCACATAAACATAACAATAAGTCAGCCATCACATAAGTCAGGGACTAACTCATCAAACATTTCGATACGGCTGAGTTATGGTATAACTTCATGGCTGAGTTATGGTATTACGATACGGCTGAGTTATCTAAATGACACGGCTGAGTTATCTAAACATACCATAAGTATTTAAATTACATTTCCGATTTTAGGGTATGACTGAGTTATCTAAACGCAATGGCTGAGTAATATATCATAAAAACCATGAGTTATACACTAAAAACATACCACTTACAGTCAAATCCTAATAATAATAAAAATCAGTTGAACTGCGCATACATATCAAAGCCATCTTCATCGAAGATCTCTGCTGCCATCTTCACCCGTAAACCCTGAATATTTACATCGCATATCCCATCAAAACTTACACCAAGCGCTAGACATTCGACAAACTTCAGTGAATACACCCCACAATCGCCAACTTGGGTGTTTTGGGGAATGTTTTTGCCGCTTTTCCATCTGAACGCAAATTGTTTTTTGCAAACGGTTTTTTTGCCAGGAATTACAGCATTGATCATTGCAGGGATCATTTCCATCAGCGGCCTAAATGCATCTAGCATTTTTTGTTGACTTTCAGGAGTTACATGTCCAATGATGGGATCGTAGGCATCAATCTTCTCCTTCAGAAGATCCACATGAAACGCCACCCAATGATCGCCTGCAGTATGAAGAACTCCGTACAAGTGATCGACATCTTCTAACCACTTTTTGTTTGCCTGAAGGTCTGAGGGAATCGCACCGTTTATGAGTGACTCATAGCCTGAGTCTTTGAATTTGAACATCTTTGGCTTCATCTTGAACTGAGAGAAATCCCCAATCCATGATCCTAGGAACCATTGGTCCACAAAGGCAATGCGCTGGGAACAAAATGGGCTAGGATCTTGCATGGACCTTTTGATGAGGACTCTGATATACGAAGCAATATGCTGTACACAGAATATTAAGTCAGTCATTATCATAACTCAGCCATTATTAAAAATAACTCAGCCATCAAACAACCATAACCCAGCCATAAATAATCGTAACCCAACCATTAACTAACTAATAACTCAGCCATAAATAATCATAATTCAGTCATAACTTATACTTACAGTGTCAAACAACCATCCATAATCACGCTTCGGCCACTGCGCTCTTTCACTGATGAGTACTCTGTAGAAATTAACTTCCTCGTTACTAACATCTGTCAGTGGAATGTCCCTAACAATCAAACACAAGTCAGTTTAAGCAAATATTGCTAATAGCTGTATAAAATAAAATAAAATGGTGTAAAAGTCCATATTCGAATCGCCTAAGATGTTGCATAAGTTTAGCCAATTTATTCGGGTCAACAGGTGAGAGAGGATCATAGATTACTGATGAAGGTTCAACATCCTTCCTCATGCACATCGTCCCTTTGTCTCCAAAAAGATAAGGAAAAACTGTTGATAAAGGACGGCTTGTCTTCGCTGCTAACCAAGTTGGACCAAATTGAACATCCCTCGCCCGATAAGTCTTAATTTTTGCTAACCTAAGCTTTTCATCATCGTCCTCATCAGACTCCGGTAACAATTCATTTCCTTTTGCGATTGCTTCCTCGGTCACATCCTCAAGATCAGTTTCACCTCCAGTCTTCCCCTTCTTCTTCCCAGGAGTAGGTGGAATAATAGGTATTCTTATTACACCGTCATGTAAACCCTTTGTTTGGACCTCCTTCTTTAACTCAGCCGGCTTATTCTTTAACTCAGCCACTGCCTTCTCTTCCTTGTTCTTTAACTCAGCCGCTTCCTTCTTCTTAGCAGCGTTCTCCTTCCTTTTAGCAGCAGCCGCTTCCTTCTTCTTAGCAGCATCATCAGCCTTAGCAGCATCATCAGCCTTCTTCTTAGCAGCATCATCAGCCTTAGCAGCCTCATTTTCTTTTGGATTTTGCCTCCTGGAGCCGCGTCATACCGGTTGCTTAGCAGGAGACTTAGTAGGAGAAATAGAAACGAAATCTGGCAGACCACTACCAAACAAATTCTTTTTTGCCTCAGGAGTACCCTTAGGAATTTCGGCCTTCAATTTCGACCCCGCAGATTTCTCTTCGGCCTTACTAAGCTCATCAGGGGTACCCTTAGGAATTTTGGCCTTCAATTTTGGAAAATACTGCTGCGGAGTTTGACTTTCGGCCTTAGCCGGCTCATCAACAACATTATCAGGGGTCTTAGATTCCGAGTTAAGAACCGTTGGACTATTAACTGACTTATGCTGTGGTAATGTTTGCGTTTTTGGGCTGCGAATAAAGTTTTCGACACTTTCCGATAAACCCAGAACTTTCAGACGCTCAGCCACTGCATCTTTGGCATAATCACCAATTTTCTTCTCCATATCAGCAAATTTTCGGGTTAACTCTCCAACGTTGGAATCAATGGCCTCAAACTTCGACCAAAACTTCTCAAACATAGAGTCAACCTTCCGAAACATAGAGTCATGGCTCTCAAACTTACTCGCAATTTTGTCCAGCATAGCGACTATGGTATTCAGAGCCGCCGCATCCTCGCTTAAACCCTTTCCCTTTGCATCCTCCTTATTCTCTATATCAGCAGCTTCACCCTCGTGTTTCTTATCTTTCTTCTACTTCTTTTTGGGTGGCTCAGACTCAGAGTCATAAGGAACTACAGCCAACTTGGTTTTTTTCTTCTCTTCCTTCCTCTGCACATCCCAATAATCACCTGCTACATACCTACCAGAATGTAGGTCTCTTATCAGGTTATTCAGTTGTGGGTCATCGTCTTGACCCGGCCACTGAGGAAACATATCTTCTATAAACTCCTTTGAAACCATATGCCTCACACGCACCTACAACAGTAACTCATAACTCAGCCATCGAATAACCATAACTCAGCCGTAAAAAGAATAACTCAGCCATCAAACAAAGAATAACTCAGCCATCAAACAAACAAATCATAACTCAGCCATCAAATAAATCATAACTCAACCATCAAATTACCATAACTCAGCCATCACATAAATAATAACTCAGCCGTAGAATAAATAATAACGCAGCCATCAAATAAAGAATAACTCAGCCATCAAATAAAGAATAACTCAGCCTAAAACCTTACATGACCATGGTCTTTAATCTCCTTCTTCAGGACACTATCAAAACTTGCACGTGTCCGCGTTGCATCCCATCGAAGAAGCGGAACTTCTTCTTCCTCACCGACTAGTTTGCCAAAACGCTCTCGAAAGCAACTGACAGATTCATATGACCAAGCCAATAAAGCGTAACTCATGTCGTTGATGTAGTATGTCTTTCCTGTTGGATTCAACAACTTAATATTACCAACAAGAGCTTCAAATGCAGCCCGACCCCATGGATAAGTCATCATGGCTCGATCATCGAATACTCTTATTGCAGTTTCAAACGGTGTCCTAGAATTATGATGCAAAGCATAAATTCCCATGGCTTGAAGAACTAACAGCCCTAACCATTTACGCTTTTCAAAACTCCAGGCCCGACAGCCTCTTACTGCTGCCCTCAGTTCATCAGGCTTGGGTCCAAACCCATGCGGCACATTCAACTCCTCCCAGAACTCTCTGTATTGGTCAGGTTCAATACTTTCTGTTGGCACTGGATCTGTGTTTAACCCAGTGATCTCACCAAACTCGAGTAAGCTAAACCTGATAGGTTGATCACCAACCACACACCAAATCTCCTTCTTCTCTACATACAGCTGTCTACACAGTAGATAGTGTACAGTCCTAGCAGACCACCCGCATTTTCCTTCAAATAGCTTAGCAATTATTCCAACAGGAAACTTCTTCAGTTCTTCCCACACCTCAAGTCCTAATTGATCTTTAACGAAACCGAAATCTCCCATATAGGAATAGTGATTAAGCGCTCTATTTTCTAGATTGGCAGAGCGTCTTGATCTTCTAGGGTAATCAGGTGCTTGATGTTGTTCCATCTGATCACACAAAACTTAAATAACTCAGCCGCAATATAACCATAACTCAGCCACAACATAATTTATAACTTAGCCGCAAAAAACCCTAACTCAGACACAATTTATAACTCAGCCACAACATAATTTTTAACTCAGCCGCAAAAAACCGAAATTCAGCCACAATATAATTGATAACTTAGCCGCAAAAAAACCCTAACTCAGACACAACACAACAACCTACCTTTCACGAGGGAAGACGAATACGAGTACGAGGGAAGACGATTATAGCCGATTAGAGAAGACGAATACGAGTACGAGGGAAGACGATTTCGATTGCGGAGAGAAGACGATCACGAGGGAAGACGATTTCGATTGCGGAGAGAAGACGAGAAGTTAAACGGAGAAGTTAAACGGAGAAGACAGTTGAAAAAGTTTGTGGTTTTTTTCTTTTTTTCCTTTTGAGTTATAACACTTAAACGTTCTGAGTTTACACATTCAGTTGTATAAATTGTATAAATTGAAGAAACTATACACATTCAGTTGATTTATATTCATTTTATATTAATTATAATTTTGTAAGTCTTAAATCTTATATAAATGATTTTAGGATGAGTTATCTAAATGACACGGTTGGATTATCTAAATGACACGGCTGAGTTATCTAAATGAGATGACATGGAAAATAGGAGCTGATGACATGGAAAATCGGAACTGATGACATGGAATATCGGTAAGTCAGCCGCCAAACAAACACATAACTCAGCCATTAATAATTTCAATTTAAGAAAAACTAATCAAAGGTAAAGTTTGAAGTACTTGTAACACAACATATATCTCAAGATCAAGTTAAATTACATTTTCGATTTTATACACATTTAGTTGTATAAATTGAAGAAACTATACACATTCAGTTGATTTATATTCATTTTATATTAATAAAATGAGTTTAATTATAATTTTGTAAGTCTTAAATCTTATATAAATGATTTCGACTGAATTATCTAAATCAGCGGCCATGTCATCGATTAAGAAAAAACTAATCAAAGATGTTTATCGTAATTTACTAGGGGTGTGAAAAGATTTAAGTAATTTTTGAAAGATATATGGTATTCTAGTCATATAACCATAGTTCCATGGGATTTGAGTAATTTTCTACTCAAAATATCGTACTGATAAAACCAAACTGATAAAAAACAACTCAAGTCTCAAAATATCTGACTGATAAAACCAAACTCAGGTACTATCGTGGAGGACTTGTTCTTTCAACAGAAGAACATGGTGTTTGCAACCTCAGACTTGAGCGTTGGCATTGGAGGCACAGGGACTGCTCCAGGTGTTGTGATCCCACCATGGCTTGATGACCTCTCGGACATGTCCTCGTACTTCATCACCGTTCCCATCTGTGCCGCTGCCAAGTGAGCATAGCATATCGGCGCAACTGCAAAGAAAGAAACACACAAAAAACAAAGGTAACAATGATCAACGACCACGTGACAAAGATCATTTAACTATCACTAGAGCAATGAATCAAAGACGTGAGACTTACCGACTGAGATGGCAGTGGTGCTCCTCTGGTAGCTACAAGTGTGAAAGAAGACAATTAAATTATTATTGTCTAAAGTTCAGTAGACAGTGTAACAACATAATAAAGAGTTAAAAGGTGATCTAGTGCTTACACATAGGATAGAGAATGCACAAGTTCTTGGAGGTCATCAGTGGAAAATCCAATCTCATCGTAAAGCACATGGTAATGTGTTGGGCGTGTAGTTCCCTAACACATCGAAACCAATAGAGTCATTCTCAGTTTTCTTATTTGCTTCATAATCAAGTTCCATAATGATTCAAGTAGAAGGCTTTCACAAAGTAAAGCCATTTGTTACTGTTTCCTCATATAGCAACTGATTAGTTAAATTTTCAGGAAGTATAACTTACAATCATTCCAGCGTGAGCACAGAGATAGAAGTCATTGTTGCGCGGGTGGCAGATCTTGCTGTCAATTATGGTTCCTACAGGCAAGCAACAGGTTTCAGGTCATTTCAACAACGTCAACAAACAAGGACTCATGCTCGGATAAAATGGAATTTACCTGGAGGAACATTTTCAGGGCCACTATTCTGGAAGAACTTGGTGTGGTGGTTCTTCTGGGCAACAATCACAATAAACTTGGGGTCCCAGTTAGAGTCAAGAAACTTGCATGCCTAATACGTAACAAGATATCAAGTCAGTAGGAGTCATAAATATACTAAAGAAACCACTGAGAGCTCCAGAACAATAATCCATACCTGCTTCATCTGATCCAATTCAATATTTAGAACTTGCATGAACTGAGATTCACTCACACCATCCCTACACGCATATTAATAACAGTGAGTTAACAAATTACAGAATCCTACTTTTACATGGTACCATAATAGATTTAAGTATAACCTGAAAACGATAATGTGATCTGGTTTTCTCTTCCCTGAACTACTGAAGAAGTCAACCAAGAGCTCCCTGTAAACAGCCAGAAATATCTAATTACACTGATGCCAAATGATTCCTTTTCATAGATGACAAAGCTCTGTCATGAGCTATGAAGATAGCACAACAGTAGGGAAGTTTACCTGAACATTCCTTCATCTTTGTCAGCAGCTACGGGTTTGAAGAGATTATCAATCATTTCCATTTTGCGCGATTGTGTACGCACACACGCCCTGTACTTTGAGATAAGTGGCCATTCCCTAGAGCTCACAACCTATGATTTCCAAACACAAACCTCAAGTTACAAAAGAGGAGTGTGAGAGTCATATGTTGACCTAAGAAAATAAGTAAAAAACAAAATCACTGTTACCGCAGCAATTGATGGTATATCAGAGAGGCCCGGGGAACCATGAGATACATCCATCCCAACAATGATGGAAGGAACTTTTGTTACTAAAGGAATTGCTGGTGAGCGCTCCATAGCTAGCAAAGAGTTCAACCCACCAAGCTACAGATACGAAACAGAATTTAGTTCAGCTGGTTTGTCTTTACAGTCAGTTTTGGAATTATAATGAAACTTTAATTTTCAGACATAACCTTGGCATTTATCTTCAGGAGAACATTGGTGAGATACTGATCGTTTACCCTTGTGGGAGCAATACATTGGGTTGTAATTCCAAGATCAGAAAGATTCTTCTTTTTCCATGGGCCTTCAGAGACATGATATAAAATGTTACATTTCAAAAGAACAAAAACAGACTTCACTCAGAGTTAGAGTACTATACCGTAGACATCAGAGTTTTTCCTCTCTGCGAGTATGCAGAGAAGAAATACAGGCTTCCCTGGGAGCCTGGATTGTATCTGCTCAAACATCTTCTCTACTCTGATGTTAGCAGGTGCACGGTTAAATGTACGATCTTCCTCAAAGACATCAGGGTATGGAGGTTCTACATTCTGAGATTCAAGGGAAAAAAAAAACAAGGTAAGAATTACAACTCCTTGTGCATATCAATACTACTCTATGATAGTGAAAAAAACTTACAATTCCTTTCACTTGTCCACATCTTATCAGATCGCGAATAAGCCCACGTGTATCGCAGCGAGCAGAGAAGTTCACAACAGCCCATTTAGTAACCGTGGCTGGCTCAACAACTTTCTGCAGAAGAATGTCAACTAGTATCAGAGGTTTTTCGAAAATCCATTGAACTACTAAAGGAAGAGACCAAATCTTTTGACCTTATTATTAAAGTTCCAACACCCATTGCGAGGGAAAAAGTCTTCACCATTACCCACTTTCAGCTGTCAACAAATATAATTATAACATTAAACTTACAGATCCAAAATGGAACATATACACCAAAAAAAAGACAAGGAAAGTCACCTTTGGTGTTGGCAATATGCGACCCTCCACTGAGGTGAAGTCCATGCCAATGCTGACACCACATTCTTGCAAAGCCGGGTCAGCATTATAATTGCTCTTCTTCAGACCCTGCAAGATGAATGAAAACATAAGTACAAAACAGAAATAGCTGCAGTGTAAAAGATAATGAAACAAAGACTTACATTGGTTAGCGCAGCCATCCTTTCAAGTGGCTTCTACCTAGATTTTTCTACTAGGGAAGCTCTCTGGAAATTGGTAAGAGATTTTGTGTACCGTTGTAGCGAAACGAGTTCACAGTGCTACAAAGGTGAAAAATCAACAATAATTGTCATTAAGCAGTTAAACGAAAGATGCTGTAGTAAAAAAAAAAGGAACTTATATTACCTCAATGGGGAAGTAAATCGGACGCTTCGGCTTACCAACATTCATCTGAATATTTCAAGGGAATATCACGAGAATTGAAATATTGAGACACTGTGATCTCAACTTCCTGGATTTCCCATTTACATTTGGCTTCCTCAAGGTAAACCTAAATCAAGCAAAGAGAGGTATCATCGAACAGAGTCAAAGCAATTTAAACGTGATCATAAGAATACCAGACAACATACAGTTGATCTCTGCATATCTTTTCACTCAGTCCGGTTATCTTGTACTCTCGATTTGTGGGGAAGACCTTAACTCTCAGATTCTTTAGAGTGCGTTTAGCCTGATCAGAGAAAACCATAAAAGTAAATATCAAACATGCTAAAACATCAGTGGAATTCTACAGCATAAAAGATAATGATGTAGCTTCTCCCAGCGTACAGAGAATGGATCTTTCACGTTTTGATTTCCACAAAGAAAATCAGCCACAGCTCCAGGTTGTACTATCATCGTAGTTGAAACATCTAAACAAAAGCCAAAGCAAAAATTCAGTGATAATAATAGTCCAAATCATAGAAAGAAAAATATAGTACATGTTATATCTTAAAAAGACTTACCGATATTCAAGGATAAGCCTCCCTGGGTAGTTCTGAAGCTTGAGTGAAAGCCTCTGCACCCAATTACACCTCCACCGATAGGTACAAAATTCTTTGGATCATTGTGAAAGAAAGATTGACGAACCAGGAGGCAACCTCTGCAAACATTATTTAGAACATGCATTAAAGATCAAGCATAGAATGAAACATATTTAAAAGACAAATATCCACAAATAAACTTACTGCCTAGCTGCACTCTGACGCAGAATCACATCCATAACTCTAATCGCATCTTGATGACTATCAGTCTCCTTTCCTTGAAGGGCACTTGCGATAGCTTGCATAGGGATCTTAGCAGCATAGCTAATCTCGACCATGAACTTCTTCGATTGGTAAGGTCTTCTTGATCTTTTCCTATCCCCATCATTTGTTTTATTTGGGCTATCTTTTCCATTGTTGTTTCTGCAAATAAAGAGAACATTGAAGCATTATAGAAATTTGATAAAAAAAAATCAAAAGAAATCAAATCTCGCACCTGCTTGAAGTCATCTCTTCAAGGACAACAGAGAAGTCAAGTTTGTTGCTGGGAAGAGCACCAACTGTGAACAGAGTCTTCTCGCCATCATAAGCAAAGTATTTGGAGCCCAAATCGCTTTTATAGGTTTCCTGAACTTTGTCAAGTATCTTTCTGCCAATTCCTTTAGCTTCAACTGGACGGCCATCTTCATATGTGATAGCAACCTGTATTCAAGATCAGAGAAACAGAACAAATTTCATATCAAGCAACTACAAATGAAGCCAACTGAAAAAGCAGAGGCAACAATCAAAGATTAGAAGAAGCATACACTTATCAAGCAAGTACTTCAAAAACACATAACATTTATCATTTCTACTCAAGATAAATGAGATAAGAGTAATATAAATAGGTCATAACAGCAAAGCAGATGCATACACTGTAGTGGTAGAAGAAACCGTCTGGTTTGGTGAAGTTAACTTTGAAGTGGTTGGTACGAAGCTGAATCTTCTGTCCTTTGGTACCACTGCCTCGCCGAGCCATTGGGACAAGAGTAGTCTTCTTAACAGGCTCCAGTTCAGGAACAAGGTTTGATGGTAGAACAGGTGGAGGAGGTGGCAACCCTGCCTCTTGCTTCAAGCCATTCCGATTTGCTTCATCAAAATCCATAGCTGGATAAGAAAACCGTAAAAGTCAGCACCAAAAATCATCAGTTTATACCAATGGTAAAGCATAAACGCTACAAAAATCCCTAAGAAGCAAACAGCTTTGTCAAAACTTTTCAACAAGAAAACTTGAAAGATAAGCCCAACAAGTAACTCTGACCAGAAATATAAGCTAATAAGGTAGAGACAATACATCAACAGAAAACAATGCAAGATTCACACAGTTACTGGAAATCACAGCAGATACGGGTCAAGCCATAGATGAACAGAGCAGTACTAAAGATGAATACTACACATACAAAGAACAAATCAGTCAATGACCCAAATACTCCATGACAAACAAAGAACCAGATTTATCAAAACGATTAGTCATGGAAAAGGAAAAGCGGATTCAATACAACACCTCAAACAAGCAGAATAGTGATATACGTGAGAATAAGGTGAAGAATGAAGAGATCTACGTGCATATGAAGATACCTTCAACAACAACAACAAAAATGGCTATACTCAGAAAGCGAGTGTGGTGATGAAGCTAGAGAGAAACCATCTGAAAAAAGCGAATAAAAAATGCAGTAAAAGCCAAAAAACACAACAAAGCAGCCAATAACCCAGATTTTTTTCTCGGTAGATTCAAATCAATTTTTAAAAAAAAAAAAAGAGAAGACACACGCCAACATTTATTTTTCCAGATCTCTCGGAATCGATGAATCAAAGAGAAAAATAAAATAAATAAAATACACAGTAGACAAGTAAATTTCACGTACTCAGAGGAAGAAGACGGAAAAACGATGAAATCAAGTAACAACAAAGTCGAAAAATCAGAAAAACCTAAAGATCTAAAGAGATACGAGAGGAAACAAACTCTACTGCGAACCCTAAAAACAAAAAAAAACTACGAACTACACAAAATCCCTAGTTTAGAGAACGATTCACACCAGAAAGATAGAGAGACGCTTACACTGAATAAATCGTTCACCAACAAACAAAAAAAAAACTACACACCACACAAAATCCCTAGTTTAGAGTACTTTCACACGCACGAAAAAGAAGACGAAGAAGAGCATGCACAGGATAAATCGTTCAAAAACTAACGAAAAAACAAAAAAAAAAATCGAAGGATTCATAGAGTTTACGAGATCTAAGTAGAAAACATTGAGCGATTTAGAGGGAAGAAACCATACCTAGGTGGTAGTGAACGGAGAGAGACAAAGATGAACGGAGAAAGACGACGAAAAAACCCTAGGAATCTGAGAGAGAGAGAAGAGAGGTTTGAGAAGAAGGGCTTGTTTGGTGCTACACTATATAAAGCCTTAGACGAAACGAGCCATATGTGGGACCCGCTTTTCTGTTTTTGGAGTTTTTATTTTTTTTAATTATTTCTTCGCGCAATATTCTTTTGGTTTCAAGTGTCCTTTCAATTGTCGTCTCTATCCGTTTTTTATTTTACTTATTAAAAAAAAAATAGGAAAATTAACTTTTCTTTTTCTTTTTTTTTTTGTCGAAGGAAAATTAACTTTTCTGGTTTAAATTTTCCTTCTTTATTGAAGACAATTTCATGAAAAATAAATGCATGTCGAATCATAGTCATGGATATAATAAGACTTGCCGACAAAAAAAAAAAGAAAAAAAAAAAGACTTTTGCGACTTGTGCATACGGTTAGGAATAGGTTATGCTAGTTATTAAACAAACATGCGGTAACGATATAGATGGTGATAAGTATTCATATATGCAAATATATCTCTTTTATATGATCTGCAAATATTGAATATCTTATGCAGTAGAGCTTATCACAATATGTTATGGTTATATGACCTAAGGGATAAAGAGAGTTTCCTAGATTGATATAGTACTAAGACTTCGTTTTTTTTTTGTTTAATCGTATGTAATTTTTTTTTAACAAGTTTACCATAAAACGTGAAAAAAATCATTTTCCAATGATTGTAATGTGGAACTTAAAGACAACAAAGTAAATGAAAAAACGAGTTTATTTGTATATTTGTGCGACATAATATATGTATTTCTCTTGGATTGATGATCTCATAAGTTGTGTGCATGTATTGTGTGAAACGGTCATGTGTGTGTATGTGTAAAAGGTTAAGGCATGAGAATGGAATTCCAAACAAAAAGTTATCATATTAACGTATGATTCATTGAATAAAAACATCTTAAATTGTGATTTATTTTAACCTTTGTCACCAACTCAAAAGTTTGAATCTTTAACTGAAAAACCAAAACTTCTTTTAATCTCTAATACTAAATCGTCACCACTCATTTTGAAATTTCAAATCAGATTACTCAAAAAGTGAAGATTTACGAATCGTTTCGAAATTTGCGTGTTCTGCAAATACCCAAAATAAAACAAAATAGTAGGAATAGTAAATGCTTTAGTACGTACAGCAGGAAAAAAAAGAGGGCGTGGTTTTGCAAATGGTGCAGGCTGCAGCATGGGTTTTGTCATATTGTGTGACCTTTTATTTTCCAATTCCTATGATCTTCTCTCTCTTCCTTAATAAAAAGCAAGTCATCATTTTTATGTATATTGACACTCTTTTTTTGTTACTTCACATCAAATTAATTTTTCCGTTAATACTAATAATTTTAGATTTTAATTGTAAAAGCAAAACTCGACAAAAAAAAAAAAATTGTAAAAGCAAAACTCACTACACCTAATTATTCTTTGCTATGAAAAAGATTGATATACAAAGGTAGAGTTTTTTGCTAAAAAAAAGCATCGTTCAAATTATTTTTTAAAACCCTCTAACAATTTGATAAAGATCATGTTTGTTTATCAACAAAGGTCCTAGTTAAAAGAAAGACTAAATTCCTCTAAAAACAAGAAAAATAAGTAATAAATAAAGTGAAGTTTTTTTTTGGGTTAAATAAATAAAGTGAAATCAATTACAGCCGTATTAGCTGTCAATTGCCGGATAAAAAAGCTGTCAAATTAATTGATTACGTCATCGAGTCGATTTCGCTTCCCGCCATCTCTCTCTCTCTCTCGCCGAGTTTCTTTCTCCCCCAAAAAAACCCTAGTTCACTGAAAACCCTAATTTTTCCTAAGGGTGAAATTGATTGGGGGTGTGAAGATGGTATCACTAAGCTGGAAACACCACACGCTAATTCAGGCTTTGATTTCACGAGGTCCTCTCAAGGAGAAAGAATTTCATTCAATCTTCACCGGCGTCACCGGAAGAAACCCAGGTCTGTATCTCCCCTGATTTCTTCGATTCAGATGAATATTGAACTAGATTTTTGTGGGTTTGCGTCGGATTGGTTTTTGTTGCATCCAAAATTTGTAATTTACGACAGGCGAAGTGGTGATTTTGATCTGCCGCTCTGAAAATTTAGGAAAATAAATCTGATTGCTTTATATCGATTGAGATGTAATCGTGGGGCATAATGATTGTGGTCTGATTGAATATTGAATCCTGTAAGATTGTAGCTAAGTTTAACATATTCCATATGCTGGATTAATGGACTTCTTATTGAACTATGGCTGAATCTCTACTTTTAAATATTGGTTATCTGCTGTATATAATGGTAATGTGGTCTTAACCATTGATGTGGAATGAGTTAGCATAGGAACATATATCATTCGGAATTTCGAAATGCTGGTTATCTTTATGTTGAGTGTTTAAGGATTACTTATTTATTGAATATTGTCTCGCTCTTTCTCGTTGCAGGAGCTGCGAAAAAGATATTCGATAAGTATCTACTTGAGATAAACAAAGAACTCTCATACGTTCACTTTGAGTTGAGGGCTTGTAGAGATCAGTATGATGGCCAAGTATGTTATGGAGTGGTGAACAATGTGTCTGATGATCAATCCAAGCTCGGGACCAAATACACTGTTCCTCAGATTGCATTCTTCAAAGGCATTGTAAGTCACTTTTTTTTTTCTGTTTGCTTAATGTTATGTTCCTTGTTGATCTAATTTCTTTGTCTTCCTGTTATTAAGTTAGATTAGACAGTAAAAGTTGGATTCATTCTAATCATCCCTTTCAATTTGTCTCTTAAGTACGAGAGTAGTGCTACAAGTTTTATCATTCTCTTTTCTTGCCATGTGTGCATTTTGATCTGAGTCGTCTTTTTCATTGATGGCTATAACTTCTGGCAGATAGAAGCAATTGCTCATGATGAAGCTGCTCAAGGTTGCATATCGGGCTTTGATGCCCTCAATATCTGATTGGAGAATCAGGTAAAATCATAGTCTCTACTTATGTATATATTTTTTTAACTCTTGTTCTAGTGACAAAAGTAATTATCATACCCTTGTTCAGTGAATTGATCATAGTGACTTCAAAACTGCTACTACCTTACAGAGTTGCTTGAAAATTTCCTCCCCTGGTATGAGATACAATCTGAAACGATAATTAACTATCTCACTTAGATCAAAGTTTCATGCACTCTGAGTTATATTCTTCAAATTATCTTTTTCTTGTATGATATAAAGTGTTCCACCCTCAGGTATGCTTGTTGGATTATAACCGAAAATGGCTCACAAATTTCTCAGTATTTCTCTACTGCCTGTTTGGTGATGACACTTATTTGGGATCTTTCCTGTAATACAAAATTATCATTGCTAGTGTTCATTTGGTTGGAATATACAGTTTTAGCTTCTTTGCTACTGTTGACAGATCTTGTGTTAATATCTCAGCTACCAAGTGAAGCCAGCAGCAGCCAACAGCAAGTCCCTCCTGCATTCAAAAACTTTTCAATGTCGCAAAAGGAGAAAACTCTCGATGAACTTGTTAAGGACAAATGGCTGTGCCGCACCAGAGAAGGCAACATTGGACTTGGTATAAGATCTTTTCTTGACTTACGCAGTTGGTTCAGGAACAACGATGTTCCTTCCTGTGAGGTCTGCAATGAAGCTGGAGTAAAGGTCTGCATTCTGAAAGAAACCTGATAGAAACTAGGCTAATTAACTTTTCAAAATCACATTGTATTGATATGTTGACTGCTGATTTCATATCTGATACTTTGTTTGAATACTCATTAACAGGCGGATTTGTGTCCAAGCGAAGGTTGCACTGTCCGGATACACAATTACTGCCTCAAAAACTTGTTATCTCAAAGGGTACACACAGCTTCTTTAGCTCCACACCAATGGAATTGAGTTTGAATTCAATCGTATTGTACTTTCTGATCACCTATCGAAATTGCAGGATGATAAAGTTTGCTCTGGTTGCAAAAAGCCATGGCCTTTGGGTACCTTTACAAAACGCGAAGCTGTTGAAGAAACTGTAAATGATGATGATGACGAGGAAAACGAGACTCAAGCCACAGCTCCAAGATCCAAGAGAAGAAGACAACTTAGGAGTCACAGAGGCTCAAATGAAAACCACTCTTCGCAAGCTTCTTTGGCTTCAACTAGTGGTGCCACTGGGAGAAGAGTAACCCGTAGCGTTGCTCACTTGAAGTAAAAGTAGAAGAAATCCTCTTTTTTAGGGCTTAGATGTATATTTTGATGCAATCTCAAAATCTTGTCTTTATCTATGTCCAAACTTCATTGGTAATTTGGTATGATCTGATGTTTTCTCTTGTGAAATATTGGTGGAGTTAAAACTCTTTGGTTATTTGAATTGAAGATTCGAGAATTCGATTTCAATTACAATTATACTTAGGAATCAGTGGTGCAAACTTGTGAATTTGTCTTTTGTGCATTCTGGATTGGGCATTTGACTAAAATCAAACCAAACTTGTAAAAGCAAAGTTTTGTTTTGAAAATGTGTGATTTATTAAAGGTAAGATATCTTACTTTGAATGCATTGATGCTGAATTTCAAGGATTTTTTATTTTTGTAATAAGATATCTTGTTCCTTTTATGTACACTAATACCGAATTTTATGATTTTTTTTTAATACCAACTTTATGATTTCTTGTTGATAAAATAATTTCAAGTCGTTGTCTACTAAGTTAAAAGTAGTTTGCTTATTTATTTAAAACTCTCGTATAGTATCTTTTTCAAATTACACTATCCGAACCAAAGCAAACTCTCTTCTCGAACGAACCAAATTTCGGTTTTAGTTTTAGGAACAAACTAATAATAATAATAATAATCCGAACCGAACAAAAAAAATCCTCACAATAAGCTTAAGCCCGTACCGCAATTCTCCGTTATCACAGTAGCTGATGCCGTTAGTTTATCCACTGTTATTTGGCAGTCCACCTTAACGGTCATTGTCCACGTCGTCACGGCACCAATCTTAAACTTAACAGGCGCTTCAATTCTAAGATCAAACGGAACTTTGCCTTTCTTCTGCAATCCCGTTAACTCTTTACGCGACGAGCTTGTTAACTGAATCCTCGATCCCTTTAACGCCGTCACCATCACCTTCACATTCTTCACCGGTTGCTTAAACGCCGTGAACTCTCCGTTACCAAGTTTGATTCCGTTATAAAATACTTCAGCAATTCCATTCACGTAGATTAAACCGATTTTACCGTTACCGTTCTGAGATCGGACCTTGGTTTTGATCACCGGAGAGATTGGAGAAGATGACGTCAGATTGATTCCGGCGACGGAGAATCCACTCACGGAGAATTGTGGCTTCTGCGGCTGGTAAACGAGGTAGAGGATTCCGACGACGGCTGCGGCGAGGATGAGGAGGATTAGTACGGCGGCGAGGAAATAGCAGAAACATCGCCGGCAACTTGTTCTATTGGGTTTCCGGCGAGAGAGGTATTCGTAACGGTGAGCATTTTCCGGCGGAGGAGTTCGGAAGATCTGATTCTTAGGGAGTTCGATGACGTAAGTCCCCGGTGGTGGTGGTCCGAGTCTCGTTTTCTGAGATTCGCCGGAGAATCGGCTCGAGGTACTATCATTAGTGTCTACCGATAGTCGCTTTGGTTTGTAGACGTCTTTCTCGCCGGGATTATTCTCGCCGGTCATTTTTTGCGATTTGGTTGAGAAATCTGATCAGAATGTATGCGAAGCAGAGAATGAATATTTGATTGGGATTAAATTTTTCAAATCTATTTGATTGGAATTAAATTTCAAATCAATTTGATTAGTTCGCAAATATAAATCTGTATATTATTTTGCATAAATTAATTTCTTTATAAATTGGAAATTACGACGTGATTGCATGAATATCTCATTTTGAGGAATTCTGTGATAGAATTATTAATGAGTATTTGTGATTGAGATCTATTTAACCTTCCATTGCTGACTACTGTACAACAACAATAGAAACATGAAAGGAATATGGAACAAGTAATTTTAATAAAATGAATCTTACGAAATGAAAATGAAGATTTGCTGATAAGGTATTCAATTGGCTATTATAGTATAACAAAGATAAGATGGAAAGTGTTTTATTTATAGTCAATTCAAAAACCAAAAAAGTAGAAACAAAATGAAATAAATTTTTGACATTAATTTAAATTTTAAATTTCGTTCTTTATTTAACTTTTATTTTACGAATTGAATATTAGTAGATATCACTTAAAATTATACATCTATTTTAAGTGATTCACCAAAAAAAAAAAAATTATACATCTATTCATATAACATACAGTTAATTTGACTACTTTTTGAAAGGTCATTTTAATATGAATTTATGTAGAAATATCTCTTAATTATGTCACATTAAGAATATACCACATTATTTTATTAATTATATCAAAAATATTTTATGTGATATTTTTGTAAATGAATATGACTATAATTAACACATCATGATAATGTATGACGCGTAAGACACTATATTACAAATTCACAATTTGATGTCGCCGCGTAAGTTTTAAACTTCAAAGAGTGAGTTTGAGACGATTTATGAGGCTTTGATAATCATCTTAATGAATTCCATTTTTGAACCTCTGTTTTCGCATTTTGGACATCACGGATTGTATTTTTTTTAACAGAGAAGTTGTTCCACAGTGTTTTTTTATTTTTTATCTGAGCCAAAAAAAATCATTACTAATTTTTATAATCTTCAGTTGTCTATAGTATTATTATTCGATTTGTATCCCAAAAAATGCCCAAATGTTAAAATCTGCTTAAGACCCAGAAGCTTTGGGCCCAACCTTATCTAAACACAAAATAAAACATCTTATCCTTAATGTCCATCCTGATCATCAACTATTTCATCTAACTATGATGATGAAATATTCTCCTCCATGGCTACAATAATAATTATTCTGAAACCTAATCTTCTCCATGGCTACAAAAAGCATGTAAAATGGAGAGATCGAAACTGATGGCAATGAGGAAAACAAAATAAAAGCAATAAACAAACCTAAAATAATTTTTTTTTTTTTTTTTTTGAAATTAGAAAGAACAAAGACTCATGAAGCCTTCACTTAACCCCAAGCCATGGGCAATGCTTCCTCTTGATTCTGCAGATTGTTCACCACCATTACTCCAGTTTTCACATTGTCATTGTAGTCAGCACTCGGTACGACTAAACCAACATCAACCAAACCAAACCGGTTATCATAACTACTGTCCCCTCCTCCCTCTTCTGCTTTTAGTCTGTTCAATGGATTAAACTGATCTTGAATGCACTGAACCTGATGCTGCTGCTGCTGCTGCATTGCCACTTGATTCTCCGGTCTGCTTCCATGAAAACTCCGGTTATAACCCGAATAAGGAACTATTAAACCAGCCATAGCAAATGGTTTAGTAGGTTGGTAAAAGGAAGTGGCCTTATAAGGACAAGTCATTTGGTGATTCTCTCTTAAGACCCTGTCTTGAAATCCCAAATGTGGTTGGCTATAAGGACAAAGACTGTTCTCACAGGTTAACATTGTTGGATGATGCATTGTTATCCCCAAATCTCCATCACTCTTCCTCTTGTAAACACAATTGAAGTTGTTATTGCTGTTGTCAAATTCAGAAACAACTCGAATATTCGACCCACCAAACCCTTCGACATCGTAATCCGAAGATTCCGGAAACAGAAGCCCCGTGTCGTCGCTAATCTCTCTAGGGTAGTGATTCTGATCAAGAACAGCTTTTTCGCGGTTAAGAGCAGCTAACCATAAAGAGCCTTCTCTAGAAGTCATTTTCTCTTGCAAACTTCTAGACCGTCTCACGAGGTTCGGTATGTTACTAATATCCGAAGCCATATGCCTAATTACGCCAATCAAGACACCAACTTTCCAAAGCTTCTTGAGATCATGAGGCTTCTTGTAAGGAGGAGGAAGTCCACGAACATCCGCGGGTAAAGACAATTGATTCCACCACTCTTCTTTCCCCGTTGGCCACCAAGGCGGAGTCACGCCTTTCTCCAACGGATACCGTCTCTGAGGAGGCTTGCAGTTAGGCATCAACGCCGATAAAAGGGCTCCGAGAGTCGTATCTTGTAACTCAAGCAACTTATCCGCGGTACTCCCTTCAAATTCAGACCTTAATTCATTTCCATGATCAAAGGAATTGATTTCTCTTTGGTGCTTCATTATAGCGGCTGGTCCGTTCCTGTCGAACCTCACTTTGTCTTTCCACCATTCGCGGAGATTATCAGATGATCCAATTACCGTTTTCCCGTTCTCTAACACGATCCCGTAAACGAATCCTTGAGCTTTGCAGCGCTCCATTGCTTTAGACATGTACTTCAAGATCCCATCTTGTGTCTTGTACATCATTCGCTTACTCGCCGAATGTTCTTGAGAATCATCAGGCTGGTTCAACAATCTTTTGTTTATACCGATTTTCGCCAATTCCTTGAGCCGCTTTAAACGCTGTTTGTCTTTCCAGATCTTCTTCTCAAGCTCCTCTATATCCATTTCTTCATCAGAGAGATCATCGTACAAACCGGTAGGCGAATCAGAATGCTCGGGAAAGCGAGCCACCGGGTTAGAAACTAAGGCCGGGAAAATTGAGCCATTGTTGTTATACATATTCATTGGAGACCAAAAATGATCTCACCCTGCAAAACAAATGGTATCAATATTGTTTTAATTCAAGACCAAAATTGCATAATCATCATATAGTAAAAAGTAAAAATCAAACTCGTAGAAAACAGAGTTAAAAAAAAGTAAAAAAAGAGACTTTCAGTGATATATGGAGAGATCTAACTTGTGAAATTTAGATTCATATGAATACAAAATTCAATACCGAGAGATTAAACACATACTATACGAATTTTTTTTTTATAGAAGTTTAAAGATAAGCACATAGGCGATTAATGGTTTATCATGTAATGATTATAGAGTTAAAACATGGATTTTTGAAGTTCTTAATGCATTTTCCTACAACAGAAAACCCATTTGAGTACTTTTACCATTGAAATAATAGATCTTGCGAAGGTGAAAATGAAACCCATTTAACAAAACTTCACAGAGACCAAACCCAACAAGCCATACAAAGTTACAAACAGACATAAGTACATAAAAAGGGAACCAAAAAACGAAAAACAAAAAAACAGAATCTAAGGAAGACCATAATTTACCCAGAAATTGTTGCTTCAGCCTCCAAATTCAAACAAAAAAGAAAGCCACTGGACCCTAGAGAGAGAAAGATATATATATATATATATATATGTATGTATATTTGTGTGTGTATATGTGTGTGTATATATACTATGAGGATTAAATAAGACTGTGAAAGGGTAGTATAGGCCGGAAAAAATCTTGCTAAACGGCACAAAGACTTTTTTTGCAAAATAAAGTAAAAAAAATATATTAATCTTCTTTGGGTTTCATTCCATTTATAGTCCAAGACTTATTTTGCTAAAAATGATAATATATTTGCAGATTTGCTGGAAATATTTCTAGAAGTCTACTATAATTGAAACCAATCAGCAAATATAGATATATTTTTTTCAAATGAGAATGATTTCTAGTTTTTGCGCTACAACTTAGATATCGTATAAATATTTTTATAGTATTATTTGAACGACGTCAAAATAAAAAATCCAATAAATAAATTTACCGCGTATTTTTGAAAATATTTGCGTTACAATTTAGAGAACGCATATTTTTTTTAAAAAAATTGTGTTATATTTTAGATAGCGCGTAAACAGTTTTTTTTGTTAAAGCGCATAAATAATTTTAAAATTTATCTATAAAAAAATCTAAATGACAATTTCCATAAGAAAATTCATCGCATATTTTTAAAAAAATTCGCGCCACAATATAGATAATGTGTAAGTAACATTACTATATCGTTTATAAGATGTTTAAATAAAATTTCGCTTGTTTTCAAGTATAAACAAACAAAATTGGTAGACAATGCATAGATAACATAACACATTTATTTTAATGAGCTTTTATACTGAAATATATCATTCTAAAAAGTTGTAGGCCACTTCCAAAATGATAAAAACCTATTAGTAAAAACTACAAGTATCACTGAAATTTTTAAGGGTTAGTAAATCATAGTTACTCCGCTAGTATTAAAAGGTCTTACTGTTGTTAATTGAGTTCTTGGTTCGCCAATATAAAGTGTTCTATAAGGGATATTATAAAATTTTATAATTTCTTCTAATGTTTAATAAGATTTCTAGAAGTTTTGTTAAAATTTGAAAGTTTAGTTTTTATAAACGTTTATAAGAATGGTACTACTGGGGAAAAAAAACAAATAATGTTATTTAAAAAGTACTATCATAAAATTAGTATTTTTGAAATTTCCTCTAAAATGTATATGACTTTGAATATTATTTCCAACAGTCAATATTTTATAACATAATAAGCAATTGTTGCTTTTTTCAGTGAAACTAAAAAATAGGAAATTCCAACCAAAACATGTAGAATAATGTATGATAGTACTGTCATTACGTCATCATCCAAATTTTATTACGTATTTTCATTTTGATGACAAGAAAACAACAAATGTCATAGCAATACGAAATGGCAAAATAGGGGAGATAAGGGAAATTTTTTTGCAGCCTTTATTTAATTAATATATTTATTATTATACATATATTTCACTTTATTAAGGTTTAGTAAATAGCAATATTTGGGGGAAAATCCAAAATCCTTTAAAAGCTCAAAATTATGGTGACATTTCAATTCTGTCACAGACATTTCAAATTCTCAGTTTGATTTATTTTTAAATTAATCATACAATATAATTTTGAGCTTAGAAAGTAAGAGATCTATGTATGAACACTTATATTATGTAAAGTTTTATTTATTAGAAGTATGTTATATACACTGAGTCTGTTTAATAGATTTTATAGGTGTATATTATGTAAAGTTTTATTTATGAAAGAATCTATGTGAGTACCAAAAAAACAAATGACAGATATACGACATCTATTATCCTTAAAAGCATTAATATAAGAACTTCATATAACTTTGATGACTTCAGAATATTATTTTAAATTTGTGCTGTTTTTTTTTCAATTTCGCCAGTATATTTTTCATGTCTACCATTTTTGTACTTGATAATTAGCATATGCTATATGCATCAATCTCTTAAATTGTTCACGCTCATAATAATTTAAATGAAAGTGGCATATATAGTTCAATATTTGGAGTTAAAAAATAGCTGAAGTTTTTTTATTTGTATGTATTTATTTTATTTTATATACAGACTCAGTGTATATTGAAACAAATACTGACTAACATAATTCTGATTATCCCAGGTGTCTATAATTATTTTTGTTGATTTCCTTAATTAAATTATATAAGAAATTGATGGTTTTAAAAGGAAAAAAACGTTAATATCCATCAATTATATTCACTTTATTACATTTTCATTAACTATATAGTAGTTACAATGATATTTTACATACTTCTAATATATCAAATATAATTTTAATGTGGTTTTACTCATGTCATCTAACTATTGCATAATGCGTGATTTTCTGAACAATATTATTTTTATGTGTACATCTAATTTATCAAATAAATTTGTATTAGGTCATACAAACGTGAAGGCTATTTATTATTTTGAGGTTTATATCATTGATTAGCGCGTTAAACATTGTGATTTGGTATATACAAATGAAATAAAGTTATGCATTGTAAGAGAAGCTAGAATTGACTAATTCTGTAAAATTGGTGTGCTACTAAGAATTGTCGGTTTTAAGCTCATTGCAAATTTTCGATTAAAATTGATTAACAAATTATGAAAGGTTGACCCTCGATGATTGTTATTAAATAAATGTTTGTATAACGGTCAAATTGCAAGATGTGAGTGAGTTGGTAATGAAACAGGTCATGTTTTCAGTTTTATACGGTTATCCTTAAAAGATGTTAACTAAAATATCTAAATATCACATTTGATTTAAATTCAAATGAAATCCAATGTAAACTATATGTTATATTGAAAGAAAACAATAACAGCGTGATGTTTTCAATATTTTATATATTTGATAGGATTTTTTTTTTTTTTTGTATTTTATGAGAAAACTAGAAAATGTAGGAAGAAATATAAAGAGGTGCAATGAATCGAACCAATAGGAAAGTACACAAGTGCCACGCAGGCACGTTTCGTCGCCAGCAGTTACTGTCTGAAACGTCTCTCGGGATTTTTTTGTCGGCTACTCCACAATTATTTGGAACTCTCGTCGTTTTCTTATTCATATGATATACTGTAATATGGATGTACGAATATTAATGTTAAACTAAATTAATGTTAATGTTAATGTTAATGTTAATGTTTATTGATATAGTTATGCGGAATATGCAACCATCCATCGTACACCTCAACGAACTAACGACCACTCGTGAATTGTTTTTTTAACCTCCTTGCTTTAGCCTTTGCCTTATATAAGTTCCACATCAAGTCCCACATCGACATGGGCAAAATGATACATAGAATTTTTTTATATTTAAATACTAACGGGCTCATTAATAACACATGCTCATTTAGATCAAAATTTTGATTATCAATTTAAGGTTTGCCACATAATTATGTAGATGATGTGAAAATTGAGTCGGTTGACCATTTTCTATCGTTCAGGCGATGAGAACAACCCGAATTTTATAACTAAGGTTAAAAATATTTCTAGCATTATATTTGATCAAAAGTTATTGGTCATTAATTTTGATGAGAGATTTTAAGATGTCTCCACCCATTCTTTGGCCAAAAATAGTTTGACCATTATTTATGGTCAGAAATTATTGGCCAATTATTTAAATTATTTTGTCAAATTTTTTTAATCATGTTTACACTAATCAGTGTGGTCATAATATTTTTGACTTTTTTTTGACCAAAATGTAGTTTCCAACCACCGTTTCTTGACGAACGGAATTTGGTTAAAAATATCTAAAAAGTCTATTTTTAACCAATTATCGATTATTTCCGTGGTCATAAACCATGTTGTTTTCTTGTATTGTTAGTCCTCGTGTTTTTGAATGGTCACCAAAAGGCTAAAAATCTTGATGAATGTGAATCAAATCATATATAAAGTTTTGTTTTATCTTTTTAACGTGTACTCTTAAATATCATTCATCAAATTATATAATAGTTAAAATTGCTATTCACTATCTATTCAAACCGTTAAAGATCTTAACTATCTTTGATCCATAATTTCGTTGAATAATATACGACCACGTTAAAATTCTATTATGATATATTCCAGGCCATATATTTAAATAAATTCATAACCATCTTTGATCCATAATTTTGTTGAATAAGATGCCAGAATAGTAAGATAAATTAGTCTTTTATATCTATTGAGTCGATAGGATTTGAATCTGGAAGCCCTCATTATTTCCCCATATTTTTCAACATTGGCTGATAAAATTACCAACGCTAGATTTCTCATTGACTCATATATTCACCTTATCATAAATTAAATGTTTATATATCCGCAATCATGAGTTTCTAGTATGATTTTCTACTAAAACCAATGATGATCCTTATATACATCTCCTTTTGACGTTAATACTTTTCTTTCTTGTTGGTGAACAGCTGACTCTAATTTGTTTGATTACATATGTTGGTTTCAAAATCCACTTGTTTTAGTCTTTTTATCATTTGAGTTATAACTATAACTACAAAAAATTTATTTGTGAGAAGTACCTATGACATTATGAGACGTATATTGAATATAGTAATGAACAGTTTGATAGAAAATAGTGATTATCGAACAGTGAGAAATGATGATTTTGATTTGTAAATTGCGAGGTATACTAGTTAAGTGTCCACATTGTAACAAATAAACTTCACTCTTATTATATGTAAACAACTTAAACATCAAGTAAAACTCAATAAGTCAACAAAGCCCAAGCCATGCCTCCCATGAAAAAAAGCCTCTATAGTCTATTAGGTGTTGTTCATTTTTCTCGTGAACCTTCTCATTCACCCCCACTTTACTAACCAATCAAAACAAAGATGTGGGGACCACATAATTTAACTAAAAAATAACTATCAATTTTTTCCCTTTCTCTCATACTTAGGAGCTTGAGATGCATCAATGGCGGATTTTAAATCGAAGCACGATATGTAGCAATCTATAGCTTTTTAGAAAGCTCTTTACAAATGGAATTTAATGATAACAATCGCATATGGTAAGTTTTACTAAGTTGACCGGAATTTCACCGAGAAGTTTTCGTTCTCAAACTTTAAAATGAAATTCCCGGAGTTCTACAATGAATCTTGAAAAAATGACACTAGTTCCAAACTCCTAAAACCGTAATTAAGAAAGCACAAAAGTTAATTTCAAAATCAGAGAATATTTGATTTTCGGATCCAAAATTGGTTTGAGGATTTTCTGTTTTTAGGGTTCTAAAATTGATTTAACGGATAAAATTAACTCTGTGTAAATTTTCCGTTAGACGATTTAACGACGAGTCCAATTTAGTTTAGTCAATGCAAATTTAAGGTTTAAATGGAAAGTCAACAAAAATTGAAAGTTAAATTGGTTTAGCAATAAGTTGGGGTTATTTTGGCTCACGCCAAAAAGGTCAAGGTTTTTTTAGTCGTTTTCCCCCGGATTATCCGTCACAAATCTTAACGCCGTCCATCCGTACGGAAACACAACCACCGTATTCCGTGACGGCGGATTCTTCAGATTATACGTCTTCTCGTCGGTTCCTGGCCGGAATTTTCCTACACCATAACCCAAAACCCAGAAATCATGACCGTGAAGATGCCACGGATGGATCTCGCTAACATTTGCTTCTAAAGCGTTTGCGTTTTGGATAATCACGTCGACGGTTACGTTAAACGGGAAAGTGTAGATCCCGTTTCCTTGAGAGGTGTTTTGATATGGCGGCGGTTTCATTACGTCGTAATCCATCGGAAAACTCGTCGGCGGCGATTTCCGGCTGAATCTGAGTTTTAATTTGTACTTTACCGATCCGAGATACGGCGTTCCCGGAACCGCGAGAGATACGTTGTTGATCGCCCATTTCGTGAATCCGTCGATTTTGTTCTGTGTGTTGAGGAGAATCAATCGCTTTCTGCAATTTCTCGGCGGCGATGGAGTTCCGATCGATGCGAATATTTTGTTCGAGAAATTTCTGCTCCGATCGGTATCGTTCCACAGGGGAGTCACCGGCGGAGGAGAAGAAGGCAGTTTGGAAGCAGGGGCAGTTACGTAATTTAAAACGGTGAGTGCCGGAGGGGTTTTAGGTTTCTGGCCTCGGACGCCAACGGAGATTCAGTAGTTTTGGGAGGGATTTTGATCGGTGGTGAGGAGGACGGAGTAGCTTTCGCCGGAATATATGTCGATGTCGTCGGTGGCGAACGGCGTAATGTAGTTGCCGTCAGCTTCTACCACCACTAGCTTGTGTCCCTGCACGTGTCAAAAATACTAGCACACGAAAGTCTGTAGTAAGGTCAAACAAATACAGTAATCTACCTACTGAATGAGACCATTCTAACAAGAATCCATCTCCACGGAACGATTAACATGCACACAAAATCCCTTAAGTGTTTATTGACTTTAATCATTGTGGGCGTTAGGGACAGAAGATAGCATCTAAGGACCCATTCAACCACTCTGCAATATCTAAGGACCAGCTCATACAATAATAGTTTGATAGATACGGTGAAAAGTTTTATGATGGCCCATCATTTTTGCTTTTTCATTATATTAAGAAAATTTTGTTATTAATTTGTCAAATCTCTATCTTTTTGTAAATGAAGAAAATCGCCCCACTATGTTACTACTTTTGTTTGTGGCTAATTGACCATATTTTATTGACTTTTTCAGCCAACAAAAAGAGGCTTAGGGAATGGAATTGGCTAATGACTGTGACCCAATACAGAAGAGCATTTCTAGTTGGGAACACATAGAAAAGTATATTTTTTGGTGGTAATGAATCATATTTATGCTTTGATATATAGTTAAAGAGAAATTCTTCAATGATTTTCCTCTTTGATAGAAAATTCAATGTATGCTACTTTTTTTAACAGTATGTTATATTAGTTTTATAAGTTTTTTCTTTTTAAATTATTTTTCCAATGAGTAATGAAAATAGAGAAATAAAATGTAGAATAATAAGGACAAACCTGAATAGCCAAGTTGAGGGAGGCAAGAGCGGTGGTACTGGCGATTCTGATTCGGTATGTCTTGTTAGGCTCCACGTTTAGTTTCTGTGGTGCGCACTGGTCTCCTTCTTTAAACGTGCACATAGGTAACGTTGTGTTGCTAATTTGCGCCGCCAATGAACAATTGAATTGTCCCCTTCCATTTATCAATATGCTCTTCAATTTTGTAAGAAAACGAATAAATATCAGCAAAAAAGTATAAAAAATTCCTTTCTCAAAAAAAAAAAGTAAAAATAATTTCGCTATGAGTAGAAATCTCGGTAGTTAAAATAAAAATAATACTCAGTAGCCAATCTATTCACATTTGAAGGAAATTCGAGTATTATTCATATATCGCGTAATAGAAGAAGCAGCTAGAATTCGCTTAATAAAGAAAGAAACCAAAAATATTCCAGCTGTAAATTGCTCGTGCCTTGTTCTTTATCTCAATCATTCTCCACTATTAAAAAAGGAGTTTTTCTTATTGATCAGAAAGTAAAAATTAAAAGAGAAAATTCCTCAAATGGCTTCCAAAAATCTACTAATTACTCAAATGACTCTCATAAGATGGGGATGTGGGAAATGTCTTTTAAACCTTGTGGTATTTTTAGAATTACAAGAATGCCATTAAAAAAAAAAAAAGGTTTTCAACAAAACTCAACTCACGTTTTTTTGTGTGTCAACGACACAAAAACGCGATTCCCTCTTCATCTTCTCCGGCGACTCCTCTCTTCTCCGGCGACTCTTCTCTTCATCTTCTCCGGCGGTATCTCTCTTCTCCAACGACTCCAACGGTAAGTTTCGTTTTCTCTTAACTTCTCTTTTCTTCCTTTTATTATATAGATACGAATCGATTTTGTAATTTCTTCTTGTTCGATTTCCGGGTTTGTTCATGTTCGATTTCCGGGTTTGTTCATGTTCGATTTCCGGGTTTGTACATGTTCGATTTTCGGGTTTGTTCATGTTCGATTTCCGGGTTTGTTCATGTTCGATTTCCGGATTTGTTCTTGTTCTTGTGCATTTTTAGAAAGTTTTGATGCATTCTACAAATGTAATTGATAATTCCGGTTTTGTTTCGGTGGTAAGAGGATTTTGTAAAAATCTCGAATCCCTAATCTCCAATTTTTTTATGGTAGATTTATTTTTCTTTGATGGTAGATTTATTTTTCTTTGATGGTAGATTTGTTTTTCTTTGATAGTAGATTTATTCTGGAGGACGTGGAGGCTTCGGAGGTGGTGTCATGGTAGATTTATTTTTCTTTGATGGCAGATTTATTTTTCTTTGACGGTAGATTTGTTTTTCTTTGAAGGTAGATTTATTCTGGTGGACGTGGAGGCTTCGGAGGTGGTGTCATGGTAGATTTATTTTTCTTTGATGGTAGATTTATTTTTCTTTGACGGTAGATTTGTTTTTCTTTGATGGTAGATTTGTTCTTGTTCGATTTCCGGGTTTATTGGTGTTCGATTTTCGGGTTTGTTCTTGTTCTTGTACACTTTTAGAAAGTTTCGGTGCATTCTACAACATGTAATTGACAATTCCGGTTTCGTTTCGGTGGTAGAGAGAGTTTTGTAAAAATCTTTGGTGGTAGATTTATTTTTCTTTGATGGTAGATTTATTTTTCTTTGATGGCAGATTTATTTTCCATTGATTCCGGTGACGCCGCAAAGACAAAAGCGAGCTCCGACGACCGATTGCGGTGGTAATTGCCGGAGAAGATGAAGCAAAAAAGACAAAACCCGGTAATTACAATAACATGTAATTACAATTCCGTCTTCATGTTCTTGATGGTAGGTTTCGATTCGATTTATGGGTTCTTGTTCTCGATGGTAGATTTATTTTTCTTTGATGGTAGATTTATTCTCTGTCAATGGTATGGTAGTTTTTCTATGTTCAATGTAATGAATTGACATAATTTATATACTCTAAAAATTTGCTCTTTATATAATTTGTTTCCAAATATCTTTAACATCAATTACCGTAACATTAAAACAGAAAACAAGTTAAAATTAAAAACAAAAAAGACATACATAATAATAATACACATATTTAAGCTTCACTAATGGTGCGATTATGATCATATTGACGACAATTAGAACACTCATATTCTTTCTTAGGCTGATACCGCTCCATCTCAGTCTCCAATGCACCTTTTATCCAAAGAAACTAAGTCATATAATAAGTTTACCACCACAGTGTTATTTGAATAACTTAAGTCAGAGAACAAGTCTACCACAATATTGTTGTTTGAAGAACCTAGGTCAGATAACAAGTCTACCATAACTTTGTTGTTTGAATAACCTAAGTTAGATAACAAGTCTACCACTACATTGTTGTTTAAAGAACCTAAGTTAGATAACAAGTCTACCACAACTATATAACAAACTTCGTCGTATAATAAGTCTACCAAAACTATATGACAAGCTTCGTTGGATAATAAGTCTACCATAACTATATGACTAGCTTCGTTGGATAACAAGTCTACCACAACTATATGACAAGCTTCGTCGGATAATAAGTCTACCATCATAATAAACAAGCTAATAAATCTACCGTAACGTTAAAAAAAAAACAAATATATCATCCGAAAAACAAATTTACCGTAACGTTGAAAAAGAAAACAAATCTACCATAACAACTATGTAATAAGTCTACCATAACAAGTCAAATAACCATCGTCGGATAATAAATCTACCATCACAATCAACAAATCTACCGCAACGTTTAAAAAGTAAACAAATCTACCATCCGAAAAACAAATCTACCGTCCGAAAAACAAATCTACCATTCGAAAAACAAATCTACCGTAACGTTAGAAAAGAAAACAAATCTACCGCTGGTTTTAGTACGGTGTGTCTAGTAAACTGAGAAAAGATTGTATAAGTCTACCGTCAAATACAATAAATCTACCACTCAAAACAACTCTACCACCATTATAACAAATCTACCGCTACATCAACTATAATAAATCTACCACTACATCAACAAGTCTACCGATCACGAAATTAAATCTACCACGCCAAATTAACTCTACCATCAATGAAAATAAATCTACCATTCTACGGAAATAAGTCTACTGCTCCAAAATAAATCTACCATTGAAAACAATAAATCTACCATTCGGAAATAAATCTACCACTAAGTGGTACAATAAGTCTACCACTCGTAAAAAAATCTACCGTTCAAAAAATAAGTCTACCGTTCAAAAAATAAGTCTACCGTTCATAAATAAATATACCGTAACGGAACGGTAGACTTATTTTTTTAGGCGGGAACTTTTCCCGGCTAAAATTTCAGATTCATTAATGGCAGTCTCGTAAATACGTTTTTTTGTTATCAAAGAAATAGGGGTAAAACGGTCTGAAATTCCAAAAAACGTAATTAAAACTTTTGAGAGTCATTTTAGTAAACTTCCAACTTTTGAAGGTTATTCTAGTAAACTTCCCAAATTAAAAACTAAAATATTTTTAAGTGAAAGAGATATAAAAATTGTAACCTGAGCTTCACCGATCCAACGCATAGGTTTGGAAGAAAGACCAAGTTCTTGGGAGAGAATACTCGCATGCCACCAATCACTTAGTAATAGATTAAACTCTCCGTCGTATCGCAACGTGTCCTTCTGTCCTTTCGCCATGTCGACGATCAACGATCCGTATAGACCAGCTGATCTCTGCATGCCATAATGTCCATGGTAGAAATGTGTTCCCGGCTGCCCCACATTTTTGCTCCAAAATGACATTTTGTATATAATAATCGATAATTAATTTGATTAAAATCGAAAAAAATGTCACCTTATCAACAGTGTATTTGTAGGTAAAAGTCTCTCCAGGGTTAATTGCACATTGACTAACTCCTGCTGCTCCATCTGCCCATGGACTTCCAATCTATTCACAAAAAGGCCACTAATTACTCACTCTAGATTAACAAATTATCTTCACCTAGTCTAGTAGTATAAATTAAATTCATGCATGCAAAAGTAGTAGAAGATATATAGAGTAGTGTCATAGGCCAGAAACCACATTAAAACTGAATCTCCTAGAAACAAGTTGTTTTTAAAAAATTACGAAGCTTAGTCCTATCACTTATTAATTGTTCGGATAAGACAATAAATACAGTCCAAAGGAATAAAACCAATTTCCGAAGAAGAGTCGTAAATGTAGTGATTCCGTATAGAAGAGAGAGAGAGTCATGTATGGCAATTGGCATGTGCTCTTAAACTATTATTTCCGCAACTTTACCCATTTGCTCTCTTCTTTATCATCCAGCTTGTAACGACAAATCAATTAATAATTATTTCATACAATTATTTGATGCTTATGGATGCAAAGAAAAAAAAAACACAGAAGAATCTGTAAGATCTGATCACTTAATTAGTGTCTCCATTTCTCTAGTGTTTAAAACCAGTTTCTTCGACGACAAAAAAAAAAAAAAAAAACCTGTTTCTTCTCAAAAGAAAGTGAAATATAATTTTTTTTCTTGCTAAAATGAAAGTGAAAGTGATTTATTAGCCAAAACAATTATGTTTTTTTTATATATACACTACATATGTAAAAAGAACGTTTAAGCCTTGAAGATTAGTTTGGATTATTAAAAAGGAAATTAAAGAAGGAAAAGCTAGAACCTGACGGATTCCATGCCAATGGATGACGAGGCCTTCGGTGGCGAGTTTGTTGGTGAGGTGGACGATGATGGTGTCTCCTGCGTCGGCACGTATGGTGGGCCCCGGAAACTGGCCGTTAACGGTCATGACCATGCCTTCATTGCAATCCGGCCACCAAAACTTGTACTCAACCTCCCAATGATACTCTCTCACGGCCGCAAACGCCGTGTGACTCAAGATAGCCACCACCACCAATAGCTACCACACTCCCATTGGCTTATGTATGTGAATGATGATGTATGCTCATCATAGATGTATTATATATAGTGGGAGAGAGAAAGAGAGAGGTAGAGATAATGGGCAAAAAATCATAGATTGGGTTTTTTGGTCAAATTTTTTTTTTTTTTAAAGTTTGGTCCTAACACGGTTTATGGACATAATTATGATCGTGTAAACAATCGAAATATGTCAAGAAGATTCGGAATGGTAGTAGTGATCACATGATACATGTTTTTAGGGTGACCGGTTGAATTTGTCTTTTAGAAGATCATATCACGTTCACAATCTTTATGATGCCAACTTTTATCAAGCTAGCTCATCTTCTTGGTAGGTTTTGAACATGTATTGTTAGTAATGTTAAGTATCATAGAAAAAAGCTTATATTATTGGTATATGTCAAAATTAAATCTCCGTCTTCTTGTGTATATTTTTTTACATCTCATAATGATCATTTTATTTAATACTCCAATGTGGTTTACTTTCATGATTCTATATTAGGCGTGCTCAATGTTCAACCCAAAAAAAATGTTATAGAGATAATTTATCCAAAGCGTGTTTTGCTCGTTTATTTGTTTTGATACAAAAACGATGAAAACGTCATCTATTTAATCAATTTTTGTCATTTTAAAAAACTTTAAACGGTTCAATATCCCACATAAGAAATCAATAATGGTTGACTAACAGACGGAGTTACAGTAATATCGAGGTTTCGGTATGAAATTTGGGTTTATTTAGCGTATATGTATGTATTCGCACATTTCCTTCGTACATGTTTATAATGAAACCGTGTACAATTGTTTGAGGTATGAATTTCACGCATCAAGCTCCTTATCTACAATGATCTTGTACTTTCTGCGACATTTTCATCCTATTAAACTTATAAATGCTCCAAAAAAACTTTTTCTTGGAAATGTTTTACATAATCGTTTACTTTCTCAAACGAGTTTTACATATATGGCTTAAAATATCTAAGGTTAATGACTTAACTTTACAATCTAGCTAATGACGAAAGATCGACGAAATTTTAATAAAAATGCGCGTGTATAAGTGAAATGATGGTAAAAAGAAAATTGTGGACGAAAGATCGACGAAAATATAGCAAAACCTAGCAAACAAAGTACATTAGAATTTACTTTTCCTTTTGAGGTACCTCTTCCTTGGTGATCTGAGAAGGAATGGATAACAGCATCTATCTCGAATTGGGACACCACCATAATTCGTACTTTAGTCTATTTTTAAGGCATTTTGTATTGTTGCATCACCGATTATGTTCTTTTATTTTGAGTTATATCCTTTTGACGACCTATAGCAATCTCAGTTGGTTGGAAAGTTTGTATGGCTCTTTTGTTGTCGCCGATTCTCATTGTATCATATGTTAAATTTTCTAGGCATCCAACTCAAAACCAATTGGCAATGAGTAGAGAGGCCCAAGTCCCTATATATTAGTCCCATTAAGAGATACATTAAACGCCGATAAATGTTAGATAAAAAGAGTGAGAACAAATTCCTTATAACATTTTATGAAGTCTAGAAGATCAATCGATTTAGAATTTGCAATGCTGAAATCCCTCACAACCTAAGTACAAACTCGTACTAGGATGCGTCTATATGTGTGTTTTTTGTTCTCGCTTGTGTTTTCCCACTTGGTCTAATGTGTATGTTCTTCTTTTTTTAACTACCAGGAGATTCTAGGCCGAAATCCGTAATCCCCCAAGCATAAAACCACAACATGTAATATTAGTTTCGTCCCAAGCACCACTCGAACAAGCGATTTCTAAACTTTGTCTGAGATCTTTACTAGTTGAGTTATTTGCTCTCGATGTATGTTCTTTACCATTGACACTAAGAAAATCACCTCATTTTTACTAAGCAAACACTAGTTTTTGTATTTGGGAATAGTAGATGTGACACTAGTTGAAGTACAAAAGTTTAGAAGAAACGTAAGGTACACGTGAAATAAGAAAAGACAACATATCACCATTGGATACGGTCCATTCCAGAATATGTCAAGCTCGTTATATACAACCAACACATGCTTGTCGTTTCTTGTATTAGAGTCTATCTTTGAATTATAAATTAAGTTTAAGTTCAATAGAACATACATGTACGTAAGTTGTTAAAAAATTTAAAACATTCACCAGACACAACAAAATCATTATATCTTTGTGTTGTAAGGTCTATTTAAGATCTCTTTGATCCATTAAAGAAATTAAAAGATCCTAAGCAAAGTCCACCAACAAGAGAATAAAAAGATTTTGTTTGAGCTTGGCGACTGATTTCTTATTATTTGTTAAATAAAACCTACCATTAACCTCGAAACCATATTAATAATCTAACTAATTATTGTTTTGAATTTAAGTTGACAAACCATGGATTTAAAACATCTTTATTTCAGTTACGAATCCTTATATTACTAAAACAGAAGTCATTCGGCAATTATGGTAATGACACGTATCCTTCACACTTTTTTCAATTTTCTTTTATTTTTAAAACAAAATACGCTTAATCCTTTTGCTAAACCTAGAGTAAAAGGAACCCACGATCTCCTTCTCAACTTCCCCACCTTCGGCATAACTTTCCACTTCCGGCAAATAAGACATAAGTATGTCTTGCATCGTTTACGAATATGCAAAAGGAAGATATATCTAATACATGTGCGATCAGGTAAATCATCTTTCGGCTTTCTCTGTTTTACTTTTTGTATGATATAACAATTGATCACTCCTTTTTCTTTACTTTCTCTGCAACAATTGACAAATCTATTTTCTTGCCATTACCCGAAGATTGAAAAACGAAGGGAAATGCTCAATGCTTTTTGATTGATATGTGATTTTGTGTCTTCAATTTCATTAATTAGTATGATGATCACCTTATCTTAAGAAGAGAAAAATCAGAGGAAGGAGCAAAGGAAGAAGAAGAACGTTGAAGAGAGAAGTTTGTTTAATTGATTGTGTTTGATAATCAAATTACGAATCAATCAACTAAGACAATCTTCTTCTCCATCGTTATTCGTCTTCTTCTTCCATTGGGACGTTGGACGGAGGAGATGACGCCGGATATAATGAAGTTTATCAGTTGAGTCTCCATTCGAAGGTCCGTTAAATATGTTGGAATCTCTTTTCGTCTGATCCTTGAGAAAATGGGACGATTTTGGAAAGTTTAAAGAATCAAGTTTGAGTTTTTTTTCTTCTGCTTTTGATTTTGTATAGGAAAGGGATATCGAAGAATTAATACAATGGAAAGTCAAATCTTTCAAAAATCTAGCTGAAGAAGCTTCGTTGTCGTTCGATAAAAAATTTAGCGACCCCGGAAAATCTTTAGTCGTATGACGGAATCTTCTTTGTCATCAGATATGGGAGATCAATACGACGACTCCACTCGCATCCTCTGGAAATCTCCGATGTATTGAAAACGCTCCTCTCATCACTAAACCCTCGAGTACGTCTCATCCCTCCATTTTTCTATAAGTTGTGAACCGTATCACATTCACCTAATGAAGAGCACAATCCTCATTAATTTTTTTTTTTTAATCTCTTATGAATTATGATGATTTAGGTGAGCCATAACAAAGACAAGAAAAGAGAGTGAAAGCTATTCAGTCAAATGCAGGGTAATCACTCACTCTTTCTTCTAATGGCTATCCCTTTCTGAAATGTTTATAGCGTTTTTTAATTTCTTTCTTTATCTCCCACCCTGCTTTCAGGAAGAATGACACATAACTCAATGTCAAACACCAAGAGTCAACGACCAATGACCATTATAAAAGACATGTTACGTTTTCATTCCATCAGAAGATGGTATTGTTGTTTTCCTTATCTCACGTGTATGACATTTTTTATTTGAAATCCATGGTTATTTCAATGTCTTTGCTAATGGATGCATTGTCATTATTTTCACTTTTCACTGAGAATGCAAGAAAATGCTCATATCCTTTTTTGAAAATAAGAGTTATACAATCTCAACGGATAAAATATAATTTATTTGCACTGGCTTGATGCATAAAAATTGTAATTATATTCATGTATTTTTTTTAGCATTTATCGTCATGTATTAAGCAATAACCACTATTATTCATAACCCTTTTTGCTCCTCAAATCTCTAAATCCCTGAATCTCTCTCCTTACTCTTTACTGATAAAAACCAGCAATAACCATTGTTGTTCACGAGACCAAAAATATACTCGGTTCAATCGAACATAAAGTGGTGAGGAACAATGGAGTAAATAAAATTTGATCGAGAGAAAACAAATGAAAAATATCAGAATTCTACAAAAGTCAATAGTATTCATCGTTCTTTTTACTCTTTTGTTTTGTTTTTTTTTCCTTTTGTTTTTTTTGCATCAGTAATTGTTCAATTGTTAACTGTGCTGGATTTTTGGGATCTTTAAAATTATGATTTAATAAATCTAAGTTTCTGAAAGAAAATAAATACTAATTTGTGCTGGAGTATGTTTCTTTCGGCTTTTAATAAACCTTTGCAAAAGCTATAAATCTTTGAGCAACAACATTTAACTTTCAATATTTATGTCTCTATATGATCAGGAATTTGCTAAACATAATAACAAATTAATGAAATAGAGTTAAAATACAGTGGAATGTGTAATCTTTTTTTTTTTTTTTTTAACAATGGAATGTGTAATCTTCTATGCTATAATCTTTGGTAGTAAAAATTATTGTAGTTTCAAAATATCTTTAGCTGTAGTAGTAAAATTATTATACCCATGCAGATTATTGTTTATAAGTTGTAACTAATTAGAATACACGGAATCGTCTCATTTGGAATGAAGTGCAACTGTAAAAAACACATAAATAATCTCAGGGCATAATACTAGTTAGTATAAAACTAAAAACACCCACGCCGGTTTAACGACGACCCCGGTTCATAAGCCATTTCTTAGTTAAACCACAACCAAACGCCTCGTCCGGTATATCCATCTTACCAATCCGGTCAACTCCCTCGGCGAAAACCACACCCATACCCATATGCAAATGCGGTTCAATATGACAATGAAAAAACCAAACCCCAGGATTATCCGTCACAAATCTCAACGCCGTCCATCCAAACGGATACACAACCACCGTATTCCGTAACGGCGGATTCTTCAGATTATACGTCTTCTCATCAATCCCTCGCCGGAATTTCCCTTCTCCGTAACCTAAAACCCAGAAATCGTGACCGTGTAAATGCCACGGATGGATCTCGCTGATTTTCCCCTTTAACACATTCGCGTTCTGGAGAATCACGTCGACGACGATTCCCGACGGAAAATTGTAGATCCCGTTACCTTTTTTGGTGTTTGGATTCGCCGGAGGTTTCATGATGTCGTAATCGTTCGTGAACGATTTTCCCGGAGATTTCAAATCGTACGCCGATTTGATACCGTATTTGATAGATCCGAGGTACGGAGTCGCCGGTACGGATAAAGAGACGTTGTTGATTGCCCATTTCGTGTAGTTGTCGATTAGGTTTTGTGTGTTGAGGAGGATTAGCTGGTCGTGTGATTTCTCCGGCGGTGGTGGATAACCTTTCGCGGCGAGGATTTTCTTCGAGAAGGTTTTGCTACGATCGTAGTCGTCCCATCTGGGAGTTACCGGTGGTGGATTTGTTGGGCGGTTTGAGTCGGGGGTATTTATGTAATTTAGTACGGTGAGTGCTGGTGGTGTGTTGGGTTTCCGGCCACGAACGCCGACGGAGATCCAGTATTTCTTGGAAGGAGGAGACGAATGGGTTTTAAGAAGAACGGAATATGTTTGGCCGGAATAAATGTCGATGTCGGAGACGGTGAATGGTGCGACGTAGTTGCCGTCAGCTTCAACAACCTCTAGTTGGTGTCCCTACACGTGCGCAATCAAACACACGTGTGAGTTGTTGTGAATCCTATTGCATCATCTTTAACAACAACAAAATTCAAATACTCCTAGGATAAATCTTTGTATACTAGTATATTTGATGCTAATGTCATGAAGACATGAAACATAAAGTTTGTGAAATTCTTTAAACCTGAATGCAATGCTAATCGTAGAAACCTAAAACTACAAAAATTGAAAAAGTCAATAAATAAACTTTAACAAAGTTTCTTCAACTCAATGTTTAGTTTTAATTTGATAAAAGTTGTGCCGGTTAGTTTAGTAATAAATTGGATTTTAATTTGGTTATTGTACTTATTAAACGACATTTGTTATGAAACGGAAGGAGTAACTTACTTCAACGGCTAGATTAAGGGAAGCAAGAGCAGTGGAACTAGCGATACGAAGACGGTAAATTTTATTAGGCTCGACCCGTAGAGTTTGTGGTGCGCATTGATCGTTTTGTCTAAACGTACACTCTCTCACACCTCCCTTGGTAAAATATGCGGCTTGGGAACAATTATGTTGTCCTCTTCCGTTAATCAATATACTTTGAGGTTCGCCGATCCAGCGCATAGGGCGAGATGAAAGAGCGAGTTCTTGCGAGTGAATGCTTTGGTGCCACCAATCAGTGAGCAACAGATTAAACTCTCCGTCGTATCGTAATCTCTCTTCGGGCGATCTCACTATCAACATTCCGTACAGTCCTGCCGATCTTTGCATCCCATAGTGTCCATGGTAGAAATGTGTTCCTGCCTGCACCATTTCATTACAAACCCCAAAACGTTGTCGTTGTTTCTTCGTTTATTTACTTTTTTAATAAAAGTAAAAAACAGGGGAAATTTTTTACCTTATCGACAGTAAAATTGTAAGTGAAAGTCTCGCCAGGGTTAATGGCACATTGTGTCACACCGGCTGCTCCGTCTGCCCATGGTGTCCCAATCTATTCGCAAATTTTTTTTTTGTTAATCTCATTTTTTTAATACTTAATTACACAAATTTTATAACGTAAACTAGACGCATCTGATTACTTAAAACTGGAGAATCTATAGCAAATTGTAGATATGAATTCAAAGAAAAATAATCTAAAAATCGCGGAAAACGGATTTACAAGTTTTCCATTACATCTACTGTGGATAATCCTGTCTCCTAACCTCTAGTCAACCAGTGATCCGGCCACAATGTTTTTAATTTCTTTTTCTTATTAAATTCACGATGCCATTAAAAATATGATTTCATAAATCAAAAGAAGTGAAATTGCACGATTTTGTGGGTTACTTATTAAAACTAAGAAAAAAAAACATGTATAGAATAAGCTTGTCACATTATAATTGTATGCGAACGTGGGAAGAAAATTATAGAGTAAAATTAAACAACAACCTGACGTATGCCGTGCCAATGGATGACAACACCTTCGGTGGAGAGTTTGTTGGTGAGGTGGATGATCACTCTGTCTCCGGCCACGGCGTTTAACGTAGGCCCCGGAAACTGGCCGTTTATGGCCATGACAATGCCTTCTTTACAGTCCGGCCACCAAAACGTATACTCAACCTCCCACTTTGCTTCTATTACCGCGGCGGATGCAGAGTGAACCGCCACCACAACCACCTTTATTAGCCACCACACAAATGTCCCCATGGATTTTTTATTTATTTATTTGGTGTGTAGCTAAATATTGTGAATCATATAGTATATGAAAAGAGGATATAGACTTATAGATGTGGAATGGGTATATTTGGACTTTAAACAAAATTCAAAAACTAGCTGCAAAAAGTTAAGTAGATTATTTATGTATTTATGTTTTTATTGTGTGGATGTTAGTGGTTATAGTTTGAAAAAATAAATATCTTGCAGACGAAAAAGAATGACGACAAGATCAATGGGGCCATATTCTATTGTAGTTTTCGTATAGAGCAGTGGAGAGTGATGCAGTATGGTTTCACATGATTCACTTGGAAACAACCGTTTAATGACAATAGTGAAGATATCTATGATCAATGATTGAATTAATTTCGAAAATAAACGAGAAATTATCAACAAGATCTCGACCTCACATCTATGTTGCCTCCAAACTATACAAATAACTATCACATCCTTATATCATTAGATGTTACCATATGTTTTTTTTCTTTTTCTTTTTGCTTATTCTCTTACAAGTTCATATTCGTTCGTTTCTTTATCTTTTTTAGTTTCTTGGCCTTCTTCTCCAACTTGTTACACTATGAACACTTACCCATGTTCTTAATTATCTTTTAACTTTTTATGCATATTGTTCTTATGGTCGTCAATGAGATGTCGTAGTCTCTTTCTCATGGTTGTCAATGACATCTAAGGCAGTAAGACAATACATACATTAAGAAAATTACAAAACCCGGTCCGGCCGGTTAAACCAGCCATCCAGTGACTACACCGAGTCGGTGTCCGGTCTAATTTCCAAAACATTGATTTGGAGGCATGTGAAAACTGCATCTAGAGACGTGCCAACTTAATAGAAAATAATGTTTTTGCTTAGGGCATCATGGCTAAAATTAAGAGCATATTGACAAATGTTTTTAATTGTATTTAGTGTAATGTTATTTTTTTCATTAGATAAATGCCTAGTAAAAACCCAAAATTAATTTTATTTATTATGAAAATGTTAAGTTATTAGTATTTCTTTGTATTTATTTAGTGTAGTGTTAGTTTCCGCTAACTTATTATTTGTTAGTCAATTTATCCCATTTATTCGTGTTTACATATTACAACTTTAATTTACATAATTTTATTTATATAAAATACCATAATTCATATATCATAGTTATATTATATTTGTTTGTTTCATTTATTTATAAACATTTTTTATAATATTTTTTATAAATACTAATTTGTAAAAAAGTTTCCCTTATGACACTAAAACCTCGAGGCATGACTATGACTTCATGTTTTTTTTTCTTGTTATACCAATTTTGACTTGATTTCACTTCGGTAGTTTTATCCAACTTTTTCCCTCTTCCTACCTTCCTTGACATAGCTTCCATATTCTTATTACTATGTCAACATTTTTTTCATGAAGTATGGAACGTGAGACATTTGCAAATTGGTGACATACTTTAAATTTTAAACTGTGTTATTGCTTCCTAGTTGTGTTGTTGCTTCCTAGTAACGTGACTATTAATAAAACTTAACTCAACATCAAAATATATTTTCGTTTGCGGAAAAGGAAGAGTATCTTGAAAATGATTTCTTGAAGCATAATCTTTAATTTTATCTATCTTGAAGCACAATACTAAGTTTTGTTTATAATCTTTTTTATAAATACTAAATTGTAATTAATTTACGCTTATGACATATATTTTGAAGGAATGTTATGAATGCATAGTTTTGTTTACAAGGCAAATGAATGCATAAAGTTTTGTTTCAAACATTAATTGGTTTCATAATTTTTTGTCTTAAAAGAAAGTTTTGGGGTGCCACATGTCACTCATATGGAGAGGGTTAATTCAACTTTCATATATGATGATTTACATGGTCATTCCTCATAGATGTACATATTTTAAACCTCTGCCTATTTATAACGATAGAAACATATCGTTTCATTTTTTAATTATATAATTTGCTATTTTTCTTTTCCTAATTTTTGTTTACGTTAAATTTCTCGGTATTAAAAATTGTTTCCAACTAAATATCTTATATAACTATTTGCGTAGTGAAAATTTAATAATTTTATATAATGAAAAAGTTACATCTTTAAATATGTGACATGTGTTAAAATTTTATCGCCTACATAACACTTGTCACACAATCTCTTGAGTTACAATTTTACACATCCTCTTTTATATAATAAGATATATAGATATAGTTCCTCTAGATTATTTTATACACTGTTTTTTTTTTTTGATGACTCAGGGCATCTCAAGCCTATGGAGAGGCCCAGACTAATCCCTGGGGGAGGTGCAGTCCATGGATAGACCCTCTTTCCGGATATTCAAATGGGCCGAAAGCGAAGACCCATATCCGTGTGGCCAAATGAGATTGCTAGCAATTCCACGCTTGAGGGGAATCGATCCCTGACCTAGACCAACAGGGCGATTCCTCTCCAAGTGGGAAACCACTAGGCTACCACCACCTGGTTATATTTTATACACTGTTACAAAAATGAATGAATGAATAGTTTTCGTTCAAGAATACTATTGGAGATGATTTCTCATTTCCAGTTTGAAAAGAAATTTACAACACTACTGGAAATAACCCCGTTGAAGATATTGAGCACGTGTTTCTTTATTAAAGCCACATACTCATCAAGTGGTGAAGGGTGGTTATGAAGAGTACCCCAAAAACTAGGGTTACATTTTTATAAATGCAATATGTTTTTATGTTTAGTCAACATCGCATGAAAATGATGGATAGCGATTAGTCTACTCATAAATAGTTGTCTAATGTATGCAAGTCAATAATAAACCTTCACTAAACACGCAATCAACTCTTGAATGTAATGTGGCACAAAATATTGTCTGCAAAATCTAAATTTGAATTTGTTTCTATCATCAATCATAGTTGAAATTCATTTTTCTAATAATCAAACTTTTACATCTTATTTTTTCCTTACTCTTAACAATTTACAAATACGAAAATACAACTTGAATATGTATCCGTACGCAATATGAATGAATAATAAATACGTATCCGTACGCAATATGCATGAGTAATGAATTTACAGTGAACTCTTATCCCATACACTTCACGACCCTACTGAAAATAGGACACTGCAACATATCAAACTTAAAATTGATTTTCTCACATGTGAATGGCTTGTATTATATGTTGTCTACAACTCAAAATTGTTTTTTCAACTTGCTACTTAGCTCTCCATTGTAACACGTCAACGGTTGGATTTATTTTTCAACCATCCATTGAAGATAGCCTTATCGTCTAATATTATTTTGTTTTTGGCAAATAGTTTCTATACGTTGTTCATCACCAATGACGCTACTCGTCGTTGAGGTTGCCCAAATCATCCCCTACACCGGCTCAAACTCGGCCAAATCGCTTACAATCCCGTTGACTTTCTTCGATCTACCGTGGCTAGCGGTCCGGGTCCTCAAGCCACCCAAAAAAGTCTTCTTCTACAGACTGAACGAGTTGAGTCGTGAGCATTTCCACTCTTTTATCCTCCCTAAACTAAAACTCTCTCTTTCACACGTCCTCGGAAGCTATCTCCCTCTCTCCGGCCGCCTCGTCTGGAACCAAGACGAACTCAAACCGAGGATCGTCGTCTCTCAAAACGACCCCGTTTTAGTGACAATCGCCGAGACCGACGCTGATTTCTCTCATCTCTCCGGCTATGGTCAACGTCCAGTCTCCGAGTTACACACTTTGACACCCGAGTTACCGTTTTCTGATGACTCAGCGTCCGCTTTCTCTCTTCAAATCACATTGTTTCCGAACCAAGGCTTCTCCATCGGCTACACGGCACACCACGCCGTTTTGGACGGAAAAACGTTAAGCAATTTCATGAAAGCTTGGGCTCACTTATGCAAACAAGAGATGGAAAACAAAGTCATCTCTCTACCTCATAGTCTAACTCCGTCTCTAGACCGGTCCTTGGTCAAAGACCTAACCGGACTCGATGAACAGGTGTTGGAGATTGTGAGGTCTCTCAGCCTCACGAATCCCGCAAGAGATGACGACGCGGTCCTGGCCACGCTCGTTCTATCTGGAGATAACGTGGAGAGACTCCGGGAAAGAGTCCGGAGGAGTCGAGGTGATTCGAGTATTTTTCACTTGTCGACTTTCGTAATCGCATACGCCTACGCGTGGACCTGCTTAGTGAAGGCGCGTGGAGGAGGCGGAGAGCGAGCAGTGAGTTTCTTATTCGGGGGAGATTTCAGAACGCGGTTGGAACCGCCGCTTCCGGAGACGTATTTCGGAAACTGCGTGTTCTCGGTGGGTAGTTAGTAACGGAAGGCGGCGGAATTCACCGGAGAGAAAGGATTCGAGAAAGCAGCGGAGATCCTGAGCAAGTTGGTGAAAAGCTTGAGTACACTAGGAATGATAGAGACGTTCGCACAAGGATTCGCGATTGCATTGGAGTCCATAGGTCAGAGCTCACAGTTCGGGTCGGTAGCTGGGTCGAACAGGTTCGGAGTATACGAGATGGATTTCGGGTGGGGAAGACCTGTTAAGGTTGATGTTATCTCCATTAGAGGAGAGGCAATATCAATGTCAGAGAGACATGACGAATCAGGTGGCGCTGAGATCGGAATCTGTATGAGCAAGACGGAAATGGACATTGTTTCTTCTTTTTTCTGCAATGGTTTACAAAACTAAACAGATTTTGTTTTAATCACAATAAAGCTAAACCTTGTTTGATCTTACACGAATGTTAATGCAGCCAAGGCAAAGGACTTGTTACCAATACAAATGTTACTTTCTTACTCAATGGTACCACAACAAACATTACAATACGCGAAAAAGCGCATTTAGACATCTTACATACACAAACCTTTCAAATCTCAATTGATTACGGATTCAATTTCTTCTTCTTTTTAAACTAATACATATATATACTTATTACATTGATAGATGTGATATTTGATAAAGTGGTGAAGTGTTCTTACAAGGTCACCCCCGTTGCTTCTTTTCAGGTTTTGCCGGTTGTTTTAGGTGCAGTTAGTGTCGTAGCTTGCAAGACCGAGTAATTCTGGCCCCTCCAATCGCGGGTTCTTCTCAAAGCTGCATATTTGTTTTGCGTCGTTAGAAACAATGCTCATATGCAATTTTATCAGTGTATATGAAACACCCAATTCAATTGGTATCCGTAACAAAGACTGCTTAAGAGCGCAAAGACGCTTTGCTTGACACACATTTCTAGCGAGAAAAGCATTTTTGTAATATGGTTGGGTAAGGTAAAAGGAAACTGCAGGAGGAACATTATCAATAAAAATAACTTGATGGTTCAGTGTAAAAAGAAACTTACTTCTCCAAAGGAATGTGTGTAAAAGGTCCAGTCGTTGGGATTGTTCCACACAAATCATTGCTTGAGACATCACTGCGAAAAGGATGACAAAGAAACAAAAAATTTAGTAACAAATGCAGTATATAAGTTCAATGCAGTAATAACAGGCTGATTCTCCAGAAAACAATGACAGTGTTTAGCCAAAAAAAAAAAAAAAAGGCAATGCAGAGCTGAAATAGCTGCACTTACACAACTTTAAGGCTTGATATTTTTGTGAGTTCTCTAGGGATTGGACCAGTTATCCGGTTGTCATTAAGCCGTCTGCCACATTAAACAGTTTATTAGAGAGCCCAAGGTATGAAGAGATATCACAAAAGAATCATAAACAGCTATATCGCTTGGGTGTGTGTGCCAAGAGTTTGAAAGCAACTTACAGAAAGACTAGAGACTTGAGTTTTCCCAAAGAAGTAGGAATCTTCCCAGTAAGATTGTTGTTATACAGATCCAAGCTGATGAGATTCTTGAGATTTCCAAGTTCGGAAGGTATAGTTCCTTCGATGTTGTTTTTGTAGAGCTCTCTGTGTCAATCAGAGGACAAAGAAAGTGTTAATCTACAGTGTCTATTACGTAATCAATTGATTACATAAAAGTAAAAGTTGAGAAAAACGAAAGTTAAAAGAGTGATGACATACAGATATTGCAAATGTTCGAGCTTCCCAAGCTCGGGCGCAAGATGTCCAGAAAGGTTTGAATTACCTAAATCCCTGCCAAAATATGTAGAATCAGAGATACAATTTGTGACAAAAATTCCAAATATTTATATCCCACAAGGACAAGTAGACTACAGAGCACAAGAGGTAGGCATTAATTTTAGATACTCAAATAGCTGTACTCTTGATTCATCAAACATTTCTTCAAAAAAATCAGATGTAATCAAAAAGTAATCTAAATCAGTAACAAAGCATTGAGAAAATCATGAAGCAAAATTAAACTGCTTAATAGATGGAATAACTATTTGGGAATTTTTCTAAAACCTGCAAGGAATCCAATGACTAGAAAGGTCTACACAGTGCAAAACATGGGAGCTTTAGATCTCCCCTTTTCATACTAGAAAGTTGAACAAAAAAGTGATTTTTTTTGTGTGTGTGTGTGTGTGTTAATTGCCGTACTCTGCATTTGAAGGTGCAAAAAGGACCATATCATAAATAGTTTCATGAACCATAAAACTAAAGTTACTCCAATTTGATAAAGAAAAATTTCCAAGGGCACAAGATAGCTAGATATCATAAAAACATAAAATCCATCAGTAAAAGAGAAAACAAACATCTAATGAAAAAATCGAGCCGCCTAATGCGAATAATCAAAGAATATTTCCAATCATATACATATATCCATGAAATCCAAATACTTCTAGCATATTTGCTTTACATAAACTTAACCATAATTGTTAGAGACTGAAACAGAAACGAGCGAGCAATGTTTTTATACTAGTCCATAAGAAACATTGCTTGCTCTTTTCCATCTCAATCTCTAACAATTACCGTCAAGTTTATCCTGCATCTTCCCCACAAAAGTTCTAAAACATAAATCAAGTGAAATGATGCTATCAAAAATTAGAAAATAACCCAAAATAGACAAAAAAGAATTCCTACTATAGAGTCAATTCTGAGAAATATAGACTGTTCAAATTCTCCAAACAGAATCTAAGAGGATCTTACACTCGAGTGACGCGGTTGTCTTGGTTACAGGTGACGTGGAACCAAGTACAGGGATTAACAAGAGTCGGATCCCAGCTCTGGAGAACATGATCTGGATCCGATAAGCTCCGGCGAAGAGCGTAAAGAGCATCTCCCTCGGAGTTTGCTTCGACGAGGTGAATCAAAGCTAGGGTTAGGGTTAGCGAAGCTGCGATGAGCTCCCACCGGAAGTTTCGGGACGCCATAATCGGAGAATTGAGAAAAGGGGAATTTCCGATTTGAAGAGAAAGAGAAATTAGGGTTTCTTTTTTTTTTTCCCCCTTTGTTGAAGATGAAGAAATCGATTGTGCTAGTGGCGTGGGAAATGACGGAGAAATACTACTTTTTCAGTTTTTTTTTTTTATTTTTTTAAAATTTTAAATTCTAGTTCCTTTTCTCTTTAATATTTTTTTATTAATCCCACTATTACAAAGAATGTACACCCCTCCGTGAGATAGACACATATTTCACTCAATAGTTTAGCGAATTTTTTAATAACTTTTAGGGTTAATTTGCTTAATAACAAAAAAAAAAATTATAATTCAAAAACTAACAAAAATTGGCATGTGTGACAAAATTATGGCAATTGGATTAAGATCTTTTGGTTAGATTTTAAATTATAATTTTTTTTTTTGTATTATTGAGCAAATAAACTCTAACTTTTTATCGTTGTGAAACATTTACAATGATAAGTTATGAGTAAAACAACAATAAAAATGACTCGAGTTTTGGCTTCCTAATATTTTGTTTTAGCAATTTTGATTTGATTGAGAAAGTGAATTTTAGCCATGACGAAAATTCAACTTTCACATTTATTGTGAGTAGAAATTTCGTTTACTAACTTGTTTGTTGGTCAAAGAAGTTAAGAGGCTGAGTTTGAATTGGTCAAAATTGGAGACTAGAGAGTTCACGCGGAAACAAACAGTGTTTATTTGTGCACATGTCGTTCTTGTGATACCATGATAATCAGTATGGCGATAATAATGTGATATTCACTTTTAAAAATGTTTGGTACAAATCAGTTTTTATTTGATGGAATGGAATATGGAATATGAGTTTTGTGCACTAATGAGAAAAGAGAGAGTTGATTAGTGTAAGACTAATTAAGAATTACTAAGAAACAAGAAAAGTCAATGATATTCGATTCTGAAGATGGAATCTGATCCGACACACATAACACTTAAATGTCGGAATATTAACAACTCCACTATTCCTACTAGAAACATGACAACAAAAGGAGCAGATAATGTCTTTTTCTTAAACGATGTCGTCTCCTCAACATCGGTTCTCCGGAAAATGGATTTAGAATCGGTTCGGTTCGAAACGAATTTTGTAGACAAGCCCTTAAAACTTATGGGCCGGTCTTGTCAAGCCCAGATATCTCTTTGATGTGGTCTTGGTCTACAAACTCAATACTTTTTTTTTTTTTTTTTCATCAAGCTTTATATATTAAATCACATTTGGTCGGTAAAAACATTCCGAAATAGGGTACTTTCTACCAACTCATCGAGATCTACATAGGAAAATAAATGGTTATGTGCTTGTGCCGCTTTTGCAAAGGCATCGGCACGATCATGGCCGGTCCTGAGCCAACGGAGGCCCCAAGCGAAAACTGAAACGGAGGCCCAATTTACTTAAAAAAAAAAAAATTCCCAAGCGTAAAACGGCCATCGTAAAACGGAGGCCCAAAGCGCAGGCTTTGCTGGCTTTGGCTCAGGACCGGCCCTAGGCATGATCATTACAAGTACGAGAAATATAAGCTAGTTGAAAGAAAATAAAATGATCTCTAAGTTCTGCAAAGTGATCTAGCTCAGACTGAAAAGCTAGCCAATCTATCGGATCTTCGGTCATCGTCAATAGGTTTGAGCAATCCGTCTCAAATCGGACCCTAAGTATACGAGAAACTCAATACGATGATGATTTTGAAAGGGGTTTTTTATCAAAATTGCCATAATGACCAATGGGTGCAATTTCTTTCTTTAATTGGCATAAAAATTTGGGCCTTTTCAATTGCATACCACAAGTGAATTAGAAAAACCAATTTACCCCTATTATAATTTATGCCATAACGATAACATTTTGTCCACCAATGTTATGTCTCTGTTTTGTCTACATGTTCTATTGTCGACTCGGTTATGTCCACCGTCGTCGTCACTGTCACCATATTCATCGTCGAATATGTCTTAGAACTGTCGTCTGGTTCATTCTTGTCCACCGTCACCTTGTACACTGTCGCTGTATCTAGATTTGTATTCTTCTACCGTCGACGTCTCTATCACCGGCTCTGTTTTCATCCATTTTTGATGTCATTAGATCTGTTTTTTCTACTGTTGATCTCCTCATAGCACAAATTCTCTACAATGTGTGTGTGTGTGTGAGAGAGAGAGAGAGAGAGAGAGAGAGAGAGAGAGAGAGAGAGAGAGAGAGAGAGAGAGAGAGAGAGAGAGAGAGAGAGAGAGAGAGGAAGAGAGATAGATATGATGGAAGAAGATGAAGGAAAGAAGGTGAAAAATGCGTGAGAGAGATTGATGAAGGAAGAAAGAAGATGAAGATAGTTTGGTAATTTTAAGTGGTGGTGTGATATGAAATTAAAAAGAAATTGGGTTTTTGGTATAAGTCGAAAGGATTGCAAAATATATGGCAATTTTGGTAAAATTCCCTTTTTGAAACTACAAAGATTGCTAGTTTTTTAATTCCTTATCGATTTGTTTTGGATCTTGTGTGTTGTCTATAAATTTGAATGTGTTCCGCTCTGCAGTGAGCACACAACGAGAAGCAAATTATCTTTGAAAAATTGTGACCTTCTAGTTTGGTCTTTTATTTATCTCTCTTTATAAATTGCATGCATTTCACTATGCTTAAGCTACATCTTCTTATTTATGAACATTATTTATCTACCATTATTCATCTTCTACATTTCACTATGCTTAAGCTACCATTATTTATCTCTCATTAAATGAATAATTTTTTTAATATATTTATACTCGTAACGGGCCTGATATATAAATATTTTCCAAATATTTATAATTACTCTATCTAAAAGACCACTTAATGTTTGACAATTGCACTTAATGTCTAAGTCTGTTTGTTTCTAAATAGTCGTTAAGAGTATTGTATCTTGTGGAGGAAGAAAGTTTACCAATAATTTGGTTTTAGGGTTTGAGAAAATGAGAGGATGATATTTTATTATACACGTTCTCTCTCTCTCTCTACCATTATTCAACATACTTTGTTTAAAACATTTCTCTGCATCATTTTGGTACATGTAGAATAAACTAACATGACAAGTTAGTTCAGGCGTCTCACTAACAAAAACGTCCAATTATTTTATTAATTCATTTTGATTTTGTACTACTCCCTTCTTTTTGTTTATTATTCGAATCAAATCATTATAGCCCAAAAGTCCAAAAATAGTAAATCCTAAGAGCGTTTAAAAAAAAAAAAAAAAAAAATTTGGTTTTGAATATGAAAGTTCCGCAATTATCTCCTCTTTTACGAAACAGCTTCTTCGTCTTCTCCCTCAATTTCTCTTTTCACAATCTCTTCTTCTGATGGATCTCTGTTTTGATCATTTGTTGTCTCGATCCCATTTCTTGGCTTATGTTTAATCCATACATTTCACCATTTTCGAATCACAAAATCATGTGTATGTAAATCTCGTTTTAGTCTTCTTCGTTGAGAGACATGGGGGTCGTATCTAGGACCGTGTTCCCTGTTTGCGAAAGCTTGTGTTGCTTTTGTCCGGCTTTACGAGCTAGATCGAGACATCCCGTCAAAAGATATAAACATCTTCTCGCTGATATCTTCCCTCGATCCGTGGTTTGCTCTCTCTTTGAAAGCTTTTTTTTCTTAATGCACACCAAGTGTTCTACGTAATGCCTCTGTGAAATCTCTGTTTTAAGATATTTTGATTCTTCCTAACGTAGGACGAGCAACCCAATGATCGGAAAATCGGTAAACTTTGTGAATACGCTGCGAAAAACCCTCTTCGTATCCCAAAGGTGAGTTCTTTACACAACTTGATGATTTTTAACTTTTAACATTCTTTGATATTTGGATTTAGTGTTTGTATCTTCAGTTTTTAAAAGCAATGATTCTGTATACTGTTTTCAGATTACAACTTATCTTGAACAAAGGTGTTACAAGGAATTGAGAATGGAGCAATTTCACTCTGTAAAGATTGTAATGTGTATTTACAAGAAGCTCTTGGTTGCATGTAATGAACAAATGTATGCTCTGTTTTTTTACTATTCAAAACATTACATTTGGTTTAGATAATTTTTGGCTTTTCCTGATAAATTATATTTTTAACAGGTCGTTGTTTGCTAGTAGCTACCTTGGTCTCATACATATTCTTCTGGATCAAACTAGATATGATGAGATGCGCATTTTAGGTTGTGAAGCTCTCTATGATTTTGTTACTAATCAGGTTGATAACTCTTGCCAATTTTACTTTATCTTGATCAATTTTCCCGTGTCTTGCAATAGAATAGTTCAGTTTTTGGAGTTTCAGAGTTTGATAAAATCTTCTACTGATTTTTTCCAGGCAGAGGGTACCTACATGTTTAACTTAGATGGGTTGATCCCAAAAATATGTCCTTTAGCTCATGAATTAGGAGAAGAAGAAAGGACAACGAATTTGTGTGCTGCTGGGCTCCAAGCTCTCTCATCTTTGGTACTCATTTACTCATTTTGTTAGTTACATTTGAACTGTTACCTCTAGCAGAGTTGCAAGAAAAGTATTAATACAATTACTGGATTTGTTCCACAGGTTTGGTTCATGGGAGAATTTTCACATATCTCAGTAGAATTTGATAATGTAAGTTTGCTTCGTGTATACGAAATCTGTTCGCATGGATGTTTAGCATGTTGAATAATTGTCCCGTTTCTTTGTTTCTCTTACTTTCAGGTTGTCTCTGTTGTTTTAGAAAATTATGGAGGCCTAAGTCAATCTTCCACTGGTGCGGGAAATCAAGACAACAAGGTTGCTTCTATAGATAAAGAACTTTCTCCCGCAGAAGCTGAAACAAGGATTGCGTCTTGGACAAAAATTGTGGATGACAGAGGCAAGGCAATTGTATCTGTGTAATCCTTCTACTCAAGCTTTAGTTTGGCATGCTTTAGAATATATATACCCGGTTCTCTCTTTCTGATTAAAGATGATGCAGGGAGGATGCTAAAAACCCCAAGTTTTGGTCGAGGGTTTGTCTACATAATCTCGCAAAGCTAGCAAAAGAAGCAACAACTGTGCGGCGTGTTCTCGAGTCTCTCTTCCGCTACTTTGATTTCAATGAAGTTTGGTCCACCGAAAACGGTCTTGCTTTATATGTTTTGCAAGACGTACAGTTGTTGATAGAACGATCTGGTTCGTATCGTCTCCATTTGCTTTATTGGTTTTGAATTAGTAGTCAGGTTGTTACTAGAGTACTAATAGTATGAGTAATCGATGGCAGGGCAAAACACGCACTTCTTGTTGTCCATCCTGATCAAGCATCTTGATCACAAGAATGTTCTAAAGAAGCCTAGAATGCAACTTGACATAGTTTATGTTGCTAGTGCAATTGCCCAGCAGACGAAAGTTCTTCCATCTGTGGCAATCATTGGTGCGCTTAGTGATATGATTAGGCATCTGAGGAAGAGCATCCATTGTTCATTAGATGATTCTAATCTGGGGAATGAGATGATTCAGTATAATATAAAATTCGAAGCTGCGGTTGAACAATGCCTTGTGCAATTATCACAGAAGGTAACCCCTACGAAGCTCTTTCTAAAAGCTATACAATTTGAACTTGCATGAATTGAATAAATCGCTGATAGTCTCTCGAAATGTAGGTAGGAGATGCAGGTCCTATTCTTGACATAATGGCTGTGATGTTGGAAAGCATGTCAAATATTACAGTCATGGCGAGAACACTAATCGCGGCTGTATTTCGCACGGCACAAATTATTGCAGCTATACCAAATTTGTCATATGAAAACAAGGCAAGATTCCTAAAACCATATCTCTGTTTTTTCCCCCAATGTGTAACCAAAACTGCTAGGGAACAAGAAGATAACATGCAATCTTTTGACAGGCTTTTCCAGATGCACTTTTCCATCAATTGCTTCAAGCTATGGTCTGCGCTGATCACGAATCGAGGATGGGGGCTCACCGTATATTTTCTGTAGTTCTGGTCCCATCTTCTGTTTGTCCAAGTTCAGTTCCCAAGTCGAGAAGGCCTGCTGATATGCAGAGGACATTGTCAAGAACTGTGTCTGTATTTTCTTCTTCAGCTGCACTCTTCAGAAAACTGAATTTGGAGTCGGATAATGCTGTGGATGATAATACTGCAAAGATGGAGAGAGTTTCAACACTTAACAGGTCAAAGTCAAAATTATCAAGAGGTTATAGCATAAAGGAACATCAACCTACTGAGAGTTTTGACGACGAGGAGCCAAAACAAAACACTAGTTCAGTATTGAGCCGGTTAAAGTCAAGCTATAGCCGAACTCAGAGCGTAAAAAGGAACCCGTCATTACTGGTATTAGATCAGAATTCTTCGGGAAGGTCACCAGAGAAACCAGTATGTTTTCACATTTTGAACTATTGAATCTTCAAATTCATAAGATTTATTATGTTGTTATAATTAGTTTCAACGCCTTCTAACTGAAACTTTCAGGTGATACCTTTAAGATTAAGCAGCCACCAGATTTGCCTTTTGCTTTCATCGATCTGGGTGCAGTCCTTGTCTCCTCACAACATGCCACAAAATTATGAAGCCATTGCTAATACATTTAGCTTAGTACTTCTATTTGGACGGACTAAGGTACAGTACTAAAAATGTTATACTATCAAGCTACACTAAATTCATATTTATAAATAGACATTACTTCTTCTCATATGGTAACTTACCAGGATTTGACAAATTTATGTAGAACTCAAGTAACGAGGTCTTGGTCTGGAGTTTTCAGCTAGCATTCTCTTTACGGAATCTTTCTCTCGGAGGTATAGTCCGGTTATGTTTTTGATGTCATGAGAAGTGTTTGTCTTCTTCTTCTTTTTCACAGACTAATTTAAGTTTCCAATATTAGGACCATTGCAGCCATCACGGAGAAGATCCCTCTTTACTCTGGCTACATCCATGATAATTTTCTCAGCAAGAGCCTTCAATATCCCTCCTCTTGTTAATAGCGCAAAAACCGTAGTCAAATTTTTTCCTACTATGCGCTTACTCTGGCTCTGTTCTATTATGTATAAATCTTGATAAAAAAAATTCCTGCGTATCAGATAGACCCGTTTCTTCAGTTGGTGGAAGATTGCAAGCTAGATGCAGTTTTCTATGGGCAGGAACATCAACCAGAAAAGAGTTATGGATCGAAAGAAGACGATGATGATGCTTTAAATTCACTTGTTGCTATTGAAGAAACTATAAAGCAAACACCTCGAGAACATTACACAGCCATGATAATGAAGTTCCTTGGGAAACTATCAGATGTACTTTGCAAAATGTTCATCTTTTTTTTATTCTAATTATGTGGGACTTAACTTGAGTTTACTTCTTAACTGTGTTAATGGTTTTAACTTGCAGCAAGATTCGTCGTCTATAAAGGAGCAGCTAGTTTCAGATTTCATACCAATCGACGGTTGTCCAGTTGGAACACAGCTAATGGAGTCTCCAGCTCAAGTTTACCGTTCTGAAGACAAAAACAACAAAGCTCGAGAAATGGTATGTAATATCCAACAATTGATGCTCGGTTTCTATTAATTCGAATTTATCATTAATCATCCTAACATCAATCTCTGTTTCTTGCAGGGTGAAACTCAATTGCTTATACCGGAGAATGATGCAGTGCCAAGTCCTCCAGAAGAGCAGCTTAGTCTTGACATACAACCTAATGCCAAAACCGCGTTTCTCCTAAGCATTGACGAACTTCTAAGTGCAGTGAGTTACTTTACTTTTTAAGAAGTTCGATAAACGCATGAGTAGACAAGTGATTCTGATGGGAGATTTGAAAAATGCAATATGCAGGTGTCTCAAACAACAGCACAATTAGGAAGATACTCAGTGTCTGATCCACCAGACATGACATACACTGAAATGGCAGGACATTGCGAAGCTCTCCTAATGGGGAAACAAGAGAAAATGTCTTTCATGTCTACAAAAAGCAACAAATTCAGCAACCAAACAAAGGAAACAGCTGCAGATGGTGCTTTGCCTAGTGGTGGGAATCCGTTTGTCGATGAGAGGAACTCGTGGGAGATGACGGGAATGGGAGCACCCGCGGCGCCTTCTTTGAATATGTGTGTCACGGAGTATCAAAACCATCCTCCTTTCTTCAATCCACCTTCATCTACTCCTTTTGATAACTTCCTTAAACCCGTTGGTTCCTCTTGATTATAGTTGTTAAATTTTATCTCAGTTTTTCTCTTTTTTATACTTATTTATTATACATAGAACGTAAATAAGTTATTTCATCGGAAAAAAATGTAACTAGTATGTTTAGATTACATTCAATCTGAATGAATGAATGTTTAAGAGATTGATTCAATAAACCAAGTATGTCAAGTAATTGAACAACTATGTAAAACGACACCGCATCTTTGAAAGAATCTTCTTGTTAAAATTATAGTGTCCCACATCGGAAAGGTGAGAGGGTTTGATAGGGGAAAATGTAATATAAATAGACCTCACTCTCTCTACTGTTAAAATCACTCAGCCATGTAGTGAGTACAAAGCGAACTATTCTTTCGCCTTTTACTAAAGAATACCGTGTGCTCTCCACGCTAAGTGGCATACGCCTATTTTTGGAGGGTTCTCACTCTATAGTGGGATCCAACATTAACCATAGTCTGAATATTTATTTATGTTTGCTAAATTAAATTTTGGCTCTACTGTTTAATTCGAACAGATGATTTTTGTTGCATCGCCATGAACACAATTATGTTTAAAAACTCCTCAGTGGTTAAAGACGCAGTGATAGGTCTGAATATTTAGTTTTGTCTTTAAATATTTTCAGCTTTTTCTAATACGGATTTGTCTATTAAATCACAAATATTTGAAGACAACTATTTTCTATGATAATCAAACCCAACTTTAACAATTTATTCATGGACATGGACAGTTTCAAAGGAAACAACTACAAAGTCAAGGAATTAGCTACAATTGAAATGCAAAGAGCTGCTCTATTGAAGGAAATTGAATATTGTCATATGTTTCTTCAAGTGCAAAGAGTACAACTATTTTATAGACATACAACGCAAATCAGAAAGATCAATACACCTTAAAGCCGCTCTATAACAGACAAACATGACAATGCAAAACAGAGACTCGAAACGTCTCTAGAGAGTGATGATTTTCCTGTGGAGTTGATGTGCTTCATGATCATGGTGGTCGTGATCGTGGAAGAGAAGGGTTAAGATACCTACCATACACAAGACCGAACCCACGAGTAGTTTGTCGTATCTTTCCACCCAGTGAAACTTAAGCTGGCTTGCGCCGTAGAACGATAGAGCCACCAATGATGTCATCACCAATATGGTGCTGCTCAAAGAATACCAAATCATTTCAGACATTTGTTTATTGATGGAAGCATAAAGAATAAGAAAAAACAGTGGTATTCCGTATTCGTCTCACCTGATCAGCAGAACTATGATGGCGAGAACCATCATCGACTTTGAGTTTCCAACAGCGAGGAAAACAGGGAGAGTTGTTGCACAAGGAGATAAGGCAGGAACAAGTACAAGCCCAGCAACAGCCATTTTCTCCATGGGTTGGTTATGAGAATGAGTGTGACCTCCTTTACCAGCTAAAAACAGCAAGATATAGCTCCCACCGAGAATTACAAGCAAAAGGGAAGCTAGTTTGTGAACAGTCTCTTCACCCGCGATGGTATTAGCCATTGTGATCGCTGTTATACCAAGAAGGGAAGTGGATATCACATGCAGGACTGCTCCAAATGCAGCTGAAAATTAGTGACACTAGTAAAAATCAGAAAAAGAATGTGCAAACAACACTCTAACAAACAGATATAAAAACACTGAATGTGGTAGCTTGGCAAGCCCAACAATTCAATGCAATTGGCTTCCGGAATTGATCTAAGATCAGTGGTTCTTCCAAAGCCTGATCCTAAGGCATCACTTTAATTTGCATTGTAGTCTCATTTCAGTGTGAAACCCATCAAGATCTCACATCCCTAAAAAGCTCATTTAACTCATCATTCACAATGCAGACACCCAAATACAAGTCATTAGACCATTGAAGCAGCAGTTGAATCAATCATTCACACCTTAAATCAAACAATGCTACGATTATGGACTAATCGAAAAGCAGAATAATTAGAAATTCCGGAAACATGAAACACGGATGAATGATTTTGAAGGAAAATTAGAGTTTTGGAAATGGAAACATACTGACTAATAAGGTTCTGGAAAGCGTCCATTTCTGGGCGCGTCCAACGATGGAGAAAGGCAACCAGTGAGTCGGAATAAACGAGTGAAGGAGCGAAACTGTGGCGATTCCGCCGATCGTCGATAGATCCTCCGCCGTAAAAGTGTCCATTCTTCTTCGATCGCAGTTCTAAAGAAGAGCAGCTCGATCTAAGTCGACGATGATCAGAATATATGAATCGGAAGGGAGATTTTACATTCGAATAAGATCTGAGGAAGACGCTCGAGAAGAAAATCAGTGAACTGTACGCCATTGCGCATTAACCGAACAAGACCCCGGGTAATCGGATCATTTCACGGGTCGAAACTCGGATCTTGATCAAATGGAAATGAATCAATAAAAAAAACTAACCGAACCGAACCGACCAAAACCGAATCGAACCGAAGAAGATTCTTTTTTTTTTTTTTCAATTGATTTTTTAGGAAAAAAACTTTTTAAACTTACGCGTAATTTTGTTACTTTAAAGTTCTTCGTAACTTAGAGCTTGTCTGGTTTAAATGCAACGGATGCAGGTGCGTTGCAGGAAGAGCAGGTGATAACGATTTTAACCGTTATAAAACGATTTATACAACTGATGTAGAAATTGAAAATGGATGCGTTTACGAAATATTTTGACTCGTTGACTAGCGGTTCCATAGCGGTTAACATCAAATATATTATATTCTATTCCGTAATCATCTGAAACCACTAGTTTTAGCTTTTCAAAAATAGTACTTGAATCCAAAGTTAGCAATCTATCACTTTTTTTATTTATATATCAACAAAAAAATTCCATTTATTATTGCGATACGATTTCCATACACTACACATTACGTACATGTAAAAATTAAGAATTCAAAAAAAGATAAGTATTCAGCATAGTTAACATTTCTTTTTATCATTTTGCATTTTTTTTTAATGTTTTAAACTGTTAATATGAACATTCATAATAATGTATAAGAAGAGAAAAAAAAAGTCAATCCATTTATATGTCTGACTTGGGCTCAATTTACTTAGAAAGTTTCAAAACTTGCTGTTGAACTCGAATTGAGATCGACACTAAAATTTGTTATAGGTTCGGAGATTCTTTGACAAATAGATAAGAGGGTCGAAAGAAAAACTATGATCTTGCTCGGATGAACAGTAACCGAGTGGGATATTTTGAATTTAGGGAGATTTGTTGGATTAACAAAAGGAATAAGATGGTTTGCTCAAAAAGTGTAATGTGTTCAGCCTTGGTTGTACAAAAATGATGTACAACCTTTATATAGTACAAGGGTATCAGGGTATTGGATACATATGGTTACATTTTAACCATATGTTTCCATAAAGTAACTCGCATTGATCATAAAGTAACTACACTAAGAATAAAGTGGTTATTACTTAGTTAGCAAGATAAAACGAGTTGAGCCTTTTCGCTTGATGGGCTGAGAGCAAGATTTTGCCTTGGGCTAAATCCACGGTGCAACATTAGGACCCCCTCCACCCCGAGTCGGCGAATCGAGCTCGCTGAGTTCGTCGAATGATTGCGGGCAAGCGAGAGAGCGAGAAGATCCAATTCGTTTCCTTGCTCGGATTTATCCCGCACATTGCGTTGCTTGGGCGCGTCGAACTGCATCGGCGTGTGAGCGCGACTGGTCTTTACACTAGCACGTGCTTCCCTGACTCTCGTCTCGGTCATGATTACGCTTTTTTTTTGTGGTTATCGAGAGGATTTAAGGTTTCAATGTTGATGCGCCACTTCGGTATGCTGCCTCTTTGGCTCCTGTCCTGTTAATAATCGCACCTTTTCGTGGTTTCCTATAAAGCTGCGCTTCCACGTCTTCTTTGTCTTCTGCTCCATACTCTGAAGATCTCAGTCAGGTATTTCCTTTTCTGATCCTCTTCTTTTTACTTTTTTCCAACCCCTAGGTTTAATACCGACATCGACTCAAACAACTTTCAAAAAACATGTCTTTGGGGGATTCTCCTTCTGAATCTGATAGCGCAGCGCTGATTCGCAGGAGCAAACGGAACGTTGACCGGCTAGTTATCTCTGTTTCCGCTTCTGCTAGGTCCTCATCTAGCAGGCATGACTCGGACGATGATGGCGGGGTTGTTTCTTCGTCCTTCCACCGTTCTGGGCAGTCGGCAAGGCAAGGCGATGACTCCTCTCCGAGGGATCACCTTCCGATTAATGCTAGGAGGAAAAAGTCTGAGACGTAAGGTGACCTGAAGGCTACCCAAGCGGAGTAGGACAGGCCGAGAAGGAGAAGAAAAAATAGGCCGAGCGGGAAAGAAAGGCAAAGCGCAAGGAGCAGCTGAAAGCCCTGGAGTCGGTTCCCGTTTTTCGCTTGGGTCCCGGTCTTTGTTCTCGCATCGTGCTAGACCGTCACGACAACAAACCGTCGACCTCCACGCCGGACAGTGTTATTCAATATGGTAGCGGAGCCTCGATAAATTTTGTCATTCCCGGCTCAGGCCGTGGTCTCCTCCCAAAGGCCACATATGTGTTTACGAATACTTCTTTGATCAAGGCGGTCTTAGTTTTCCAATCCGTCCGGTGATTCTGGAGTATTGTGCTTGTCGTAGGGTCTCTATATCTTAATTGACCCATGCAAGCTTTCGGAACTTAATGTCGATTCTGACACTGAGTTACGAGGTTCGTCGGGTGGTCACGTGCGACCACTTTGAAGAAGCTTGTGAGATTGCTCGCGGGAATACTTTTGATTCTGGTCGATTCCAGGTCAAAATGAAGAGCGGGCTTGTTTTGGTAGATAACTTCAAGACCAGGCTCGAGGGTAACTGGTAGGAGAAGTATTTCTTCGTAGAGATAAAGAAAGCTTTAATAGGGAGCTACAGCAGGGAAATCCGAATAAGCTGGAATAAGCAAATTGGTACGATTTCCTTTTCGCCTTCTCGTTACGACTAATCGTTGATTTTTTTCTTTTTCTCCGCTGATACCACGACGCGAACGCTTCCGGATAGGTCTTCTAATTGCGTGGTCGGACTACTGCAACGGTACCCACCTTAGGACTGGCCGTCTTTTCTTAATGTTCGAATTCGCCATGTGTGTAACCGGATAATATCAGGTTTGTCTGTACTCGGGATAGTTTTTCCTTGGCCTTTCCCGATCAATCTCTCAGTTCTTGCATCTTGTTTCACAGGTGACCCCAGTCTCGGTTACGACGTTTCTAGGGGCGTCACTCGTAAATCTGATGAAGGGAGCATGGCAAAGTTAAATTAGGAGCAGACTCTTCTTCCCAAAGCTAAGACCACTGTCAAGACGAGTAAACCGACTACTTCAGGAGCGAAGAAACATGCTGACGCAGGGATGGGCAAATTCGTTGCCCAAGGAGCGAGCAAGTCTGCCGCTTTGGGTCGCGCGAGTGAGACTACGAGCAAGGCGCAGAAGGATTCAGTTGCCTGAGAAATGACTGGGACCACTTCAATGAAGCGGTCAAGGGACGAGAGTGCCCTAGTCGTTGTCAAGCATTGCGCCCAAAAAGACGTCGCTGCCATGTTCGCTCATAAACGCGCGCGTCGGGACGCTGAAAGATCCTCGCGGGGTCTTGAAGACTTTGTCGTGGATGCCACTGATGACAACGTCGTCATCGAGAAGGAGAGGGGCGATGCTAACATCATGGGCATAGATCGTGCCACCGAGCCGAGCGGTGATGTTAAGGATAACCGGCTCGTTCTCCTTGGCCTTGATAAGTTCGACTCTTCGGATGACTTCATGTATAGTTTCAGGGGATTTGACGGTCATATCTCTGGGCATCATGAGGAATGCGCCAAGTTTATCAACTCAGTCTGAGGGGGAAGTAAGGGTCCGAATCCTGGGTTGGACGGAATGTTTGACCGAAAGGGTTAATATCAATCTGCTGCGAACATCGTGGGGGTAAGTTGTTTCTGATCACCCTCCTTTCTATTAGAATGACTTAGCTTATGTTTTTGTGTTGCTTTTCGCAGACCATAGTCGATTTTAACTCGGTCTGGAGGCGACTCGTCACCGCTCTGAGGAGGGAGCATAGGCTGAAGGAGGAGAAGGATATGGACGCGGCTCGTATAAAACTGCTCACCGAGGAGAAGGAATCACTAAAATCTCGAGGCATGACGGAAGAGTTCGAGAGTTTGAGAAAATACTCCGAGGGGCGGGCAAAGATGTTGATAGATGTCTCCAAGCAGTATGAGAATGAGAGGAAGGAGAGGAGGTATGCGGAGGCGAAGTTTGATGATGTCAGGGAGCGCCTCAAGAGATTAATGGATTAATACTGCGTTAATCGAACACGTCCGGGCGCAAGTGTCCCGTCTAAGGGCCTCCAGGAGAGAGCACGGTCTATCGTGTGCTAAGTTGGCTACTAGGGCTGGGTGTTTTATCCGAACCCGATCCCCGAACCCGAACCCTACCCGAAAAACCCGAACCCGATCTTGAATGTGAAAATACCCGATCGGGTTTCAATTTCATAAGGTTCGGTTACCCGTACCCGATCGGGTACCCGAATTTTTTTTTTCATTAGTGGTTAGGGTTGGATGCCATTACAAACTCAATTTAATTTCTTATTGAAATTCAAAAGTTTTTTTTTTGAATAACCTAGTGTGAATCGTTTAGATTAATGGAGATAGTTGCAACTTAGTCAATATTGTTCCAAGCAAGAAACAGATTTCGTCGATTTTGAGTGATTTGCTTTTAAAATTTGGAGATGATTCCGATAAAATTCGTCACATTGTTCTAAAGAATTATAACTTCTTCATTCATATGTACCTTCGATTTCTTGACTTGATTGAGCATTGTTCCTTTACACTTAATATATTCATTTTTAAGTATGTTTTTTTTATTACGGTGTTATTTATGGTTTCAAAAAAAAAAACCTATTTCGGGTATAATTCGGGTATACCTGAAATACCCAAACCCGAACCGAACCGAACCCAAATATATATAATACCCGATCGGATATTATATCTCCAAACATCAGGTACCCAGTACCCGAAATACCCGACCCGAACCCGATCGGATACCCGAACGCCCAACCCTATTGGCTACTGAACACGTTCGTACCGAGCTGGTCGGTCAAGCGCAGTCCTCGCTTAACTGAGCCCGTATGTATTGTACTGAACGATCGAAGTATATGCGCCTTAATAGCCTGGCCATCCAAGTTAAGACTCAGCTCAATATGATAACAGAGTACGGGATTGAGATTGACCCTAAGGAGATCCAGGCTAGTTTTGTCGACTATAAGGGGAAAATCGAGGCGATGCAGCTGATGGATTTCTCCGATCAAGACTACGAGTTTACTCCAAGTTTGAGCATTCTCCCAGAGAGCTATGAAGAGGGTCGTGCCCCGTCCTTGCTCGGGGAAGATTTTGGAATAGAGTGCGGTTGGACCCTCAAACCCTACGCGAGCATTGAAATTAAGAGTGCTGATGATAACGAGGACGCTGCTTAAAATGACGATAAGGTCGCCCAGTCCAAGCAGGATGCAGAGACTATACTCGTGGCCGCGACCTCAAATTCTCCAAGGTCAGTTAATATTATCGAGCAGTTCGTATCCAGTATTATCTTGAATTTTGCCAAGGATTTAATGGATGAAATTGCGTACAAGGTTCCAGCTGAGTCTGCCGCTGCCGACTAGACTATGGGCGAGGTTTCGGCGAAAGACCCAAAGACTGGGGAGGACCTGCTGCCCCTCTATGCTTCAGTTTCTTCAGTTCCGATTCCGAATGATCAAGATTGAGGACTGCCTCCTTTATGTATTTTTCTTGTTTCGTGTATGACTAGGCCGAGTGTGATCATTAAACTTTTAGATTGTATCAGTGAAACCTTCTCGGGCTCATGGAATCCGGGTTAACTCTGCTTGTTCTGCCTGAGGAACAGATCCTCGGGTTCTTTTAATGGAATTCGAGTTTCCTCCGTGCGGTTAAGTTTTTTATTTTAAGCATTTTCATATGTACTTGATGTGACTAAGTTTTAGAGCTTAGGCACATCATGCTCGAGGAGGGTGTACTCGAGTTTATTTTATTTAAATATTGATTTCATTTTTGATGCGACTAGGTTTTTGAGCTTAGGCATTGATTTACGTGTCCAGGGAATGGACCCTTGGGTTGCGCTGATTTTGATCCGACCGAGCTCGTGTGGTGGATTGGCCAAATGAGGTTGCGTGCAGGTCGGAACCTGGCTTACGACGGAAATCTGTCTTGTGGTTAAGTGTGCGAGAAGTGTTTGGCTCAAAATACTTACACGTTCTTAGGAAATCGTATAGGATGGGACATGGCTTTTGATCCTATTCGGGGGAGTTATGGTGGACTTCCCGAGTTCGGTTTGTAGATTATTTTGCTACTGCATCTATGAGAGACGCGTATTAGGATCTTGCTCGGGTTTAACTATAATGGGCCTCCCGAGTGTGATCTATTGATCGAGTACTTGATCAGAGTATCGATGTGAATGAGCTCAGAGCAGTTCGGGCGGAAAAACTGATTGGGTTGATTGTGGTAAACATGTTTGTTTTTATTAATTATAGCTGGACTTCCGAGGAAGCTGCATACGTACCCGTTAAATAAGGATCAAGCCAAACGTAGTTCAAATTATAAAGCAAAAGCTAGACAAGCTGTTTGGAGACAAGCGAGAATAAATAGTTCGAAAACGAGTAGAAGTACATGTTACTTTATTATTAATTTTTTTTTGAAATTGGACCTCCGGGGAGTCTGCCTACGTACCTCGCTGCTCGTGCGAAGATCAAGTTGATCGTAGTTCAAGTACATCCATGACGAAGAGTAGAAAACTTGGGATGAGCTTGAAAGCAAATTTTGAGCGATGTGCCAGGGTGATGTAGGACTTGCTGGCCCATTTTATCTTGTAGTGCTTGGACCGACGCTACTTGCGTTGTTTGCGGATTGAGTCGAAGGAGGGATAAGCTTGGCACTTGCCGGACCGAGAAGGTATTGTGCCGCAAGCTCTGGTTCTTGCTTGGTGGAGTTCGTCTCCTCTGGGGAGCTACTACAGAGATTCACCGAGCGGAGCTATTTTTTCGCGATGATGCATGTCGGGGCCATCTTTTGATTTCCACAGATTGTAAAGACTCTGACTGGGGTTGGGAACTTGAGGCAATGATGGTATGTTGACGAGACGGCTTGGAGGGAGAATAACCATGGGGTTCTCATAATTATGTTGTACACAACCGGTTTATCTACTACCATAAACTTGATATTTTGGGTGATTCCCCCAACGTGCACCATCAGTTTGATCGATACAATCGTCATTGTTGTGATACCATCGAAGCCGATGAGAGGCCTGATACCCCGCTTGATACGGTCGTCGGGTATCTCCATTTTTTGTTGAGTTGCTTTAAAGATCAGATTAACCAAGCTCTCTGTATCGACTAGAATTCTGGTTACCTCGAAATCCTCGATTTTAAGCTTGACTACGAGCGGGTCATTGTTGGGCATGGCCGGGTTCTTTGTATCAACTTCAGTGAAGATGATCGGCATGCCAACCTCAGATTGATCGAGGCAACCTTTGTCCGTGGTCGCCTTCTTTTCGTACTGCTTGAGGGACCAGACCGAATCGTGGGTCAAGCTGAATCCTCCCATGATCATTAATACTCTCTTGGTTGGATTTTGTTTACCAGCCTGGCCCTTGTCGGGTTGAGCACGCTTGGGAGGAAGGGGTGAGTCGGCATTTCCATTCGGCCTCTGCTCACTCCTGTCCGATTCTTCTTCGGGTTTCTTTTTCTCGCCCCGGTTGGCCGGAGGTACAATTTAAGTGCTTCCTTTTGGTATTGTACGAGCAGTTGTTCCTTTAGTTGGCGGCACTGCGAGGTCAAATGCCCGTACATTTGATGGTAGTCACAGTACGATTGCTTTGGGGGAGGGCTCGAAGAGCTGTTTACGACGTTACTCACTAATCTCTTCAAGTACTCGTAATTGAAATGCTGCCGAGGCTCCTGGTATTGCTCCTCGACCGCATCTTTTGACTTTATCTTGATCGCGAGAGGTTTGATCGGGGAATTCTTCTTCGCTTAACCGGCTCGGTTTTTTTAGCCTGAAAAAATCGATTGAGCGATGCATGGCCTCCTCGATAGTTTTGAGTGGGCGTAGGACCATCTCCGTTCAGAACTTAGATGATGGTCGTAACCCTTGCTTGAAGGCCGCTATTGCAGAGGTATCACTCGCTGTGATTCATGAGATAACGACCTTGAAGCAGTCCATGAACTTTTCGAGGGTCTCCTTCTCTCCTTGGACCAACCCCATAAGTCGGCGTCGGAGGCTCCGTCCTTGATGTAGATGGCGTAATGCTTGAGGAAAGCGATCGATAGCTGCTAGAACAAATCGATGGAGCAAGATTTTAACCTGGTGAACCAGTCCACGGGCGCACCTGATAAGTCTTCAATGAAGTACAGGCAGTAGCCCTCGTTGTACTCCTCGGGAGAGACATGCACTCGTCCCATTGCAATAGAGAAAGCTGTGAAGTGCTGCTTTGGGTCAGAGTCTCCGGAGTATGGTTGGAGTCGAAGTTTAGCCGTGTTCCTGATCGGGATAGATGTTATCCGATCGAAAAAGGGGTTCGCTGAGTTTCTGCTAGAACTCGGTCAATCTCTGGGGCTGAACTGAGGGCCTGATGTATTCGAGAGTTCATCTCCCATAGTTGGTTTCTCATATCCTCGAGCTCACTGCATTGGGCGGGACTAGTCTCCTGATCGGGGGCCTGCTCCTATCGAGCGATGAGAGTTTGCCGCTGGTCTGCGGTTCGACCGAGCCTTCTAAAGACCGAAGGAGAAGAGCTTGCTCGAATTGTCGGCGACCCGAATGTTGCTCGTCGTGGAGTTGCCTCGGTGCGCTCCAGGGTGGCCCCTCGCGATGCGAACTGGCTGTCGAGTCTGATGTTTGTCTGTCGCGCTTGCTCTTCTTGCTCATCAAAGCGGCGCATAAGTGTTCCGAGGAGCCGAGCGTGATATAGATGGGACCACTGCTCGGGCTGAACGCTTGTCTGGACTAGGTTGTTTTGGGTGGTGTCCAGTCGGGCTACCATCGTTTGTCTCAAGTCTGCTGAGTTACCGAGTGTTTGTCGGAGGTCGGTTTGTTATTGTATCCTCTGGAACACAGATGTCGGAGTTGTCGGACGCTCGATTCTTTTGAAGACAGAGGTGGGAGCGTGTGGCTGCTCGGCCCTCTCGGAGGTTAAGGCGGGGTTGGCGGGCTGATCATGCCTCTCGGGGATGAGGGTAGGAGTGTTTGCGTCCATGAGATTGGGATTTTCTTGCTCGGGAACAAGAGTCGCTCCTCGGGCCACCGGAGTATTATCACCCAGGGTGCTTGTTCCCGCGTAGTGCGTTCGCATACTTGCTTCCTTGTTGAGATCCATTTTGTTGTTGTTGTTTTTATTTTTTGCATAAAAAGATATCCTCTGTAAAGATAGCCCCCTACCTGGTGCCCCAATATTGAACTCGGATTGAGATCGACACTAAAATTTGTTATAGGTTCGGAGATTCTTTGACAAATAGATAAGAGGGTCGAAAGAAAAACTGTGATCTTGCTCGGATGAACAGTAACCGAGTGGGATATTTTGAATTTAGGGAGATTTGTTGGATTAACAAAAGGAATAAGATTGTTTGCTCAAAAAGTGTAATGTGTTCAGCCTTGGTTGTACAAAAATGATGTACAACCTTTATATAGTACAAGGGTATTAGGGTTTTGGATACATATGGTTACATTTTAACCATATGTTTCCATAAAGTAACTCACATTGATCATAAATTAACTACACTAAGAATAAAGTGGTTATTACTTAGTTAGCAAGATAAAACGAGTTGGGTCTTTTCGCTTAATGGGCTGAGAGTAGGATTTTGCCTTGGGCTAAATCCATGATGCAACACTTGCCATTGGCAAGTTCAATAATGAGATTTTTTTTTTTGTCGTCAAACATTTATATTGATAAAGTCCATGGATGGTATCGGTTACAATGTATACAACCCAATTTACAAAGAAACAAATAAGATCAAAAGGATAACACGTGTTAGTCATATGTTTCTTCTTCCTCCACGTGACCACCGATGGTTGATGCTTCAGATCCAATCGGAAAATCCACCGTCTATCCCCTTGTACCCTTTATTCGTTGCTTCCGAGAAACTCTTCCTTTTTGATTGTCCAATCTAACTCAAAATCAGATTAACAACTCCAGTCTCTGAAAAATTAAACTGATTAATCAACTACCATAACCTAATCACCATCTGCCTAAGATTGAGGCATAAGATTTGTGATTTTGGGAATTTAAATCCCAGTCATGAGCGATTAATATTAAAATTGAAGAAAGGAGTAGTTTGAAATTGATTTAGCTTGGAACTTCTGTAAAATAAACTCTATGGAAGAGCTTAAACCATGAACCAAATCCGGATTAAAAGACACTAAATCCGGAAATTATTATCCGATCAAGTCAGAAACCGAAGATCCGAACAAAGTCGGAAGTGAAATCCGATTCAAAACGAAAATTAATCCGATTGAACCGAAAGAAAACGTCCGTCAAAGTGGAAACAAAAGATTGGACTAAGCCAAATATAGATCCGAAAAGCTGAAAACAAACTAAACACATATGTACAAAACCACAGCGCCGGTTAGAAACCGGACGCCGGGTTTATGATCGGAAAATATTTCAGATGATCAGAAGAAAAGAGAGAAGTCAGAGAGTTTTTTAAAAAAGGGCTTCTGGTTTTAGTTCAATAATGAGATAAATTACATTTTTTACAAATTGAAAGTTTCTGGAATTGTTGTTCTTTTTTTCTGTTTTTGTTGACGAGTTTTAGAATTTGTTTTATAATGAAACTATAACGATTTTAAAATTTACTTTGTAGGAAAGTTTCAGAACTTGGAGTTTTATAATGAAGTCAATAACATTCCCAAAAGTAACACGACTTTCTCGTCCTCTTTCTTGTTTCATATAAGATTGTTTTTAGAGAGTTGACAAAAAAAATTATATAGAATGGTTAATGTGATACATAAACATCATAATCACAATATACTCCAAGGATCCAAATCAACATGAGCTCCTTCACAATCGAAGGTGAAGAAACCAACCGATCTTTTTAATTGGTTTCCCTATCAGTTTTGACATTAAAACTAATTTTATTTGTTCTTGAATTACATATATATATATATTGTTGAACAAAAAAAGAGATTGTATATATATATGTTTATTTAGCTATCTTTTGTTTGGTAACATGCGCAGCTCCACAGGTTCAAATCATGAACACGGAGGGAGACACAGCAGAGACAACAGGAGTTAATAGCGTTCCATGTTTTTGTCCAACAACCTGGTTTGTATATATATCCTTTTTATATATAGTATATATTATAATTTGATTTTGATGGAAATAATCAAAGTTACTAATGATCTTTGTTCCAACCTTCATATATAATTGTGCCTAGCGATTGCTCGGCGTGTGAAGGTTGTGGAGACTCTTGTGCCGCATGTTTCACAGATTCCGGTGAATGTTTGTCAGGTCTCGGTGGGATCAGCTGTGCTTGTTGATCAAATGGAGTATATCAAAATGCTTGTTAATACTTTGATGATCTCATGCTGATTTTGCTCCATTCCTTTTGTTGTTTCTAGTGCATGCATGATGTTCTTTATTTATTTTTTTGTATGGGTGTAAAATATCGATCACTTTCTCTTGTCTTCGATCCATAGATGATAGTTTGCTATGTGCGAATTAAACTCTTTGCTGGTTTATGCAAAAATAAAAAGTTTAAATGCAAATTCGTTTGAGTACAAAAAATAAAATAAAAATTTCTTTGCTATTGCACAAATTAACCCATATCACAACTGCTCCTTTTTTTTTTACCGTCTTCAAAGTTTTATTAATTTTAAATTAAGAATACAAAGTTAATATAGAGAAAAATTTGCCAAGTTCAATTATGAAACAAATTACATTTTACAAATTGATAATTTCTATATTGTTTTCTTTCTCTCTCTTTTCGTCCTCAAATCTTAAAATTTGTTGTAAAATGAAACATATGAGTACGACGATTTCCAAATCTAGTTTCTAAAGAAAGTTTCAGAACTTGGAGTTTTATAACGAAGTCAATAACATTCCCAAAAGTAACACGACCTATTCATCATCATTCATGTTTTATTTAAGATTATTTCAAAGTCAAGTTTAGAGAGTTGATAAAAAACAATATATATATAGAGAGAGAATTGTAAGTGGAGATCCAGCTCACGAAATGTGATACATAAACATCACCAACTAGATACCAATCACCCCAAATCATCAACTTATCATCATGAGCTCCTACTCAATCAATGGTGAAGAAGCCAAACAACCTTCTTAATTAGTTTCCCTATCAATTTTCTCGTTACAACTAATTTTACTTTTCTTGAATTATATGATGTTTTGGTAACAATCGCAGCTCCACCGTTACAAACTATGAACACAGAGGGAGACACTCAAGCAATGATAACAGAAGAAGATTCTCGCGAGCTATGTTGTCACGCCTGGTATGTACATATATCATTTTTATAGTATATATTATAATTTGATTTTGCTGGAAATGATCAAAGTTAATAATCTTTGCTCCAACTTAATTTCGATAACGAGCCTAGCCATTGCATTTGCACGGTTTGTGAAGGATGTTTCGAATTCTGTGGCGCAATGTCGACATGTCTCGGTGCTATGAATTGTGCTTGTTAATATTTTGATGATCTCGTCATACTTACTTTGTTGTTTACGGTGTGAATTGTTTCCGGTAATATTGCTCTGTGTGACCATTATAATGTATTGGGTTTGCTATGTGCGAAACCCTTTGCTTGTTTATGGAAAAGATAAAAAAAGTTAAAAATGCGAGTTCGTTTGTGTAGAATAAATAGCTGAATTTTCATTCTCAGAAACCTTAGAAACACATAACTTGGAAAAAACCTGAATGTAACCAAAACGAAAACCAAATCCGAGCTGAACCATTTTTTGTGAACCCAGTAAATCGAAATCCACCAATAACAAGTAAATTTAAATTAAATATATAACAAGGTAATAATATTAAGAATGTACCATGCAAATATTACTTTAAAATTTATCCAAAAAAAATAAAATAATATTACTTTAAAATAATTTACTTATTTTTTTATTTTTTTATTTAAATATGAACCGAATCCAAATCTGATGCGAACAGTAATTTTCAAAATTGGGTTTTATTGGTTTATTTCGCAAACCCGAAATCATCACTAAACACGAAAAATTAAAAATGCGAATTAAACCGAGCCAAGAAACTGGATCATAGCCCCTAATTACATAATTGACTTTCCCTTGTTACATCGAGCGAAGGGAAGCTACAGTAGAAACTGAAGAAGACGAAATCGAGGAAGAAGAAGAAGGATGAAGAAGATTCCGGTGCTTCTCATGGGCTGCGGAGGCGTTGGCCGTCACCTTCTTCAACACATCGTCTCTTGTCGATCGCTTCACTCCAAAATGGTCTTTATTCGCTTCTCCTCACTGATTTAGGTTTTCTCGATTTCTTAGTAACGAATGAATCCGAATCTGATTTTGTAAATGTATGGCTTCTAGGAGGAACAATTCTTCATGTGCACTGACAAATTTTGAAACAATTCCCGAAATATGCGACTGAAATGAATAAATCATGTTTTAGCTTAGCTCAAGAAATATAATCATGAATTTTTTTTTTTTTTATTTCACAGGGAGTTGATATACAGGTGATTGGAGTGTGTGACAGTAAATCCTTACTTGTTCCAATGGATGTGTTCAAAGAGGGACTGAATGATGAACTCTTATCAGAAGTTTGCCGTATCAAATCAATTGGTTCTCCATTATCCAAGTTGGATGCTTTAGGTAATTGTTTCACTACCCATCTTTGGTTTTTTTTTTCCTTCATGAGTCTGTTTATGGATTCTAAGCCGTATACGATTCTGTTTTTCCTCTTAGGAAAAGGTGGATATCATATGTTCAATGATTCCGAGGCAAGAAAGGTAACGGAAGAAATTGCAGAACGTCTGGGTGAATCTACAGGTTTGTACCAAACTGAAGATTGTTGAAATGTTATGTATTGGGGCTAAATAGCTTCTGAAAGAGTAATGTTATGTATTTGTTATAGGCTTAGCTGTTGTGGATTGTTCAGCCAGCATTGATACAATTGAAATATTGATGAAGGCAGTTGACTTGGGTTGCTGTGTTGTTCTGGCGAATAAGAAACCTCTTACATCAACAATGGTAACTTCGTGTTACTAGTAAGCATTTTTTGGCAGGTTCTGCTTGTGTTATGAATGTGTAGGCTTAGGCATCAAACTTTTAACCAAAGTTGTGTCTGTCCCCTTTTTGTTTTATTGCGGTGTATCATTAGTAAGAATTAAGTCATTTGGACATAGCATATAGTCTTGGAATTTGTTGCAAATCAGTACTCTTATGATTGTTTCAAGCAACAGATTTAAGCTGTACATCAAAATAATTACATCTTACTCATTCTGAAGATCTATAATGTAGTTCAAATGGCTCATATTTTTTCCTCATCTTGTCTTCTACGCAGGAACATTATGATAAATTGGTTTTGCATCCGCGACGCGTCCGCCATGAATCTACTGTAGGTGAAACACAATTAATCCATATTTTGTAGTCTTTTGAAAATGACACTAGCTATAGAAATGTACACTTCATCAAATTTCTAGTTTACTTCTGTACCTGATCATGATTGTGGTGATGTAATATCTGTGTACGGTAGGTTGTGAAATTTTGTTTAAGTTCTTGCTCTCGACATATGTTTTTTTTTTAGGTTGGTGCTGGACTTCCTGTCATCGCATCCATGAATCGCATAATTTCATCTGGAGACCCTATTCATAAGATTGTCGGTAGTTTGAGCGGTAATCAGACTTCAGATGCAATTCATTTTATTGTGATAGTGTTATAGATGCTTATCATTGTTCTTATCCTAAATTTGTTCATGTATTATTTATTAATGTATCTCTGTATCTGTGCTCAATTTATGATAGGTACCTTGGGATATGTAATGAGTGAGCTTGAAGATGGCAAGCCTCTAAGCCAAATTGTTCGAGCTGCCAAAAAGTTGGGGTACACTGAACCAGGTTTTGTCCAGTTTCCTTCAGTCATCATGGCAGATATCTTGTTTTGTCTGATTGATAGTCATCTACTTTCTTTTAGCAGCATTATATTTAAGTAGATATCGCTTTATCTGCCTTTCGATATTCTATAATCTGTTTTTGTAGATTGACAATACTCTCCAACTTGCTTTGACTTTAGAGTGCATTAGAATTGGATTGGCCTTGGAAAAACCTACCAGTAATAGATGAAAAGATAGATCATGCTTGAATATTTTAAAATATGAAGTTTGATTGACATGTTATTTTGTTTTTTTTTTCACAGATCCACGTGACGACCTCAGTGGCATGGATGTTGCTAGAAAGGTATGGACGGATAGATATAGTATACCTTGTGAGAGTTAGTTCATGCGTACCTTTGTTAATGTAGGTGATGTTATCATCAGTATATATGGTAGATTGCTATCTTCATCTAATTCGAGTAATGTACTAAAAAGCAGTCATAATTCATCTCGAGGTCATTTGGAAAATCTATTTTATTGAACCTGATTTCATGAAGATATTAGTAGGCAAATCCTCCAATTGTTCTGTTTTCACTAACTCACTGTGATTAAAAAAAATATGCTTTGAAATTCCCTTATATTTTTTATTTGAAGCAAATTATTTTGTTGACAAGAATATATTTAATACAAACTTATATGTTTCTTAATTTTGTTTGTTTCTGTCATGATAGGCTTTGATTCTTGCTCGACTTCTTGGGAAGAGGGTAGTTATGGATAGCATAAAGGTGAGAACCATATTAAAAGCTTCTCATTTTCTATCTATTGAATTCGATTATGTTTGGTGAAAAATGGCTCCTTACAATATTCCTTTGATCCTTTTTCTCCTGAACATAACCGTTGTAGTTTTTATTGTTTCTCTGTAGATAGAGAGTTTGTACCCTGAAGAGATGGGACCTGGAGTCATGTCTGTCGATAATTTCCTCAGTAATGAAATAGTAAAACTTGATCAGAACATCAAAGAGAGAGTTAGAAGAGCTTCGTCAAACGGCTGTGTGCTTCGTTATGTGTGTGTGATCGAGGGCTCAAGGTAATAACGCTTACCTTTACTCTCGCTATTTACCAATAGTCCGATACCTTCAAGAAATGTGTTTCAAGGCTACATTGATTGTAGCTAGAGAGAGCAATTGTTTCCTAATTATATTGGTAAAGATACACAACGTCAGCATTTTCTGATTCAGAATTTCACGGTCTCTCTCTGCAGCGTTCAAGTTGGCATTCGAGAAGTTTCGAAAGATTCGCCATTGGGACGACTAAGAGGCAGTGACAATATAGTAAGTTTCTTATAAGAGATTCCATTACGAATGCCCTTCCTCGAACACATGAATCTCTTATTAGCTTACATTATCATATAGATAGTACATTTGGTCACATAATGGCACAAACACACATAATGTTCCCTTCCCTCTGTCTTGTGAGGAAAAAAAAATGATTAAATTAATTGGAAAACTGCAGGTAGAGATATATAGCCGTTGCTACAAGGAGCAGCCTTTGGTGATTCAAGGCGCCGGAGCCGGCAACGACACTACTGCAGCCGGTGTTCTTGCAGACATCCTCGACTTGCAGGATCTTTTTCCTTGACAAGGTGTTGTAATTCTATCAAGTACCAATAAACAACTCAATAAATCACTCTTTCTCTTATTAATCAAAAATGTATTAGCCAACAAGAACGTGGCTTCTCCTTACATTACAAAAATAATGAATTTTGACAAATCGAAGAAATGGTTTATGTATCTTAAAATAAAAAAGAAAGAGAAATTCCCTAAACTACCATCAAAAAAAAGTTTTTGTTCCAAAAATACCATTAAAAAGTTTTTATTCCAAAAATACTATTAATTTTCAAAACTTCCAAAAATGCCACAAATTCAAAAATTGATTTTAAAGAGTTTCGAATTAAATAATTTTTTGGGTTTTGGTTAACTAATACATAATTAGGGTATAATTTTTGGGGATATGGTTTAGATTTGAGATTTAGGGTTTAGTTTTGAATATTTACAGTTTATTTGAAATTTGTGGTATTTTTGGAACAAAAACTTTTTTTTTTGGTATTTTTGAAAATTGTCAAAAAAAAACCGTTGACTTGTAGAACAAGAAAGAAAAAAAAAAGTCAAACAGAGAGAACGGCGTCGTTTGATATCTCAGTATGATCAATCTGGTTTTTAGGATCAAGCGCCATTTCCCGGAGCCGGAGAAGACTACCGGTAGCCAAAATCGCCTTGGAGTTAATATCATGCAACGACCGGAGATACAAACTCTGACAAGCTTTATTCGCCGCTTCCGATACTTGTCCATCTTTATCCCCCAATAAACAATGCCCTAATATCCTCAATATCGGCTGCAAAACCTCCCACGGCAACGGAATCCTTCCACTATCTCTCTCAGATCTACCTCCGATCGCAACATTCTCTTCTTCTCTCCACGAATCATCGCTCAACGTCGGAATCACTGCTCGAGATTGCTCCGTTTCTCCGTTTTGCCCTGCCCAATTCTCGCACGACTCGCAGAAATTAAGCTTCGATTCGCGTGGCATTTTCGCGATTCTGCTGTAGTAAAGCTCCAACGCGACTCCGACGATCCTCGCGCGGCGCGTGGATCTCACCGTCCCGTGTGGATCTAACGTGGATGAGATCACGGCGATGTTGAGACACGTGGAGTTGTTTCTCGCTGGACCTTTGGATTCGTGGTAAATGCTTGGATGTGAGAGATCTGGAATGTTGACGGTTATTGCTTGGCCGGCGCGTGAGGTTGTTTCGTGCGCGTAGAGAGCGAGTAGCACGGCTTCGAATCCGGCTTGTGGTTGACGGAGAGGTACGCGAGAGAGGTAGAGACCGGCGATCATGGGGACGAATCGGAGGACGAGTAGCTGGAGAGATGGTTCGGTGGATTGGAATGTGTCGTATAGCCATCGGCAGAGATTGTTATCGCCGGCGCCGGAATCTGGACGGAGGAGAAGAGTGGATATCGCGGCGGAGACGGCGTCGTTTTCGAGGAGGAGAGAGATTGAGGAAGGGATTTTTGTTGTTGTGACGATTGAGGATAATGATTGTATCGCTGTTTGACATTTCGCATCGTTAGCCACGGTGGTTTCTGAATCGCCGCCGTTGATCGACGGAGAAGGTGGAGAGTCATGGCTTGAGGAAAAATCAGACATTTTGGGGGAAGAATGATCGTTTGTGAAAGAGAGAGGAAGAAAGCGAAAATATGAAAATTTGAGAATATTACGCAGCAAAAATAGGATCAAATATTTATATCGCTTATATCGTACGATCTGGATCGTCCGATGTTTTGTTTTCCATCGGACGGTTGTTATAGCACCGTACAGAGATCACAAAATAAATCCAGTCTTTGCTTGGTTCTGCATCTTCTTCCCATGAATTCGATCGGAGAAATTAGGGCAACGTAATTAGGGCGAAAATCTCTTCTCTGTTACGAATTGATTACTTGAGGTACGTAACTTGTCTCGATTCTGTTTTCGTTATCTAGAGCTTTCTCGTTTGCTCTTGAGTTTCGGTTTAGCTGTCAAAATTTGTGAATCTCTTTCGTTTAGGGTTTGATTGCAATAGATAGATGATGTATAGGGTTTGATTTCAATCGATTTTCCGGTGTTTATATGATGAAAAAATTGAATTTTGTTTAGTTTTGCTTGGTTGGATTGAGTCCTCTTTCTCGTTTTTCTTCAGGGTTAGCTGGATTTTCAGATCCGGTTAGGGTCGTTTGTGACTAGCTTTTTGGGTTGGGTGTTTCGGGCTGCTTCGGACGCTTGCTGGGATTTTCATGGCATTTGAGACCCAAGAGAGAGTAGAAGTTGCGAATGATTCATCGAACTTTGGCGAGAGTTTACACAACCAAAGAGCTGAGTCTGGAGATCTTTTGAATTCGGAATTGAGAATAGGTAATGGGTCTGTTGAGATTCCAAGTGTGAAGTTATCTTGTCTGCAAAAGAAGGGAGCTTTAGTGCCCAGTGGCTCGAAACCGTTGCTTTCTGATAAGGAGTTATCTAATATTACTACTTATCAACGTTCCATTATTGATTTGCCTCAGGCATTGATATCTGAGATTCTTAATTGTCTTGACCCAAAAGAGTTAGGTTTAGTGTCTTGTGTTTCAACTTGTCTGCATAAGTTAGCATCGGAGCATCACGCTTGGAAGGAATTCTACTGCGAGAGATGGGGACTCCCTGTACTTTTTGGGGCTAGAATTTCAGGGGTTTCCGATGAGAGATCGTGGAAAGACTTGTTTGTTGAAAGGGAATTTAGAAGTAAGACGTTTCTAGGACGTTATAGTATCGATACCTTGTATGGTCACACTGAAGCAGTCCGGACTGTTTTCCTTTTAGCGTCTGCCAAGCTCGTTTTCACTTCTGGATATGATTCCATTGTTCGGATGTGGGACATGGAAGAAGGTTTGTCTATTGCAGCATCTAAACCACTCGGTTGCACAATTAGGGCAGTTGCGGCTGATACAAAGTTGTTGGTAGCTGGCGGTACTGATGGATTTATACATTGCTGGAAATCAGTGGATGGTCTCCGGAACCTCTTTGACCTCACAGGTTTTCAGAAAGAGAAGACCGAGTTTCGGCTATGGGAACATGAGGGTCCTATTACATCTCTTGCCTTGGACATGAAAAATATCTTTAGTGGTTCATGGGACATGTCTGTACGTATATGGGATCAATCTTCAATGAAGTGTATCAAAACCTTGAGGCATAGTGATTGGGTTTGGGGACTTGCGCCTCATGAAAACAGCCTCGCTAGCACGTCAGGTTCTGATGTATATATTTGGGACATTAGCAGTGAGACTCCAGTGGCCATTATCCACGATGCTCATGAGGGTAACACTTACTCTTTAGCAAGAAGCCATACTGGGGATTTCTTGTTTACTGGTGGAGAAGATGGAGGAATCAAAATGTTTGAGATCAGAAGATACGGTAGTGAAACAAGCGTTGTACTCATATCTCAATGGATGCCTCACTCTGGTCCTGTCTACTCTCTTTCTTTTGAGTTTCCCTGGCTTGTCTCGGCATCTGGTGACGGTAAACTCGCACTTATCGACGTCAGGAAGTTGTTGAAGACCAACCGTCGTGCCTTATCCAAAAGGGTTTCATCGAAAACTGTGGAACCGCCACAGAGAATGCTGCACGGGTTCGGATCAAATTTGTTCTCTGTAGACATAGGTTGTGACCGTTTAGTGTGTGGAGGTGAAGAAGGCGTAGTCTGGATATGGAATTTCACACAAGCGTTGGAGATAGAGCGAAGGGCTCGAGCTCTCAAAGGAGTAAGGCTTGAGAATAGGATGAGACGAAGGAAGATGCAAATGGAGATGAATGCAAAGAGTGCAAGGCCTGACCAGTGCTCTGTTGCTGCTCATAAGAACCCCATCAATGGCGATAGGAACCGAGCCTGGCATACGAAACGAAGAGCAAGCGGGAAGGCAAAGGCCTAAGGAATGCGATTCGTTTCCGTCCGACACACTGAGAGAAGCAATTCTTAAAACCTTGGCACATTTGGCTCTTATGATTGGTGGAAATTGAGAAGATTCGTTTTTTTAGCTCACTTGTTCTATTTATATGTTTCGGACATTTTAGTTCCATATGTAGAAAATTGCCAAAAAAAAAATTGTCAGGAAATTTATGGTTCAAAAAAACAAAAAATGATGGAATCTGATCCTTGATACAAAAGATCTGCTACTCGCACGTACAAAAGTATGGTCACGAACAGGACAGCATGAAAATTAAGAAGAAAAAAAATCAAACAAAGATAAAAGATCTATCAAGACATTATACTATAAGAAGTGGAAAGATGAAAGGAACAGTAAGCTTTTCTTTCTTAATGATCATTTCATACAATATAGAACACAAATTACAAAACTCTTCCTTGGTTTATTTATTTTACCTTTTATTTCAGAACATTGATACTCTATTTAACGCCGTCTTTGAAGAAAATCCTCAGTTTAAGTATGCTCTTGGTTCTGTAAGAGTAGAGAAGATGTTTGAACCGATTAAATCAATACTCCCAGAGCCTCCAAGAGCAACACTGCAATCTCAGTCGACAGATGGGAACTATGATGAAGTTTGAGGACATGACTGAGCCATGTTAGGATTACAACATCTGGACAAGTCCTTGTACATCCAATGCCAAGGCTGAACAAGAATGCTGCTACCTCAATGTTCTTCTGCTGAAACAAACTTGGGATCGTTTTTACTTGGTTTGTACTGCTAATGTGTTAAATGATTTTCGTAGACTTCTTTTAGCTTCTTGACTCTATTTTTGTGAGCGATGGTCAGTTTTAAATGGCCTTTTTGCTAGTTGAAGGCTTGAGTTGCATTTTGTTATTGACTAAACCCGAGTGATGTTTTAAATACTAACTCTGATAAAATGTAAAACATGTAATATTCGAACTTAGGAACACATGGAACAATTAGAAAAGTGAAAGATTTGACCTACCATATAAGAGTTAGGATCATATTTCAAAGTAGTCCACAAAACCTTTCAAAAATTGGAAACACAAATAAAGAAATATAAGCAACTATATATACCCCTCTATGATTATTAACCTGAGATAATACATAATGAGGCTCTAGGTGGTTCGTTGTCTAACATTTCGGCTGCTCGTATCGCCACCACCGTCTGATAGTTGAGCCCACACACTCTGAGACTTTGCTCCTCCGGTACTGTTGCTGCCTTCCTCGTAACCAGCCACTGCCTTCAGAAGCTCGGACTGTAGGGAAAGACATTCATCTTTCAGCTCCTTGTAAGCGTCTGTATCCAGGACCGCTGCAATGTTGAAACCCCAACCAAATTCAAACACAACAGAGGATCGCTTATACACTTGATATGCATAAACCGGATTACGCATCTTTAAACTGCAATTTTAAAATCATACCTGCCAGGTTCTCAGCAGTAAATTTTAGGCAAACGCTTTTTAGCTGCGTAGCATTACATCTGTCGGCCAATGCTAAGATCTTGGCAACAGATTTGACTGATACGCCTTTGCAGATGTGAGATTCACACAATAACCTAAGCCTCTTCAGGTCAAACTTGTCCGCTGCTGCTAACAGCTTTACTATCAATGTCTCGTAGATTTCAGAAAGCTTTACTATGTCAAATGTATGAGTTGTCACAGACTCCACATCTTCCGGAAGAGAATCTTTATACATGAATTGTAGCAAAGCCTGGAAGGAACAGATCATAAGTACAGGTACCATCTGAACAAACAGAAACAAGTAACTAATAAACCAAAAATGATGTACCTTAAAAACCTTAGGTTCCAAATCGTTGATTGTAACCTCTGTATCGTCTGCTTCAGGCTCATTGAAGAATTTAGACTTGAAAAATGGAGATCGAGCAGCCAGTACTAATTTATGAGCTGGAAATTTCTCGCCAGCAACGTCAAAAGTGATATCAGAACCTTCCATGCTATCCAGTAAAACTCCAAAATGTGATCCAAGTTCTGAATCAGGGACCTGAACCGAGTGTAACCGTGGACAGTGTATTTCTGAAACCACAACTCCAACCGTACAATTAATTATCAAGCAATCATCTTTGAGGTAGTCAGATGACTCAAGCTGGGTACGTCTGAAGAAACGCTTGTATCCCCTAATCAAAACACAAAGAAGAAAAAAGAATAGCTTAAGTTCGCATCTTGTAAGAGACAAGCAAAAGATACAAGCAAAAGAACTCTAAGAAAAACCCCTCTTCCAGTATCCTAAGATTAACATGATCATGTATATTCTCATTCATGTGACCAATTTCACATCTTTCATTCATGTAAACAAATATCTACAAGAGTGCAGCTAGATTAGGTAATCACGTGTTAAAACCATAGGAATAAGCCAGGAGTTCCTATACTACAAACTGGAAACCCTAATCGAAAGTAGCTCTTCCTCATCGGAATTACCCAACAAACATGCATCAATTTAGAAACCCTAAACGAACTAATTATGATCTTTTATGATAGATTGTAATAAAGAATTCTGAGCTAAGAACAAATTTCCGTACCACATGCTTCCTCTGTATTTGAGAGTATAAGGTCCACTATCAAGTGAGCGCTCGAAATGGCTATGAACCTTATGTTTTCCCTTTCCGCTTTGATCAACAAGAGTTAGCTCAAAAAGCGCCCTGACTTCAGTTCCTTCGCTGGCTAACGCAATAAACACAGAGACGTAATGTGAATTATCCTCCGGATTCTTACCGTCCGGGTAGAAGAAGATCCCCCACTGATATCCTCCCACCGTGAAATTATCACTCGCTATGTGTTTCCCTACACCCATCCCTTTCGCTAAGCTATACCCTTGTATCACGAATTGATGCGAACCGTTCACCGTCTGCGTCACCGACTTCGAGCTCGTCGGAGATGAAATCCGATCCGGATTCGATCCCGACATCGAGGTTTTTTTCGAAATCCGCCGCTATTTTAGTGGTTTTCCGATCACGAAAACAAGAATCACCTTTCGATTTCCAGAAATCGAGAATCTAGGGTTCTTGAATTTCGATTTTGGATATTTCTGATTTCAAAATGAAAAAACCGCAAAGGAGACTAAAGAGGGAATTTTTTAACTTATCAATTTTATCAGAGTTTAATAAGGAGGTGTTTGGTTTCCGGTTTAATACTGTTCTATCATTGGTTTAACAAGTCCAATCTTAAACCGATTGCCAAACAAATGGTCAACTCTGTCCTCAGTCTCATTTCAAGTGACCATCGTCTCTCTCATATCGAACAGTGAACACACAAAAATGGATGGTCATGAAGCTTGTTGTGGCGGCGGCGGCGGAAAGTCGGAGATGATTCCGACGGAGGAAGCTTTAAGGATAATACTCGGCGTCTCCGAGAGGCTTCCTCCGGTAATCGTATCGTTATATGAATCGATTGGGAAAGTGTTAGCGGAGGATATTCGTGCTCCTGATCCTCTACCTCCATATCCTGCTTCCGTCAAGGTAAATAGCATTCAAAACTTGGTTCTGAGAAATTCTGTGATTTGATTTCAGTATATGATTGATTCATGGAAATTTGAGAAATACAGAAATGAAAGATGTTTAAGGTTGGTGATCAGTGATTCGTTGAATATTTGAATAATTTGAAATTGGGGTTATGTATGTTGGTTAGGATGGGTATGCAGTTGTTGCTTCGGATGGTCCTGGAGAATACCCAGTGATTACAGAATCAAGAGCTGGGAATGATGGACTGGGTGTGACTGTTACTCCTGGAACTGTGGCTTATGTAACAACTGGTGGTTAGTATATTATTATATTGCATCTGATGAAAAGATTTTTTACTGATGATTTTGTATCATTTGCTTGTACGAGAACTTTAAACCTGCCTTTTGTGTTTTGACATTAAAAGTCCAATTGTATCCCTAAAACGCTATAGAATATTTGAAAGATCTTATTTTCTGCTCATATTCACTCCTAGTCCTTGCTACATTGGTAGTATCTGGATGGATAAGTGTCAGAAAAGTAGCTGTTTCTTTTTATTGAAACTGATTTTTTCTTTGATATGTTTCTCTGTAGGACCTATACCTGATGGAGCTGATGCAGTTGTCCAGGTTGAGGACACTCAAGTAGTTGGAGAAGTCTCAACTGAACCGAAAAGAGTAAAAATACTGATTCAAACCAAGAAAGACACCGACATCCGTAGAGTGGTATGGTTTCATCTTTCCTGCTTATACAATCAGTCTCGTAGTTGATATTTTAAGTTCCGTTTATCTCTGATTGTTTACTAAATTATTGTAGTAACATACTGTTCTCTTTAACGTACTGCCATTTGTTGAGTTAAGAAAACTTTAGGATGCCTTGAAGACCGGTATGTTAAATGAATTGAACTGTTGTGTCGTTTGATGGTTAAGTCATTACTTTCTTTTACTGGGAATAGTGGGAGATGCTGGGGGAGTTTTGGATATGTACTTGAATTGTTGGACACCATCCCATCTTTTGCTACCATATAGGTGTGAACTTGCAATGCTTCTTACAGAAAAGACACTTCTGTGAGTTAGAATTAGCACACTTGAGGTCATAACAAGAAGACCCGCATACCCAAAGCATGGTTCTTTTTATTTTCAAACATCAAACCTAGATAGTTGATGAAATGGCACTTTTTTCCAGCTGTTTGGAATCGTTTTATGTTCATTATTGTTAGACTTGATTGAGGATTCCATAAGATTCTGTTTATATGCTAGGGCTGTGACATTGAGAAAGATGCAACTGTACTGAAAATTGGAGAAAGACTTGGGGCCTCAGAAATTGGCTTGCTAGCAACTGCAGGAGTGACCATGGTGAAGGTATTGCTGTATATCAGTTTTTACATTAGCAAATTTAGTAGAGGATGTGTCCTAAAATGGAAAAAATAAACTTCCATGTAGGTATATCCTATGCCAACAGTTGCTATACTCTCTACTGGGGATGAACTTGTCGAGCCGACAGCTGGGACTTTAGGTCGTGGTCAGGTATTACGCAGAATCAATATTTCTGATGCATGTGGTATTAATGCCTGTTTATTAATTGGGAAAATATTGGACCGTAATATTACTTTAGTGACTAAAGAATGGGCTCTTTGCAGATAAGGGACTCAAATCGAGCAATGTTAGTGGCAGCAGTGATGCAGCAGCAATGCAAAGTTGTTGACCTTGGAATTGTTAGAGATGATAGAAAGGATCTTGAGAGAGTTTTGGATGAGGCCATAAACTCTGGAGTCGATATTCTTTTAACTTCTGGTGGTGTTTCAATGGGAGACAGGGATTTTGTCAAACCATTGTTCGAAGAGAAAGGGAAAGTACATTTCAGCAAGGTAAATAAACTGTATAAGTTTCCTCAATCATCTCTGTGAATTTTATTATTTTTCTCTTCTAAAAAGCAGAAGAGTTGGCTTCCATGCTTTCTGACAATCGTTTTTTCTTGACTCTATGATTTGATTTCTCTACTTAAGCTCATCATAAACGTAAATTTTTGTTTCAGGTATTGATGAAACCTGGGAAACCTTTGACGTTTGCTGAGATCAGCGCAAAACCAACGAAAAGTATGATGGGGAAGACAGTTCTTGCATTTGGATTACCAGGAAATCCTGTAAGCTGTTTGGTTTGTTTCAATCTCTTTGTTGTGCCCACAATCCGCCAGCTTGCAGGATGGACAAGCCCCCATCCACTGAGGTTGCTGAAGTTTTCATAATATTTTCTACTACAAATGAATTCATTCTAAATGATCATTAGTGAAAGGGTAGATCACTGTCTAATTTTTGTGCAGAGTGCGAGCTCGACTTCAGGAGCCCATAAAGTCTGATCGCATCCGTCCAGAGTTTCATCTGGCCATCATCAAATGGAAAGAAAACGATGGATCAGGGACTCCTGGGTAAGTTTTTAGAATCATGTCTGCTTTTGAGTCAATTAAAATTAGCCAGACCTTCCTAAATTTTAGTGGAAGTTCCAGAATGCATTACTGTCTTAAATGAGTTAATAAGATATACCTGGATGTTAGATTCGTTGCTGAGAGCACTGGACATCAGATGAGCAGTCGGCTTTTAAGTATGAGGTCGGCTAATGCTTTGTTGGAGCTGCCTGCTACCGGGAATGTGCTTTCTGCTGGAACTTCTGTATCAGCTGTAATTGTTTCCGATATTAGCGGCTTCTCTATGGACAAGAAAGCCCCATTATCGGAACCAGAATCTATTCGAAAAGAAATAAAGCGCAATGAAGTACCTGGGCCTGAGTATAAAGTAGCTATTCTTACTGTCAGTGATACTGTCTCAGCGGGGGCTGGACCTGATCGAAGGTATGATTACTTTTTATTTGCATTTTTACAAGCATGATCACTATAAGAAGATGATACCGAAATGGCAATGGTGAGGGTGTCTTTGTACAAGAATACATTGATTTTGATGAAATCCCTTGTCCCACATTTCTTTCCTTCTGATAGTTGCGACACTGTCTTGTCGATGATTATTTTTGGTAGACTTCTGTGTGTCGGTAAACAGATTTGCACTTTCTGTTTAGATGACCTGTAACTGGCTGACTATTTGATAAGCAATAACCTTTCAGTTTTGTCAAAAAGAAAAACGTCTAGTTTTGTCAAATTTCTCTTTCAATATATATATTAGTGATGTAGAGTCAATAATCTCATCAGCCAGATTTAAATGCAGTGAGTGAAACTCTGGTCCTGTGAGGTTATTAAAGTTTTTTCCGTTTAGAAAATGCATCTAGATACATCTCTCCATATCGTTATTCTGGTGAGATCACTTATACGATGCCATAGTAAAACTGCAAAGTGATGTTGCTCCTTGTCATAGTAAGACAGGGAAGCACATCACTGCTTTGCTACATCTATCTCGATGCTTTTCCTCATTCTCTGAGTTATTTTTTTGTTTGTATTCACTTCAAATTTTGCTCATTTTATTTCATACACATTTCGTGTTGATTTTCTTATGCTGGTGCAGTGGTCCCAGGGCCATATCAGTGGTTGAATCCTCGTCTGAAAAGCTGGGAGGAGCTAAGGTAGTTGCGACAGCTGTTGTTCCCGATGAAGTAGTAAGAATCAAAGACATTCTCAAGAAATGGAGCGATGTTGACGAAATAGATCTCATTCTCACACTTGGTATATAATCATTTAGTTACTTAATGTAGATTTGTCGTTGTGTTTGGCTCATATTTTTGATATACGTAATTTTCTGCAACTAGGTGGTACCGGCTGCACTCCGAGAGATGTAACACCTGAAGCAACAAAAGAGGTGATCGAGAAAACAACACCCGGTCTTCTCTTTGTTATGATGCAGGAGAGCTTAAAGGTAAAATACTTACCTTTTACCTCTAGAGATATTCAATATGGATAAACTGAAATGATCTCCAATTTGAAAACTGAATTGAGTCTTAAACCCAGATTAGGTTTGAATTCGGTTACCATATCCGTAAATCCGAAACCTGGTTTAAACACAGTTCATCTCTCCTTTCTGGAAAATAATGGTGGTCTTCATCGCATTTGATTTCGTTTATCTTCATGTCTGTGAGCAGATAACGCCATTTGCGATGCTGTCACGGTCTGCAGCAGGAATCAGAGGCTCAACACTGGTACAAATCTCTAAGTCCACATTTGTAAAATCTCTAAGTTCTCATCACTCACGTTTCTATGTTTTTTGGTCTCTCAGATAATCAACATGCCTGGGAACCCAAACGCTGTGGGCGAATGTATGGAGGCTCTGTTACCGGCCTTGAAGCACGCACTGAAGCAGATCAAAGGAGACAAGAGAGAGAAACATCCTAATCATGTACCTCACGCAGAAGCAATCGCACCAATTGATACATGGGAACAAAGCTACAAGTCGGCCTACGAGGGAGGAGAGAATAAAGAAGCTGGATGTTCTTGTACTCACTGAAACTTCCAGCTTCTCCACAAAATGAAATCAAGCCCCAAGTGATTTTGCTCTACACTGGTGTATGACTATAAAACTAAACATTTGAGAAGTTTATTGTTGTAATTTTGTAATAAGAAAAATAAAATGTACATGTGGTTGCTATTATATGAGCATCTCGGAAGTCAAGAACACACACACATAAAAACTGTTTGGTTTACACTAAATTAGATCACTAGTTTACGCAAAAATTACTCAAAAATTCGAAATGCGGGTTTTACATGTATAGAAAATTTGAAGCTAAATTGTGATTTTGTCTATGGTTTGTATAATTTGTTTGATATTATTAGTATAATTTTATAAGTCAATATAAAAATAAAAACCTGGGAAACAAAATAAATAAGTTTGTTGGGTCTCTCCTCCTTCCACGGAAATAGTGAAGAGAAATAGAAGCAAAGGTATAAAAAAAATGGGTCAGCTCGCTCTTCAGAGACTCCCGCCTCTAGCTTCGCTTCCAAAACTCCTTCCTTCTCTTCCGCCACCGTCGTTTCCTTCCGCCTCTCGCCGCCCCCTCCCTCACCGATTCTACGTCGCCAGGTTTTCCGATTTTCTCTTTGCTGGTGTGTTTGCAACTCTAATCGTTTTCGGTTATAGATTCGAATTTCAATCATAGAGATAGATTTTGATTCTATTAAGCTTTGTTAATTTTTGTTTCACGTTGATGATATGATATATTTCCGGTTCACTGAGAAAATTGAGAAACTGATTTGAAATCATCTCTAGTCTCTTGATGTTGCATTGTATTATTTGTTAAATTCATTAATTTTCCACTAATCTTTGGTGTCTCTTGTTTGTGAATTGTGAAAAATAGAGCAATGTCGTCTCACATCGTCGGGTATCCCCGTATTGGACCGAAAAGAGAGCTTAAGTTTGCATTGGAATCTTTCTGGGATGGGAAAACCAATGTCGATGAATTGCAAAATGTCGCCGCTAACCTGAGAAAATCGATATGGAAACATATGGCTGATGCTGGAATCAAATATATTCCCAGTAACACTTTCTCATACTATGATCAGATGTTGGATACCACAGCGATGCTTGGAGCTGTTCCTCCGAGATACGGTTGGGAAGGTGGTGAGATCGGGTTCGATAATTACTTCTCCATGGCTCGGGGAAACGCTACTGTTCCTGCTATGGAAATGACCAAGTGGTTTGATACGAACTAGTAAGTACTGAGTCACCTGTTTGTAAAGCTTCTTTCTCAGTGATAATGCTAATATATTCTCTTACAGCCATTACATTGTTCCTGAGTTGGGTCCTGATGTCAGATTCTCCTATGCGTCTCACAAGGCTGTGGTTGAATTTAAGGAGGCGAAAGCAGTAAGTTGTTGACTGGAACCTTTCTCACTTTTTCCTGAAATAGATCTTAGTTGAGCTATTACTGCAGGCAAATAGATAATTCATGGTATCACTTTTGCTTTTATAATTCTCTTCAGCTTTCGTCTTTTTGGCCCGAGGTTCTTATTCACAGCTGTGCTTTTGGCTGTTCATGGCACAGCTTGGCATAGACACAGTTCCGGTTCTCATTGGTCCCATGACCTACTTGCTTTTGTCGAAGCCGGCAAAGGGTGTTGAAAAATCGTTCTGCCTACTTTCTCTGATTGACAAGATTCTTCCTATCTACAAGTAAGAATATTTTGAAGCCAACTGCGAGGTTTTTAGAATTTAACTAGAGCAAGATAAACTTGAAAGATAAATTTTCATTTGGATAGTGCTTGAAAGTTTTTAATATGTATCTGTGGCGATTGTTTTGTCAGAGAAGTTTTGGCTGATCTCAAATTTGCTGGTGCTCGTTGGATTCAGTTTGATGAGCCTATTCTTGTGATGGACCTTGATACCCGCCAATTGCAGGCATTTTCTGATGCCTACTCTCACATGGAGTTGTCTTTGGCGGGCTTGAATGTTCTTATTGCCACATACTTTGCTGATGTTCCTGCTGAAGCGTACAAGACATTAACGTCTTTGAAATGTGTAACTGCCTTTGGATTTGACCTTGTTCGTGGACTGGAGACTCTTGATTTAATCAAGGTGAATTTCCCTCCTGGAAAGCTATTATTTGCTGGAGTTGTTGATGGAAGGAACATTTGGGCGAATGATCTTTTTGCTTCACTTAAGACATTACAGACTCTTGAAGAGATTGTTGGAAAAGGTATCAGTAAAAAACAGTTAAAATTAATTGCTTTCACTTCTTTTTCCTACTTAGCTTCAGAGTGATGTAAACCTGTCTCTTCTATTTGCAGAAAAAGTTGTGGTCTCTACCTCTTGCTCTCTACTCCATACGGCTGTGGATTTGGTGAATGAAATGAAACTTGATAAAGAACTAAAATCATGGCTTGCATTTGCTGCACAAAAGGTTGTTGAAGTGAATGCACTTGCCAAATCATTCTCTGGAGTTAAAGATGAGGTACATTTTTGCTTTTTACATTATGTACAACTTTCAAGGTATTCCATCTTGGAGCATGCTGTAGTAGGTTCAGTGTTTCTAGTAAAAAAAGGTCTTCTGAGTTATTATTTTTTCCCACGGTTAAAGTTATTAGCTTTAACATGTTTCTGTGTGACTGCAACTACATCGAAGTGCAATGAATTTATATCTCAGTGACTGGATTTTTACCTGATCTAATTGATACAGCATTGTATTTTCTTGGTCCCTTTGTAGACATTGTTTGCTTCCAGTTCCGTGTGTCAGGCTTCTAGAAGATCATCTCCAAGGGTGACAAATGCAGCTGTACAACAGAATGTAAGGGGTTTTCTAAAAAACTGCTCTTCCACATTTTGAACCCTGGACTTGTATCTTTAATTACGTTTTTACTCAGGTTGCTGAAGTAAAAAAATCTGATCACCGCCGTTCTACAGCAGTAAGTATTAGGCTACAAGCCCAGCAGAAGAAGCTAAACCTTCCAACTCTTCCAACAACTACAATTGGATCTTTTCCTCAGACCGCGGATCTCAGACGGATACGCAGGGAATATAAGGCTAAAAAGTAGGCCTAGCTAATCCGATGATGTATCTAACTAATTCTAAAATGCCAGTATTTTGATACTCATGCATCCGCTGCATTTGCAGGATATCAGAAATTGAATATGTCCAGGCTATCAAAGAGGAAATTGAAAAGGTTGTCAAGCTTCAGGAAGAGCTTGGGATTGATGTATTGGTGCATGGCGAGTCAGAGGTGGCAATATACAGAAACCTAAGATTATTATTCGAATTATCCCATTAATTACCCCCCTGATATGGTCGTAGTCCTGCAGAGAAACGATATGGTGGAGTTTTTTGGTGAGCAGCTGTCTGGCTTTGCGTTCACTTCGAATGGTTGGGTCCAATCATATGGGTCCCGCTGTGTCAAGCCGCCTATTATATATGGTGATGTCACCCGACCAAAGGCTATGACTGTCTTCTGGTCGTCAATGGCACAGAAAATGACCCAACGTCCTATGAAAGGGATGCTCACTGGCCCTGTTACAATTCTTAATTGGTCCTTTGTTAGAAATGACCAACCCAGGTATGAAAACTAAGCCTAACAAATTTCTTTCACTTTATTATTTGGTATTCTACTTCACCATGATTGTTTATAGGTATGAGACGTGTTTCCAAATTGCACTTGCCATTAAAGATGAAGTTGAGGAACTTGAGAGGACTGGTATCGATGTTATCCAAATCGATGAAGCTGCATTAAGAGAGGGATTGCCTCTTAGGAAAGCCAAGCAAGAATTTTACCTTGACTGGGCCGTTCACGCATTCAGAATCACAAACTGCGGTGTGCAAGACACTACTCAGGTCATCTATATTTTTCCTTTCCACATAGAGAATATTTTACCAGTATGTTAAGCATCATGTGGTTTCTGCCATTTTCGTGGACAATACAACGATAAAATGGAACGTAATATCAAGATGAAGGATGTGAAACGGTGACTGTATATTATGGAAGAGATCTAATTTATTCATCAAGGTTTGTTTATTTAAATGAAACTTTTTACTCATGCTCTATTTGTACTTAATGCAGATTCACACCCATATGTGCTACTCAAATTTCAATGCCATCATCCACTCAATCATTAATATGGATGCTGATGTGATCACTATTGAGAACTCACGGTCAGATGAGAAGCTCTTATCAGTATTCCATGAAGGAGTGAAATACGGTGCTGGAATCGGTCCAGGGGTTTATGACATTCACTCTCCTCGTATCCCATCCGCTGAAGAAATAGCTGAGCGGATCAACAAGATGCTTGCGGTTCTGGACAGCAAAGTCCTTTGGGTGAACCCTGACTGTGGCCTAAAGACGCGGAAATACTCTGAAGTTAAATCCGCACTTAGCAACATGGTTGCTGCTGCCAAACTAATCCGCTCTCAGCTAAATAAGTCATAAACCCTTTCCTCAAGTAAGTTTTGCTCATACGATCACTTTCTTCTCTTTCTAAATCTTTTATTTATGACATTTAATTAGGTTATAATCTTATTATTTTCTAGAATTTCTCCACTTTTAGAATTTTGTTTTTTAGTAAGTTAGCGACTCCTTTAGCATTGGCACTTATTTAACAATTTGATTGTTTTCGTCAATTCTAGTCAAAGTTTCTGGCACTGGAATTTAAAGGCTAGTTAGAAATCTCTAAAATGGAATGGAGTTTTATTTCTGGTCACACATTTTTGTACAGACATGTATCAAATTTTATTTATTATCTTCATAGGTAATCTTATACACTGTGAGATGCGATGTAGGGTTCACTCACTCCTCGTTTTTCCACACAAGGGATGAATTTACTGCATTTCTAGCATACAGTAAAATTAGCAGAACCAATGCGATTGAAGCAGCCAAATTGCAAATTAACTGTCTTTTGTTCTTAGCTTCCTGTACCACATTTCCAGTTGCCTCTTTGTACTTCTGGAACCATTTCGCTCCAATTTTGTCTTTCTCATCATCCTTGGAAATCAAAGGTCCTTTAGGCTTGCCAATTACTTCCTTTTCCCCACTGTGTAGCTCCCTTGCTTTTTGTTGTACATCATGTTTCAGCTGACCGATTTTGCCATCAAGAAGTTCCTTTTTTTGCTGTGCATCATGTTTCAGCTGATCGTATTTGCCACCAATCGTATTCTCAACCTTTGCTTTTGAACCCTGGCCTTGTGTTGTCTCGTGGTGATCACGGTGTTTCGTGATCACCGGTGGTTTGACTGGTGACAGTGGTTTAGTTTGAGGGATTTCTGTCTTGACTTTAGGATGCTTGATGTAGAGTTTGTTATCCTTGAATATAGCTGAAACCGAGTCAATGTCAGCGGTCATAGGAACAGGAATTTCCTTGTGGAAGCGAATCCATTTGTTTCCGCCAGTTGGACGTTCTCCAGTTAGTCTTAGCTTCCTTGTTGCGGTTACCGCCACCTTAAGTTGTTCTTTCTTAAATCCTAATCACAGAATACAATACTTTATGAACATTCTTACTATTACTAATCTCTTTGATCTCTATTCTTTGTGTTTAATGTAGAAAAAGGAAAATGAATAAACAAGATTGAGAAGAAGAAAACAAACCCGGAAGATCAGCGACAAGGACCTCGGCGTCTTGTTCAGAGGTCCATCTAGTGGCAGGCTCGTAGTTTTGGTAAACTCGTTCGATTCCAAAGTTAGACATTCTCTCTCTCTCTTTTCTTTCTTTGTGGGTTCTCTCTTTTCTTTGGTTTATAAGTAATGTTTTTTGTTTTGTGAGATAATAGAGGAAATATCTCTATGGTTTTATAGGGCAAAGAAAGATTATTAGGCAACAAGGAGGTTATGTGATATGGTTTTAGTTAGAAGCAACGAAAGCTTAATTCTTTGGGTTTTCCATTTCCTCTTTGTCTTCTTTGAGTTTTCTTTGTCTTGAAGATTTTTATGATTCTTTGGATTGAGTTTATTATTAAGTATCCCTTTTTTTTGTCTGTCGACAAAATTAAGAATTTAAAAATATGAATAATTATGTACTGTATTGTAAATAATTATAATTTTGTATATGAGATAATATACTGTATATATACTGATATACACTACCATCAATCCATCATTGTCATGCTCACATATACTGAGATAAAATTACGAGATAAAATAAAATTGTTTTAGATTTATGTATAAAACTTATTTTACATATAATTTGTAAATTTGTAGAATAACAAAAAGAAAACTGAAGAGGTTTTCTCAGTTGCAACATGCAACTTATTACAGACACTGGTAATATCTTGATCCCACACATTCTTATGCAAATATAGACAACCAAAACATTGATGCAAATACTTAATCCGAAAAAAACAAAAACAAAGCAAGAACAACAACATTCACATCAAGAACACAAACACAGTGCCATTAAATGTTCTTTCTCTGGTGGATTCTCCATTCCAAGTATTTCTTGACAACATCGAGCCCACAAAACTCCTTCACAACAGGCATTGTCGCTGGAACAGGCAAATCAAAGCTCAGATCAATCTCTTGTTGATTATTAGACCATGTTGATATTTGTTTCTTAGCCTCTTTAACAGCTGCTCGCGCTGCGCAGTGAACAGAAGCCGCTAAAAGCAATGGTGGTTCACCCGAAGCTGTATCAAATCAAAACCATAAACAAAGTTTGAGAAATGAGTTTTTGAGTTTTGATATTCTTGGTTTAAGAACATGAAGAGAAATCACCTTTGGAAGAAAGAACACGGTTCTTGTGTTGTCCACTATTGAGAATCTCAACATTGAACTGTCTTGGGATTGTGTCGACCGTTGGGATCTTGTAAGTCCATGTACTGTCTGTTACCACTAGACCATCTGAGTTCATTAGATACTCTTCAAGCATGAAGAATCCAAGTCCTTGAACAAATGCTCCTTCAATCTGTAAAATCAAACCATGAAACAGAACAATACACATTACAAATTCAAAACCAGAACAAAAATTCACACACATAAGAGTAGTTTTCCGGGTTTTAACCTGTCCTAAATCCACCGCGGGATTGAGACTTTTCCCGCAATCATAGATAATATCCGTGCGCAAAACCGTTGTTTCACCCGTCAATATGTTTACTTCAACCTATGATTAACAACCACAGAAGTTAAATTATTTCACAAAATGTAAGTTAGCTAAGAAGAGCTAGCATGCTTGGGATGAACTAAATATTACATGATGTGGTTTCGAGCATGGCCAGAACCTCCTGCTAATTCAAAAAAAAAGAAAAAAAAGCTATCCTAAATGTTTAGAACTTTACCTCACTTGCTGCAACTCCATAGTTGATGTATCCGCCAGTGGAGGAGTCCGGCAAGTATGATGTACTAACCGCCATGTTTATCGATTGTTTATAAGCCTACCCCATACAATTGAAGAGTAAAACCATTCTAAGTCCATTCAAAATAACCAAAGAACATAAAAAACATGAATGTTTTCAAGAATAATATAAACCTGACTGATGAGTTTTTCCCAAGTCACATGTCCTCCTGATTGCTCCACCAATGTGTTCTTCACGGGTAAAAGCCTTTCGACTAAGTCAGCACAGCAAATCCTAACCGCTTCGCAGCTCATCTCAGAGGTTGTGCTACCACCAGTTACTCCACCTTGTACCATACTCAGTGTATCGGATTGTATAACCCGAATTTTCTCGAGAAGCTCATCGCTTGTAGTACCACATTGGATCAATCCAAGAGAAAATGCAGCCATCTGTTTCACCTTTGTCCATAACCCTTGTCCTATCTCAATCCCTTGAATTTCAACCGCAATTGATCCGTCGCTTAAAACACTTACTCTTCCCGGTGTTGATCGCATATGCACTCCATACACCGCAGGCACACGCGATATCCCTCTCTTTCTCCACATGTTTGATGCATTAAACTCCTCAACCACCTTCCTCCGCTGATAAAACTCCGAGTTTTCAGCGAGTTTGTCCCAAATCGACGGTAATGTATACTCAGATAATTCACGAGCTTTGTTATTATGAAACAACTTTAGACTCTCATATGTATGGAGATTAACTTTCCTAATCTCATCCACATCAATGGAAAGATAAGAAGCTACTCTCTCAATAATAGCTTCTCCTATATATGTTCCTTGTACATCACCAGGAGCTCGCACCGCGGTTCTACTCACAGTGTTTGTTTTACATACTTTCACATCGAAAGAGAGAGCACCCCAATCATACTTCATCAATGCTCCTTGAATACCCGATGTCATAAGCGGGGTTACATCTTCGCTTATACCGGCTTCTAGTAACAATTCTAAATCTAAACCAGTAATTTTCCCATTGGATTTGAATCCAACACTATAAGTAATTTTCATCGGATGTCTTCCTCCAGTTGTTATCATATCCGTTTTCCGGTTCACATATATCCTCACCGGTCGCTGCATTTTCGATGCTGCAAGTGCACAAGCTGCAGCAACCTATAAAAACAAAAACAAAAACGTTAATAATATACACATCAAGTACATTCAAAGGACACTACTCTAGAAATGCAAACTCTACCAAGAGCAATAGCTCAAAACTAATATTACATGTTGTGGTTTCAAGTCTAGGAGGATTACGGGTTTCAGCCCAGAACCTCCTGGTAATTTAAAAAAAAAAAAAAATTGCGAACTTACGGGCATTGATTTTATGACTTTTCCACCAAATCCGCCTCCAACTCTTCGAGTAATGACACGGACATTATGCTCAGGAACTCCAAGACTTTGAGCTATGGTTCGGTGTACATACTCCGGGACTTGAGACGAGCTATAAACCACCATACAGTTGTCCTCATCCGGCACTGCAAGAGCAGCTTGTGTCTCCATATAGAAAAAGTACTGCGACCCGATGCTTATCTACGTATAAACCACAAAAACACAAAGATTAGTATGATGATGATTAGTCAATATCAAGGCTTTGAGAGAGAAAGGAAACCACCTTTGAACCAAGAATCTTATGTTCAGCTTCAGACATTCCCTTGGCGATATCACCGACTGGTTTAGCACGCAGAGGCGGAGGGATATCGAAAAAGCTAGACTTTTCAACAGCTTCTTCTACAGACAGTATTGGCGATTCTAAACCCTCGGTGTCATAATCAATCACAACAAGATTTGCTGCAAAATCTGCATGCTTTTGACTATCTGCAACCAAAAATGCGACTATCTGACCCGCGCAAAGCGTGATTTCTTCAGCGAACAAAAGATCCGGGCCAAAGAAGCCGTTGCTACCGACGTTTTTCCCGCCTTCCGGAATATCTTTGTAAGTAATAATGCCAACAACTCCTTCTGGAACTCTGTTTTCCTTGAATGTTATACTCTTGATCCGCGCCACCGGCATTGTACTATAAATAAATGCTCCGTATAGACAATTTTCCGGAGCAGGAATGTCGTCTACATAAACCGCCTCCCCAGATGCTTGAAGACGAGCTCCGACCTTTACAACGCCTTTACCGACCGGACTATATTCTTGATTTTCAACTATCTGTTGTGCAGATGATAACATAGCTTCAGGTTTCAAAGACTCAAAACCATTCTCGTTGAGCAAGCCGTTTGTAGTAGTTTTAGCGTTTGTTTGAGTTAAAGATCCAAAGAACTCGAAGAGAAACGTAACCGCCAAGCTTGTTCTATAACCGGGATTCGAAGTATCCTTATCAGGTACTATTTCATCTTTAAGCAAGCCAAGAGCTTCAATCAAAAGCTCATCGGATATTACTTTCCCAGTAAGAAATTTTTCGACTTTACTCGCTCGGTGTGCGTGTTTTGTCCCGTAAGCCCCGAAAACTAACCGGCAGTCATGTAAAACAATGCCGTTAAGCTCTTCACTTAAAGAAACTTCAGCTGAAAAAGCCGCGTTGAGAAACGGCAATGCATTTCCGAAAGGACGTGGCGCCGCTCGGTAAGTTTCAAAGAGTAAACGACTATCCGAAGGAGAAGAAGAACCGTTCTTCGTCTTCACGGGGCGCCAAGACGGGATCTCGATGCTTAAAAGAACAGATTTGGTTTCAAGTGGAGGTTGTTGAAGAAACTCTTCCAATGTAAACTCTTCTTGACCCGAGCCGCTAGTCATTATCTTAACCGTTGCTCGGGCAGCGATAAGTATCGTCGTGAGATCCGAAGGAAAACGTTTCCTCTGCGCCATCATGATATTTCCGCCTATCGTTCCCGTGTTCCTCACAAATCTATTCGCAATTTTCTCCATATGACTCGCGATTTTCCCCAGCATAGAACCGTTTTCTTTCTCTCTTAAAGCTTCAATAGCTTTCGATATAGTAACCGCAGCTCCTAATTCAACTCCTTCGCCATCTCTTCTCACAACCGTAAGCTCGGGAATCCGCCTTATATCGATAAATCTTCCGTATTTCCTCTGTTTTTCTTCTTTGTAATACCCGGTACTCGTGTTACCCGCAACTAACTTAACCGAAATTCCATTTTCAACCTCTAGTATCCCTCGAAGCTCCGAGACACTAACCGGGCTTGACCATTTATACTTTCTTGAATCAAGATTCATACCGATCTTGATTTCGTTCTTCAAGAACTCGGGAAATGTACATACTTGAGCCGATGTATGATCATAACAAGGCAACTTTCCTAAAAGATCTTCTTTATTATCTCCTTTCTTGCAAAAGGAATTGAAACCGAGGTCTTCGATGTCCACATCCGAAGCAAAACTCTTACAAGCGTCCACGAGCGGTCTGTAACCAGTACACCGGCATAGATTCCCGGCTACGGCTTTCTCTGCTTCAGCAGAAGTGAGGTTTGAGCAACCAGTACGAGGCGAATGAGATTTATCGGCGTTTAAGAGCGCGGAAAACATCGAAACGCTCATCCCGGGTGTGCAGAAACCGCACTGCGTGGCGTGGAAACCAGCGATTCGCTCGTGGACCGCGTGGAAGCCGACTTTGCTGTTTCCGAGTCCTTCTGAGGTAGTGATGGAGCAGCCATCGATGCTACATAGGAGCGTGAGGCACGAGCTGATTGTGAAGTCATCGACTTTTTCGAGTAAAGGATCGTATTTTGAAAGAAGAACAACACAAGCTCCACAACCACCTGCGTCCAGACCAGAGAAGGTGCATTAAACACAAAACCAAAATCCAAACGCAAAGAGAACAAATTAATCTTCAATATAATAAAACATGTTTTTTTTTTCTTTTTTTTTTGAAACTTATAATAATACATGTTGAATTGATTTATTGATGAAAATAATCCTTCCTTAACAAATATATATTATACTAAAACATGTTGAATTGATATAGATGAAACAATCCTTCCTTAATATTTGAAAGCAAGATCTATAAGTTAAAGAGTCAAAAAAACAATTGATGTTGCATCTACACTTTGAAAACAATTTAAAGAAAAAATATAAAATAAAATCTTCTGCAAGTGCAAATTTTTGTGAATTTTTATTGCTTATCATGCGCAGAAAATAGTGTTTTAAGACCTGTGTGAAAATGAATCAGAACTAGAAAAAAAAAAAAAATCAGTCTAAATCTTACAATTTCTACTCTTTAGTTTAATCTCTCAAGCAAGGACATAAAATCCGAGGCAAGAACACCAAAAACAAACAAACAAAAAGCCATAAGATTCCGTAGAATATTTTTAAATACTGGAGATTTGTTGTTACTAACTCTAAAACTCTTGTTTTTATTTTTTTAATAACCTTGAGAGTTTCTCTCCAAATCAATCTTTAGATATTCAAGTCCTAAAGGGGGTTTGAATCCGGGGGACAAAAAAACCAAAGAAAGGAAGAAACTCAAGATTCAAGAACATGAAATTTGACTATCGTCAAAAATCGTACCTTCACCACAACCGAGCTTAACACTCTTGAAAGGAGTCTTGTTACGCAAGAAATCGATGAGTGTTGTGGAAGGATCAATGGAAGATAACTCAAGTTCGAATCTTTCTCCATTAATAGCGAAAACAAGACAAGTCTTACTCTTGTTGCTCATAGCTTCTTGTTTTGCTTTTTCAGTGATTTTCTCAGTACTCATTGATTTTCTCGCTACTTTTTTTCAGAACAAACCAAAAGTTTACCTCCCCGACATCGATTCTCGGTGTAACTGACAAGAGTCTTTAATATTCCTCTCTGTACGAGTAGAATACGCCATAAGACTCCTTGTCATCAGTATCTTTTATTTTATTTTATACCTTTTATGAAATAATTTAACAATTTTGGCGTATCGTGTGACGTGTTTGATTTTGTAGGTTTATTAGATAATCATGCCAACAACCAATTAATTTACGCCAAAAAGAGCGTTTACCATAATTTGTTTGGTTAGTGTTGATTAAAATAACCTTTAGACTAATCAACTTGTAATTTCTTATCATTTTCCAAGTTGTTTACGACTTTACTTACTCTATCTACTAGTATCTTTGAATCTGAATGTCAATTATAGTGACAAAATTAATATAGAGATATACTCTAAATAAAAATACCAAATTTTAAGATTTGGTTCCAAAAATACCTAGTGTAAAAATTCAATACATAACTTTCTTTGTATGTATGCTTTTTCAGTTTCTCAAACATATAATCATTATCGCATATTTGAGTAAAATGTCAAATCGGATCTGCATTTGAATATCATAATTCAAATCTCGATCTATTAAAGTAATAAAAATATTAAAATTATAATTTTCTATGTATTATGTGTTTTTACCTATGTTGCCTGGAAACGGAAATGGATACGTGGAAACGAAACGTTTGGAAACGTGAAAACGAATTTTTAGAAAAAATTAGGAAACATGTACGTTTTGGAAACGCATACACATACATAAATATATATTGATTAATAAAAAACCAATATCGAAACAGTATTTAAAAAGAATTTGACTACCACTAATAATATACATAAATATATTATATAGCCTAACAAAATTAAAAATTATGATGATTTTATTTTTTTTCACCTACAAAGGCAAATTTTCACAATTTTTTTTACTTTCACCAATTGAAGTTCTAAATATATTTCGAAATTTCGAAACTAATTAATCATTACATTGAAAAAAAAAAGTTTTCGACATATTTCCATAAAGAATGAATGTTTTCAATGTGTTTCCAAATTAAGATTTTTAGGAAACGAGTTTCCGTTCGAGTTTCCATTAAAAATTTTTAGAGAACGTGTTTCCAAATATTATTTTTCTAAGACACGTGTTTCCATAGAGTTTCCAAAAGTTTCGGTTTTCGAAACGGGAAACGCACCTCGGACGGAGTTTCCATATAACCTAGGTTTTTACCATATATTATGTGTTCATTGTATAACATACGCTAATTTGTTTGTTTCTTATAATAAATCAATTTTTATTTCAAAAATAATACCTAAAAAGAAATGTACTATTAAAACTTTAATAGATTTAGATATCGTGAATAGCTTAACAATTAAAGTAGATGTATCTACATAGTGTTGATTGAAATAGTGTAGCTCACATCCCTAGATCCGGAACCACATATGTTGAAATTTCAAAGTTTCATTCCGTCTCTATGAATGTAAATCGTATAAAAGTCCTAAGAGCATCAACACCAATGTTTTTTTATGGGTATCATTAAATATAAAATTATTAAAACACACACTCTTTCTTACTTTTACTCAACTTTATACCTTTTCTTTCATCTTTTTACTCAATTTTTATTAATTTTATATTTAAACACACAAAAATACCCTCTCCAAAAATATCAAAAATATCACCTTATTGATACCATCTCTCCAAAGTTTCTTCCTATCTCCTCTATTTACTCAAATTTTATTAATTTTATATTTCAATACACCACACTATTTCAACAAAAAACACTCTCTTTCTTCCTTTTATTCAAATTTTAATAATTTTATATTTAATGATACCCACAAAATACCACCGCTGCACTTGCTCTCATAGTCATAGCACGTTTTGCATCGCATAATTGAACGTTAAATTTAAATAATCAGATTTTTCAACTCTATTGAAAAAAGTTATGGGGAAAAGTATTTGTCCATTTAAATATGTGAGACAGATAAAGAAGCCTCACTACAATAGATCCACGAAACCAAAAGTATAATTAAAAACCAAAACTGTACACAAATTTTCTCGGGATCGATTTTTTAAAGAGGAAATTTGGTAAAATACATTTTTTGTGTTTTGAAATTTGCAAAATACACCTTATAATTTCTTTTTGAAAAATACACTTTTCAGTTATTCAATTTACTTAGATATCCTTAATAAACTGAACAATAATCTATATCTTTAGATCCACGAAACCAAAAGTATAATTAAAAGAGAAATTCCCTTGTATGCCACAAAAACAAGTTTTGGTTCCATAGATACCACTAAATCTAAAATGTTTCTTAGATACCATTAGTATAGTTGTAAAAAGACTATTGTACCCATATTTTAAAATGAGAAGGAGAAATCATTTTATTTTAGATTTCATATTTACTTTTATAAAATATTCTGATTTCATATTTAATTCTATAAACATTTTATTTTTTTTATTCATTTTCTTATTGTTTTCTCCTTCATCGGGATTGGACAAAAAAAAATTGAAAACCTACATTTCTCCGACGAGAACAACGACGGCGGGGGAGTCACCGGAGAGTTTGGTGATGATCGGAGAGAATTGCTCTGCGACGACATTTCAGAGAGATTTATTTCGATCGGAGAGATTTGGGAGCACGATTGATTTCGATCGGAGGGATTGATTTCGTCGGGGATATTGATTTCGTCGGAGAGATTTGAGAGCACGATTCGAATCCCAATCAATTTCATAAGTCCACGATTTTGGATTTCAAATCGATTAGGTATGTGTTTGTTCTTCATCTTTTGCTTTGAATTTTGAATTTCTAGAATATGTGTTTACCTCTTTTGATTTCACTGTGAATATTGTGACTGTTGATCCCAAATTTTCTGTTTCGTTCTTTTGATTTCATTGTTAATGTTCACTTGATAGTAGAATTGGTTATTCATGATGAATTACATTTAAGTTGTAACTCAAATCGATTATTCCTTTCACTGTGTAATTTGTGTTGTGTGGTAAACGATTTGGGATTGGGCTTATACTTTGTTTATGCAGTGAGAAATGGTAGAGATTTTAGCGTCTTGCGGTGAATGGAAAGTAAACAAGAAGCATCAATGGGAGTTTTGTATCGATAAAGAGATAAGAAGTTCACTTTGTGAATTCGAAGAGACAGTCACATTAAAAGAACTAGTCGGAATAGTTCTTGAAGATCTTGGTCTTACTTGCGATACGGAGATTACGTTGACCTATGAACTTTCAAAGACAATGAGATTAGAGAATTCTCCACCGGTTTGTATCCGAAACGATCGTCAACTACGAACATTCATGAAGAAAGTACAAGAAGATAGTGAACCGACTCGCTTGTGTGTATCGGTATGTCGCAAAACCAAAACTACATAGCAGAGGAGCACACAATAGAGAGATATGAAGAGTGATTCATTTCTATAGTATTATTTCAAAAGAGATACATTTTATTACTACTTGCAAATGGTTACATTTTTTTTGGATCATGAACTATATTTTTTATGTTGATTTAGTTCTGGACTTTACTCAAGTTGAAACCAATTATAGTGTCCATCTTTGTCAAATTTATCAGGTCTCCTCTTCAATTACTTGCAAACGGTCTCTTTCTTGCTCGATTTAGGAATACCTTCCGGAATACTTAGGAAGCATGCCTAAACTTTGACAAATGCTTCCTAAATATTAATTTAGGAAGGGTTCCTCTATATTTAGTAATACCTTCCTAAACTCAAAAATTGATTTTAAATTATTGTTTGGGTTAACTATTCTCAAATTAGGGTATAGTTATAGAGGGGTTTGGGGTTTTTTAAAAATTTTAAATTTTAAATTATTGTGTTTGGGTTAACTATTCCCAAATTAGGTTATAATTATAGGGGGTTTGGGGGGTTTTTTAAAATTTTAAATTATTGTGTTTGGGTTAACTATTCTCAAATTAGAGTATAGTTATATGGGCTTTGGGGATAGGGTTTAGGACTGTGGATTGAACTTGTATCTATTTTTTTGGTCTAATTTCATATTTAGGAATACCTTCCGGAATACTTAGGAAGCATTCCTAAACTTTGACAAATGCTTCCTAAATATTAATTTAGGAAGGATTCCTCCATGTTTAGTAATACCTTCCTAAACTCAAAAATTGTTTTTAAATTTTAAATTATTGTGTTTGGGTTAACTATTCCCAAATTAGGGTATAGTTATAGAGGGGTTTTGGGTTTTTTAAAAATTTAAATTTAAAATTATTGTGTTTGGGTTAATTATTCCTAAATTAAGGTATAGTTTTAGGGAGTTTGGGGTTTAGATAAAACAAATTTTAAATTTTTGGATTTGGGTTAAATATTCCCAAATTAGGGTATAGTTTTAGGGGGTTTGGGGTCTTAGTGTTTGGGACTTAGAGAAAATAAATTTTAAATTTTAAATTTTTAGATTTGGGTTAACTATTCTCAAATTAGGGTATAGTTTTAGAGGGTTTGGGGTTTTCAGATAAATTTTAAATTTTCAATTAGGATATAGTTTTAGGGGGTTTGGAGGTTGGGGTTTAGGATTATGGATTGAACTTGTATCTATTTTTGTCTAATTTCATATTTAGGAATACCCTCCTGAAGAGTTAGCTAGGAAGCATTCCTAAATTGTGATAAATGCTTCCTAAATATTAATTTAGGAAGGGTTCCTCTGTGTTTAGTAATACCTTCCTAAACTCAAAGATTGAATTTAAATTTTAAATTTTTGAGTTTGGGTTAACTATTCTCAAATTATGGTATAGTTTAGGGGGTTTGGATTTAGGGTTTGGTGTTTTAGTGTTTGGGGTTTAGAGAAAATAAAATTTAAAATGTGGGGTTTTAAAAAAATTTAATAATATTTCGGAAGGCTTTTCTAAACATATAAAAATTTTTCCTAAATGTAATAAAACCAGAGTCTAACAACACAAAAATTAAAAAAACGTAGCAGCCTCAAAGGAGGATATCCCACACAGCCTTCATCCGAAGTCTAACAACATAAAAATGAAAAAGGTAGCAATTTTTGTTTTCTTCTCTCTAGAGAAATATGAAGTGTAAAACTCATCGAAAATCTCACTCGCCAATCTTGTTCTCATGTCTTCCGCCTCTTCGTCTACAAGTTTAGACATATCTTGGATCCCCATCGAGTGACATTCGATCATCTTCATGGTAAAAAGACCACAATGGGCAATGAACCTTGTCGTAAGAGTATGTTATTCTTCAAGCTTCTCAACTTTGAATGGTGTATGATCAACCTTCTCTTTACGAACAAAAGCAAGTAGGAAAGAGAACATTTATGCACAAAGACAAAAATAAGTGATTACTTTTGTTTATGAACTATTTAGGGAACCATTCCGAAATGATTAGAAATCCTTCCTAAATATGGATTTCGGAAACTATTTAGGAATCATTCCTAACTATTTAGGAAGGTGTTCCTAAACAACAGAGCTTGAAAAACGTGATTGTAAACAAAAAACTATACCTGCAAAGGGTTGCACATGACTTGGAATAAAACAAATATTCTGATTCGGGCTCTTGCATTTCAGTACTGTGATCGAGCGCTTCTTGAGGTCGATGGCCAATTTGAGTCCTCCGTTCAAACTCTCCACAAGAAGAAGAGATATGAGTCCTCCTTTCCTTCTACCATTTTCTCTGTTATGTTATGCTCTACTCATGAACTAGTACACAAAAACAAAATGAAACATTTAAGAGTAAATTTAGCTCATAAACCAAACGTAATAAATTTATTTCATACAAGAAATACCCTACAAAGAAGTCATTTTCTAATGTGTTAGCTTCCTGATAAAACGTAATTATAAGATTACCAATCGAAATATATGAGTATGAATAAACCCAGAAAGCATACCTCATCAAAGATAATGGAACAAAGCTAATTCACTAAAAACTCCTTCAATCCATCATTCTAAACCCAAATTTTGTTCATGTAACAACAATTCACTAAAAGCATATCAAACTCCATTAATTAGTTCTTCCAAACCTAGATTCCAACACTCTACTCTCAGAATCAAACTCTAACAACAACAAGAAAATGAAATAAAATGACAATTAGAAAGTAATCGAACTAATTTGAACAAAGACCTAGAAATAGAAATCAGAGATAGAGGATACAAGAATACATATACCTTGATTTTCCGACGACGAGAAAACGCGACAGAGAGGCGAGACGCGACGGAGAGGTGAGACGCGACGGAGAAGCGAAACGCGGCGGAGAGATCGACGACGCGGTGGAGTGATCGACGACGCGACGGAGAAGCGAGATGCGGCGGAGAGATCGACGACGCGACGGAGAGGCTCGACGATGCGACAGAGAGACCGAGATCGGAGAAGATGAGAGATCGAGATCGGAGATGAGAGATCGAGATCGGAGAAGATGAGAGATCGAGATCGGAGATGAGAGATCGAGATCGGAGAAGAGTGCGATTTGAGGGGAGAAAATTTTTTTTTCTTTTTTTTATCAGAAAAAACCTAATAAGAAAGGAAGGAGATTTTAGTCATTTTACAAGTCATTAATGGTATCTATGGAACATTTCAAAATGAGTGGTAGATTTGGAAGAAAAACTTAAATAAATGGTATCTATGAGAATTGCCCTAATTAAAAACCAAAACTGTACACAAATTTTCTCGGGATCCATTTTTTAAAGAGGAAATTTGGTAAAATACATTTTTTGTGTTTTGAAATTTGCAAAATACACCTTATAATTTTTTTTTTGAAAAATACACTTTTCAGTTATTCAATTTACTTAGATAGCCTTAATAAACTGAACAATAATCTATATTTTTATAATATTTTAAGGTTTACAAAAGCCAACAAGCTCTGACAAGAGGACACGTATCATCTCTTTCATTATAAATTTTTCTTTTTAAAAAAAAGTTTAAAATGTTTTTTGTATGTTTCGAAAACAGCAAACCTCAGTAATTTAAGTGGAGAAGAACCACTAGACTACTAAAGACACTTGTTTATATCACGGATAGAAACATATATAACCCGCTACTAAAAGTTTTTCTAAAAGTCATTCATAAAAGTAAGAAATATTTTGAAATGCCAAATATTTTTTTTTTTTTTGTAATGTGGAATCTATTTAATTAAATAAATTTATATACCTCTAATAATGATCATTCGTGATTGGTATTAATTCATAAACTTTCAAAATTAATTTTTCCATTTATTTATCAATTATAATTCAACATTTAATTTTTAAACGCCCATATAACGTTTTGATTATTTAAATTAAACAAATTATTAATTATTTTACCATCAAATTGATCTCATCTAAATTTAATGTCCACATTTACATACTAAAAATAACTTACAAAATCTAATCAATTTATTATTGAAGATAATTAGGAAATCTGAACATTTTACCTTGATAGGAATCAATTTATTTATAATATATCAATATTAAAATAGTTTAAAATCACTTTACCTTTATATTTTTATGCAATATAAATAAGAAAATTCACTAATTTAGTTTCAAGTCAATTACAAAATTGGTTTTTTGTCAAATATAACAAAACATATTGTTTGTCTTTACATCTAATAAAATTTTCAAACATATTATCATATAGTTTTATATTTTGATTTTTAAAAATATAATTTGTGAGAATATTTTTTAAATATCACTTATATACAGTAAAATAATTTTAAAATTTATATAAATAGTTTTTCCACGCAACGCGTGGACTTTTTCTAGTTTCTTATATATTTAAGTATCAGATGGAATTTGTTTTTAAATGATAATAATTAATATATTATCATGAACATTAAATACTTTATATATAAAAAAAATATCGAGCAAGCAAGCTAATTCAAGTTTCTCTTCTCATATAATTTGATTATCATAATTGTGGAAGAATAATTGTCATCAACAAGAAGCCAAATAGGAAGAACAAACTCTATCTAATGACTCACTTTTCTATTCATCTTCCTAAAAGACAATTTCCCAAGAAGTCGAATAGGAAGAACAAACCCAAGAATTCAACGCTTTTCTCAGCTCAGCCACCCCATCCACCATATTTGGATATGTTTTCTCCATCGACAACGTCATTCTAATTTTACGTTCACTTCCGACACTTCAGACGTATCTTTTACATATTTTTATCGACGATAGAAGTCTGTGCTAGATCAAGAAACATAATCGATTGTGTTCATAAGTCAATTTATCGGTTCATCTAAACTAAGCAAAAATCTATAAGTCAATTATCATTGGATCCATGAAAAGTTTATATAATTAAACTATATGGTAAATTTTACACACATATTTATCTTAAAATTGTGATATGATGTCCTTTGGGTGGGGAGGAAGGAGCTCAATCCTCTAGTGCAAATATTTGGATGATATTGTTCAACAATTCATATAATAGAGCGCTTGATCAGTATTTCTACTTCTTGATGCTTGAGAAGTATAAGTCATCCACTGATAAGAACAGTTATTAAAAGACTAACTATCTTTATCAAATCATAAAATGTGATAATTCTAAAACAATGAACCAAATTAACTCAAATCAAAATTACAATAATATTACTAATAATAATTTTATGAATTTTGATTACAATTTATTACGATATGTAATTTTAAAGACAACTTATGATAAAATAGTCATTTCAAATTTAAAAAGATTTAGTTTTCAAAAATGAAAAAAGAAAATGTATTTTTCAAATTTAAAAACATAAATAGGGTATTTTTTTTTAAAAAACCCTTTTTTAAATGAGTCATTAGCTCGTGAGTTGTCTTTCTTCAACTCAAAATTTAATAATTTAAGCTGTATTTTAATAAAAAAAGGTTAAGTGATCGAGAATAATCGAGTTGGCGAATTATTCTAACTATTTCAAATGAATCAGAAGCTCTTCCTTTAATAAAATTTATAATACTATGGGTATATCATATAGAAATATACTAAATATATGATGTAAGCTTGAAGACTTAGAGACAAAACTGGTCCGATCTAGACAATTAGACTAAGATCGTTCTTTGTTTAAATCAATGATAAGGTGGAAGTGATGATTGATTGATGCAAACCACAATAGGTGTGCAAGCCTACTAATACTTTACGGATTTCTCAATACTCGGACTTAGCTTACGAGACAAATAAAATAACAAATAAGTTTCGAAGAAACAATTATCTTTATTGTTTCAAAGGTGAAAAACTTGAACTACAATGCAGGTTCTCAAAAATAATAGAAGGAAAAACACAATAAACCTGTAAGAAAGAAAAGGAAAACGAAATAAACTAAAATAAGAAAAAGTCGTTGGACTTTAACACAAAATCGTCTAAAAATGGTAACATGATATCTGTTAGTCTTCAACTAAAACAAGTCTTCAACATGATAAGAGGGCTTCCTAAGCTTCTTCTAAGGCCAAATAAACTTTGGTAAGATGGGCCTCAAGTTTGGGCTTGAATAGAATCCATTTGGTGCTATTTGTTATTAAAAGATCCACCTCTCTGTGGGGAATTTTCCGGACAATTGGTAAGTCCGATTGAGATAATCTTCAGTGTTCTAAAAACTAGTCTCAAATATTTTTCTATTCATATGTAGATCACCCCCTGAAACGTTGGGGCTAGGAAACGGCACTTTGTTGAATAGATCCGTCAAATGCAAGCTCTCTAATGGTATTAGTTGGAAATTGGAATCCTTCATGATCCAGCTGCTTCACAGACAGGTTGAACTTGTTTTCCAAGCTCTTGTTCCTATTCCTTGTCAATAGTCCCTTTGATATAAGTGGTGTTTGAATGATTTGATTTGGTGGTTTGATGTCCTCATCAATATACAAATCAAAACATGTATACTGTATATATTTTTTGGTGATGTTTTCGTTTTTGTTAACAATTTTAAATTATTTTGTTATAATATATAGTTAGTATTATTTTATGAATAGTTACGATCTGGAAGATATAGGTCTGACCAGATAAATATAAACTTACATAATAAATAAACTAAGCTGAATTGACTCATAAAGTATTTATTATTCATAATAATGAATTGATCCGAATTAATCGATCTACAGTACTTCATTTTGACAATTTAAACACTAGCGAAAGCCATTGGTTCGTCTGTAAATATTAATATTATTATAATCTAATATTTATTGGTGATGGTTGATGTGATTTTGAATGCAAACAAATAATAAAGTCCCTTATTTTTTAACAATTTATCAATGGTGGACACAATGATAAAACCAAACAATGGTGGACACAATCAACACTAATTTTTTTTATATAATATTATTCGTACTAATCATCTTTACATGTGCAGCTTATGTGTTCAATTGAAACTTTTAAAATTTGGTTAAAGTGTGCATCAGAGGCAAGCCTTCATTTAGATCGAGAAAACGTTGTTAATTCCAAAATTGTAGACATCGTCGTAGCAACGATACCATTGTTATGACTTTCGTGAGTGATTTGAGAATTTTCAAGATTGTACTTTTCAATAAGTTTCATTTTATGACAACGAGTTGGATAGATAATAGCTTAGACTAGAGTTTCTTTGACAAAAAATAAAGGTATCGTTCTTTTATCAAAAAAGGAAAAGGATAAGGTATATTTTCCGTGGACGATAAAGAATTAATGTTTGTCTAATTATGACGAATCTTGTCCAAATCAAATTAGTGGATTATTGGTTCTTGAAATTTAATGGATTTGAAAATTCTTGTGGATTTAGAAATATTTTATGAATCCATTGATTTTGAATTCCAATTAAATGGATTTAAGTGGATTCGAGAATGAATTCATTAATTTTGAATTCCAACTAAATGGATTTATATGGATTTAAATGACTTTTCGTATCTATTAACATTGACATTTTAGGTCAACATTTTTTTTCATAGATAAAAACATAGAAAAACTCATCAAAATGAAATCATTCAAGTCCTAAAGTCATTAGCATGTCCGTTGCTGAATTTTATGTTTGGATTAAACGTTACGTCACAGAGTGATATGTTTATTAGATTAGAGTTTTATTAATTTATTTAAATTGAATTTTTATTTTTATTTATTATATTGCTGGATTATTTTAATTATTATTGGGGTTCTTTTTTTATCTTTTTACATTTAAAAATTTTAATTTAATTATTATGTAAAAAATTATAAAGATGACTCAATTATTTAACTTTTGTCTCTTCTATCAATTCTTTTGTTATTGCAATGTTCAAATTTCATACTTTTTGTCGTTAAAGCAATTATAATTACAAACAATATTTGTATTGTTAATATTGATATAAAGGAGAAAACCCAATAAAATATGGGAATACTGATATATGTGACGTGTAAATGTAATCGAGAATCCAATTCCATCCAAATCTATTATATTATTAGAGAGGTAACTATGCACCAGAATGAAAGTTGAGTTTTTATTACATAGTAATTTAAAGTTGTCTTTTATATTTGTTTTGAACGGATATAGTCTATAATTTATAATTTGGTTTTTACATGATTTTAATTTTTAACAGATATATTCCTGATAGAATAATTATGGATATATATAGATAGATATCAAATTTGATGATATCAAATTAATTTTCAATCTTATCTATTCTTTATACGATTCTTATAAATATATTCGTATACCTTTTTCATGTCAAACAAATCACCACATTCTCTCTCTTTTTTTCATAGTTCCACGTTCTGTTTTCTTAGATATTCATGTTTTTTTTTCTTATTTGTATGTTCTCATGTTCATATAGTCCATTTGTTTTACTATTTTCCAGGTTTTCAGAAATATAACTTCGGTTGATAAAGTATGGTTGATAAGGTATGGTTTCGTGATTTGTCTTTATTATAACTTTAGATTGCTCTTTACTATAAGATTTTTGTGTGATGTTTTGTACTAACTATGTTTTGTTATTTTTTTGATGTTTCGTAGGTTTCGCATGGTGATGCGTAAGAAGGTACTTATATGTTTCTTCTTCTTTTATAGTTTTGTTAGTATATTTCTTTCTTACCAATCGTCTGATCTATTTTGTTATAATAAATTGTTTGTTTTTATTTTGTTTATGAGATTGTTTCGTTATATAGTTTATTTTATTTTTAATATTAAAATTATACTAATGTCATTTTTTTGTTTTGTCCAAGTTGGTTTCGCTTCGTAATTTGAGTCTTATGGTTTGTACTCTTTAACGTCTTTTTTTAGTTTAGATTTCCAAACATCAATCGATCACGAATGTATGTTTTGTTTTTGTTTGTGTATATTCTTCAGCCTGGTGTTTTGATTTTTTTATTGATTTTGTTAATTTTTTCTAACATTGTTTTTTGTATTTAGCGTTTGAATATTCGATTAATAGATAAGTGGTAAAATCTAACATGATGATTAGTCTCACCTTTATTTTATATATATATACACTATTTTTTTACTTATCAAATGATATATCATATGCAGTTTTTCGAGTATGTGATATAATATGAGTTATGTGGTGGTAATGGAGATAATGGCGAGAATGATGTATCTAACACTGTTCCAAAGAAAGAAAATCAGTATAACCAAATAATGTTTTGTTTGCATAATTCTTAATTTTTAGGGGTTTAGTTTTCTTTATTTCTTATATTATTCTTTGGTTAAGACAAATATTAAATAGTTTTTAATTACTCTACTTTAACTTCTATCGAAATTGCTTTAGCATCCTTATTTTTTAACTGGATTGATTCTTTTGGCATATGAGTAGGATGGACTCAAAAAATCTGTATAGTTAATTAACGATGCATTGGTGTTGAAATTGTTGGGATTATCGTTATGCAACAAAATTGTGGTTGTAGATAGATACCTAATTCGGTTGCATAAAAAAAATTGTTTGCTTCTTTTGTTTAAGGTATTATGAATATTATAATTGTTTAGATTTTGATCAGGAAAAATGTATATTGTAGATTAATGAGTGACTCGGGTATTAAGGTGAGTGACCTTCTACCAAACCTGTGTTGGAAATTGGTCGAGGATTGAATTGTAAGAGAGATACATGTAACGATGATTAACAGACTTGAATAACCATTATAACAAAATAATTCTGAGAGATATAGTCTCTCTTAGCGGTACAAAACAGAAGATCCCTTTTGATATGAACTTTGAGAAACTTTTCAAGGGCTACATAGCAATGAAGTTTTCGATGTGAAACAAACAAAATTATAGAAAACCTTGACCTCATGTATTATACAATTGATTTCTTAGTGAAGAAGGCTATACATAAAATGTATTGATGGTCGAGAAGAAAAAACACATACATCATATCTCAAAAAAAAAATTGAAAGGGTTTTTAGACCAGAACTGACCATCAAAACACACACACACACACACACACAAAATTACGATGCATGACCGAAGAAAGGCCAGAAGAACCATGCAATTTGTTCAACAAAGTGCCAAAGTCCTCGAGACTCTCTGCAAAAAAAACAGCAAATAAATTAAAAGAAAATGGAAGGCGACAATTATTACATCACATTGATCTTATATCAACTTTAATTTATGGTCAACTAACTTAATGGAATTAATATTTTTATGAGCATTAGAAAGCAGTTATGGTCACTTAAGTGGTGGATTATGCAAAAAGAAACACATGAGTTGATCCAATCGTAATAACTCTATGTAATATTATAGATGGTTTATAAGTAAACAGAGTTACCTAAGAAGCGATGAGCTATCCCATGAAAGGTATCCTTGAATGTGAGTAACTCTGATTACTAATTACATTGTGCCTTATTTTTGGAAATGTTTCTCTACATGGATACTAATCTAACTATTTGTTCATCTACATATGGTGTTTTAAATCATACGGAAGTTATAATTAGTTTAGAGTTATAATTTGTGATTCTAATTTTGTTTTGTAGCATTCGTTATGTTCTCACTGTTAGTTATGCTTTTGTACGATTTTTATGTTTTACAGATTTGTTTCCTATAAGATGGGAATATGTCGGGTTCTATATATACTTTGTTTTAATCATTTGGGTCTGTGTCGAGTAATACTGATATATCGATTCATTGTTATGAAACTTTTTGTGCTTTCGTAGATTAACTATGAAAAAGGTATGCATCTATATGGTAATCTCTTATGTCTGTGTTTTTCTTTAGGAAACATTTTATATAACAAGTTTTATGGGTTCTCCGTGTCGGTTTACTTGGGATCCTGCACTTGAGATTTGGAATGTGCGTCATTTGTTGGATTTTTTTTTTACCGAGAATCATCGTATAATCATGACACACATACATTTTTCATGTATATTATGAGCTTTTTTTGAATAGTACTTATATTACTCCATGAAAAGAACTTTGTCGAATTCATCCCATTCTTTCCGTTTATCATTTTACTTGACAAAAGGGAGAGAAATATCCAAAATCATGTTTTTAATATCTATATTTGGTCGTAGCGTTTTTTATGTAAGAGTTTAGGCTCTCTGATTATCGTTTGGTATTCCTTAGATTCTAGATATTTAGCCTATCATTAATCATTTCAAATCATTCCATGTTTTGTGTACATGTGTGTGGGTTTAGGCTCCCATATTAGAGTTTACTATCACTAAAATCCACATATTTAGTCAATTCAAGCTGACTTAAATCCATATATTTATTCAAATCGCTATGTTTAAATCATTTCATACTGTAAGTCATTTGTGAGGGTTTGGGTTCCCATATTTGAGTTTAGTACCACTTAAAATCCGTATACACAGTCATTTCAAACTGATTAAAATCGAAATAGTTATTCAAATCAATTTGTTTAAACCATTCCATACTATAAATATATTTGTGATGGTTTAGGCTCTCATATTAGGATGTAGTACCACTTAAAATCCACATTTGTAATCAATTTGAACTGATTAAAATCAATATATTTATCTAAATAGTTCTATTTAAATCATTTCATATTGTAAGTTCATTTGTGAGGGTTTGGACTCCCATATTAGGGTTTAATACCACTTAAAATCCAAATACTTAGTCATTCAAACTGATGAAAATTCGGTTCGGATCCGGTTTTATCCGAACCCAAACATAAATATAAAGCCATTAATGCCACTAAACATAAAGCCTAAACATAAAAAGAAAGCACACATTCAAATATAAGACCAAAATGAAGAAAAAGCGAGTTTTATCCATTTAATAAGGTTCAAATTTCAAAAATTGTATAAAATGTGAAAGAAAGAAAAAAGAACTTAAGTAGAAGATATATATTGTTTCTATATAATTGGTTTGTTGGGTTATTATTTCGGTTATCGGATATATCCAAAACCGAACTGAAATCCAAAGTAAAACAAATTGAAAACCATTCGGTTATATAATAATAACCAATATAGATCTAACCGCTTAATTTCAGTCGGGTTTGGTTTTGGATTTCGGATTCGGATAATTTGTCCACCCCTAATTGTATATCTACATTTATGAGGGTTTAAGCTCCCATATTAAGATTTAATACCTCTTAAAAAGTTAAAATAGACGATTTTAGTCAAATCATTCATTTATTATTATTAAATATTTTACGCACATTTATGAGCATTTAGGTTTCAACCTTAGGGTTTATTCCTCTTTAAAATCAATCAATTGGATCTGAATAAAATCAATATATTAATTCAAATCTATTTGTTTAAATCATTCCATACTATAAATACATTTGTGAGGTTTATGCTTCCGTATTAGAGTAAGTACCACTTGAAATCCACATACGTAGGCTATTCGAATTGATGAAAATCGATATATTTACTTCAAATCGATTTGTTTAAAACTATTCCATAGTGTAAATACATTTGTGAGGGTTTAGGCTCCCTTAAAAGGGTTTGATACCACTTAAAATTCTCATACTTGGTCAATTTGAACTACTTAAAATCGATATATTTATTCAAATTATTATGTTTCAATCATTCCATATTGTAAGTACATTTGTAAGTATTTGGACTCCCTTATTAGAGTTTAAGTTCCCTTATAATAAATTATAATGCCCGCGCAAGAGCGCGGGTAAAATCTTAGTAACAAGGTAAACATTAATATTTGAGCCTTTGTATTTTTAGCATCAAAATCCTACTATATCCACTAAAATCTAATATCAAATTAAATCCATAAGTAAATCCGTAGGATTGAATAACACTGGATTTTAAGATGGATTTCAAAATCATAGAATCAATAATAGTGGATTTGAACATAGATTTTAAATTCATAGAACCAATAATACTGGATTTTGTTTGGATTTCAAAATCCATAAATTCCATGAACCAATAAAGTGGTCGACGATAGTGAAGACTAGAGTAGAAGACACTTATTACATCTCATTTAAAAAAAAAAATGGATTCAGACTTTAGATTTTCGTTTAAAGCAACAGGTTTCTATACAAATAACTTCAAAATAAGCAAATTAAAAAAGATGTTCCAGAGTCCAGACTGCTAAATATTATTTAATAATGTATACAGAAAATAGTTTATCTTTCCCAGATGTTATCAAATTAGTAATCGGTGTTATCGAGATGTTTATTTTACTTTATTTTGTGGTAGTCCTAAGAGCAAGTGCAGCGGTGATATTTTGTGGGTATCATTAAATATAAAATTATTAAAATTTGAATAAAAGGAAGAAAGAGAGTGTTTTTTGTTGAAATAGTGTGGTGTATTGAAATATAAAATTAATAAAATTTGAGTAAATAGAGGAGATAGGAAGAAATTTTGGAGAGAGGGTATCAATAGGGTGATACTTTTGATACTTTTGGAGAGGGTATTTTTGTGTGTTTAAATATAAAATTAATAAAAATTGAGTAAAAAGATGAAAGAGAAGATATAAAGTTGAGTAAAAATAAGAAAGTGTGTGTTTTAATAATTTTATATTTAATGATACCCATAAAAAACATTGGTGCTGATGCTCTAATATCCCAATTAGGTACCGTACAACACGAACCTTCTTAGCCCATTAGAGTGTGTAGGCTAGGCCCATCAGACAAATGTCCATTACTAGCGCTCGTGCTGGACACATGTACTCAGACATTTGTCGTTTGATACACATACACTCTTCGGTTTGTTACCATTTTAGCTTAATCTATCTCATTCGTTAGGGAATAATGCAATTCAAACAACTACCTCTGATATGTACTAACTACTAAGTAATTTAAAAAGTTTCTAAAGTTTGCATGAGAGTACGGTATTTCATTATTAATGCATAAGTGAATAACTATCTAACAGGGTAAAATCCCGGATTACCTCCTGGTTTTTAAAAAAAACAAGCAAACTATCTAACATGGTACCAATCAGTTTTTACAAACCAGCTTATCAGCACATGGCAATCAATACAAAACTTTTATTTTATCATTCACTTAAAGATAAGACTCTCTTATAAACACATAAAAAACCAATGATTCCTTCTCAACAAGGCAAATAATCAAATGATCGATCAATAAATGAAACCATGCACATGGCATGATTAGAAATTGAAACTACGTACGAACTTCCTAATATCATCCTAAAAAGAACACAATAATTACTAAGAAACCTAAAAATTACATTAAACCCCCAAATTTTCTTTAAAGAAAGCCCAAAAATTGCGAAACCAGACAGAGACTAGCTAGTCGAATATACCATCTTATCATTCTCTGCTATTTAAGAATAAAAGAAAAATAAAAAGTGGGAGAAATTGTAGCCGTTAAAAGAGATCTAGAAAAGCCAAAATTGTGTCCGTTTGGAGTGTAACGTGCATAACCTGGGACCTCCAAACTTAACACGATCTCCTAATACATGTATATAATGATTAAATCTAATAGTCATTGGTCTTTGTTTTATGTGAATAGTCGTTGGTCAACAGCAACTAATAGCAAATCTTTCCTCCTTTTTTCTCCTACTGTGATTTAAATATTAACTATCTGTTTGTATCCGTTTCAGCAACCTTGTACTTATATGCCAAATTCTTGTTTATTTGTGATGAATAAGTATAACCAACCAATATACAAGTTATAGTATCGTGTAAAAAGAAAAGCTGAACATATTGTTTTGCTTGTGTCAAATAGAGCGAGATTTGTAAAATTATTCAGATAACATTAATCATACAAATACTTTTCTTTTTACATATATCAAATAATATTCTGGACGTTTGCTTCTCATGCTTCAACGACTACTGTTTCGGTCGTCTTGTGATCTTTAATACTTCTTCTATTTTATAATGTAAGATGTTTTAAATATTTTATTTTATTTTAAAATATAAGATGTTTTGACAATCCTAGGTATTTTGTAATTTTATTGAATATTGTGCAATCAATAGTATTATGTAGTTTTTTTTTTTGGTTAAAATGTTTTTTATATATTTTTAAAATATTACTTTTTAAAGTAAAAGTAATTTTTTAATATTTGTGTTTTTTGCTAAAACATCTTATATTATGAAACGGATGGAGTAGTTTCTTCAGCTTAGCTTCAATTCCCATGACCTTTTTTGTTTGGTAGTACTAAAATTCGATATAAACATTGATATAATGGTCATGGCATAATTGGCGTTATGTTATATGGTGGTCATGATATAATGGTCATGTTATATGGTTGTCAATACGAAAATGAGGATATGTACGACTCCACTGTCCCGTGTCCCCACTTCCTGCCGATCTTTTAGACTTGTGAGTTGTGATAGACTTGTGAGTTGTGACTGTGAGAGTGGATATTTATGAAAGCTAGACGCTGCTATACTGACTACTATTTATTTTCTACTTTCTCTTTCAAAGATGTTTTGAGAAATAGTAATTTTGCAAAAAGGATTTTAAAAATTATTTTGATATGTGGATGGTTGATCAAGAGTTACAATTTAAAACCTTTTATGTTAGTACTGGGACTATTTTTCAGAGCACAAAATTTAGACTGTAATTTTATACTTTCTCCGACTCATTACATAAGATGCTTTTAGTAAATGTACGGGGATTAAAATGTTTTTAAAAAAATTAATAATTAGTTAAAAAAATATAATTCAACAAATTATGTAAAAGACTAAAAAAATTAAAAGATCAAAAATATCAAATAGCATTAAAATCTACATAAAAACTAATATAACATTTTATAAAATAAAACAAACAAAAATATTTAAAACATTTTATATAATAGAACATATCTCATATGATAGAAATAAAGTTGTCCATCATTAACGTAGTGTAAATTTAGGAAAAGAATTACTTGTAAAACAGTAAGTAAAGCTAATTCTCATATTGATTATGAAAATTTAACTATTTTTTCACTCTATAGTACTTCGGGGATAGATAGTGTTCCTACCGAGGATGGCCGGATCAGCCGATAGGATTTATAAAAAAAAAAAAAAAATTAAACTATTTCTCATTATCGTATTGTCTATTACTAAAGACAAATATATATATTTTTATACTATTTCAAACATTTAGATCATTTTGTGTTAGCTACACTTTGATTATCCATCTTGTTCATTTTACTAATCATCTGTGATGGTGATTGTCGGTAGCAATTAGCCCATTACTGATTTTCATTAAACCAACATGATTTAATGATTAACACGACAAAAAGAGATTAAAATGCCAAAAAAAACCCAACACTGGTCTTATATGTGAAAAAGCCATATCTCGCTAACGGTAAAGCTAAAGACAACTTCGTTTCAAAATCACTAGTAACATGACTAAAGACAAAATCTTATGAGAAAAAAAAAAAACTGTAAAAAGAAGAGTCAGTGGTTATAAAACAGGAGAGTAGCACCAAGAAGCAGCGTCACACTTCTCAAGATCTCACTCTCTCTACAGTCTCTATCTTCTCCTAGAGAGGAGAGATCATTCAACACTTCCAAGAAAATACCATCAGAATAAAACAAGTATCAAAAACCCATCTTCTTCTTTCCCATTTCCAAGACTGTAAGTTTCTCTTTCATCTTCTCCAATCGTAATTTTGTTCCATATTGATTTTATATACCTTCGTTTGTTTTGCTCGAGTGTTCAAGATCTGATTTTTCCAAAACCGGCACAACAAAGAAAAAAGATTCGATTTTCCAGTAATGTACATAACTTTGCCTTGAACTAAAGTTTTCAGATTCGCCAAATGTTTCAGTTTTTGTAGAATCAACTTTGCATCACTCTTCTTAGATTCTTGTTTCCTCTAGCTGAACATTGCTTTCTTGCTTATTATGTTATCTTTTTCATTTGATCTTGCAATGGAACAGTTCCTCTGAGTATAAGAGCTTAGATCTGATAATCTACAGTTGGGTTGCAGAAAAATGGGGACTTTGAGTAAGGCTTTATGTCTTCTCCTTCTGTTCTGTGTCGTTGCTGCTGCTGCTGCTGCTGATTCTTACAAGTACAAAGATCCAAAGCAGCCTTTGGGTGCAAGAATCAGGGATTTGATGAAACGTATGACTCTACAAGAGAAGATTGGTCAGATGGTTCAGATCGAACGCAGTGTCGCAACTCCTGAAGTCATGAAGAAATACTTCATAGGTAAGAACAAAAAGGAAGAAATATTATTATGCCTGTTAAGTGTTCGATGAAATGTCTAAACGAGTGGAAGGTTTTATGTTTGTGTAGGGAGTGTGTTGAGTGGTGGAGGAAGTGTGCCTTCAGAAAAGGCAACTCCTGAGACTTGGGTTAACATGGTTAATGAGATTCAAAAGGCATCTCTTTCGACCCGTTTAGGAATCCCTATGATCTATGGGATTGATGCTGTTCATGGTCACAACAATGTCTATGGTGCTACCATTTTCCCTCACAATGTAGGCCTTGGAGTCACAAGGTAAGTTTTAACTGTTTATGACAAAGTTGAAACTGAATTTGTAAAAGACTATGGAATCTAAACAACTGTTGTGTTTGTTTTTGAATTTCAGGGACCCTAATCTTCTGAGGAGGATCGGTGCAGCAACCGCTCTTGAAGTTAGAGCAACGGGAATCCCATATGCATTTGCGCCTTGTATTGCGGTAAGTATACTGAAAAGCTATGAGCTTGAAGTAGTCTTGATCAAGGAACTGAGTTTGCTTATTATTTTTCTGCTTTGATAGGTTTGTAGAGATCCAAGATGGGGAAGATGCTATGAGAGTTACAGTGAGGATTATAGAATTGTCCAACAGATGACTGAGATCATTCCGGGTTTGCAAGGCGACATTCCTACCAAGCGAAAGGGTGTTCCTTTTGTAGGTGGAAAGTAAGTAACTTTGCCTGTAATGATAAATCATATTTGATATTTTCTTTGATAGTTACTATGAAAAAGTGAAAATTACTATATAAATCTGCAATCAAGGCAAAAACTATATAAATTACAAATTTTCGTTTTCGACTCGATTTGGTTAAGAGTTGAGTTGCTTATGTCTGTTTGAGTCGTGGTCACACGTGCTTTTATGAGAATGTGGTGGTCCTTGAGTGTTAAATGGGATAAGAGTTTGTCCAATCATGTGCTATGTTTTCAATCCTTTATAGGGTTTAGATACTAGATAGGTTCTTAAAGAGTTCTGGTTTGAATTTTCTGCCATTGTAGGACCAATGTGAAGTTATTATTGTCTACTTCATAGAAAGAGTCCCACTTATTTATGTCCTTTATATCTGAGTGCAATAAATTGAGCTAGTGTCTCATTAAAACTATTTGGGATATTGTTTAGGCTTTAGTCATTTCAATTTAAGTAATGAATTAGTATTTGACTGGAATGGGTTTGTTAATGTTACAGGACAAAAGTGGCGGCTTGTGCTAAGCACTTTGTGGGAGATGGAGGTACAACAAGAGGTATAGACGAGAACAACACAGTGATTAGCTCGAATGGGCTGTTCGGAATCCACATGCCTGCATATTACAATGCTGTAAACAAGGGTGTTGCTACGGTTATGGTGTCTTACTCTGCGTGGAACGGTTTGAGAATGCACGCTAACAAGGAACTTGTCACGGGTTTCCTCAAGAACAAGTTGAAGTTCAGAGTAAGAAATCGTACATCAGGATTCATTTAATATTCTTTGCTTTGGTCCTAAAATCTCTTCTTTCTGTTTCTGCATAGGGGTTTGTCATCTCAGATTGGCAGGGGATTGATAGGATCACAACTCCTCCACATCTTAACTATTCATACTCTGTTTACGCGGGAATCAGCGCAGGAATTGACATGGTTGGTCTCCAAAAGAACTGAATCCACCTTTATTTGGTATACTCTCCACGGTTGCCTGATTGTTGTGTTGCTCTCTAATTGCAGATTATGGTGCCGTTCAACTTCACGGAGTTCATCGACGAGATCAACAGTCAGATAAAGAAAAACCTGATTCCGATAAGCAGGATCGATGATGCCGTGAAGAGAATATTAAGGGTCAAATTTACAATGGGACTCTTTGAGGAACCACTGGCTGATCTCAGCTTTGCCAACCAACTTGGTAGCAAGGTCTGTTATGTTTTATCTTCTCTTACTGATCATACCAATCGTTGCGAAACCGTCGTTACTAAACTGAATAAAACACTTGTGCAATCTTGACAGGAACACAGGGAACTAGCTCGTGAAGCTGTGAGGAAATCTCTAGTGCTGCTTAAGAATGGCAAGATCGGCGCTAAACCGTTGCTTCCTCTGCCTAAGAAAACAGGAAAGATCCTTGTGGCGGGAGCACACGCTGATAACTTGGGATACCAATGTGGTGGCTGGACCATAACCTGGCAAGGCCTTAATGGCAATGGCCACACCATCGGTATGCTTTTTTTACTCGTAAACTTTTCTTTCCCCTCTGTGCTCTCATTTGCAGCCACATCGCTAGCTAGGCCTGGCCATTTGGATGTATACATATATATATATAATCTTGAGTTTGCTTAATCATGCACAGGTACAACGATCCTGACGGCTGTGAAGAATACAGTGGCTCCAACCACACAAGTCGTCTACAATGCAAACCCCGATGCAAACTTCATGAAGTCAGGTAAATTTGACTACGCCATTGTGGTTGTTGGCGAGCCGCCTTACGCTGAAATGTTTGGGGACACCACAAACCTGACCATAAGTGACCCGGGTCCAAGCATAATAAAGAATGTGTGCGGATCAATGAAGTGTGTGGTGGTTGTGGTCTCTGGCCGTCCTGTGGTGATTGAGCCTTATGTCTCGACCATCGATGCCCTTGTGGCGGCTTGGCTTCCGGGAACTGAAGGTCAAGGAGTGGCTGATGCACTGTTTGGTGATTTTGGGTTCACTGGAAAATTGGCTCGGACGTGGTTTAAGTCAGTGAAGCAGCTACCGATGAATGTTGGCGATCGGCATTACGACCCGTTGTACCCGTTCGGTTTCGGGTTGACCACAAAAGCATACAAGTTGTAGAGTCTTTCTCTGGTTCTGAGGCAATAATTTTAATAATTGAGCAAGTAAAAGAAAGATTTTAAGGACCCAATGAAATAATTTGGATTGAACAATTTTGTGGATTTTTGCTCATATTAAGGTTGAGATTGTCTATCTACGAAACTAGTGTTACAAGCATCAAAATTGTTTTTGTGGTATTTTGGAAATTATTTTTAGAGTTTTGTGAAATTGCTTAATCTCTTTCAAAGGTAGAATCTGTATATAGATACAACTATCTGGCAGTTTCTTTTAACATAAAAAGAAGCAAATCGCTTTAGGAGAGAAAACAAACGCGTAGAAGAAAAATGAAAGGAAACAAATACTCAAGTCAAAGTTATATGTAAATGGAAAATATAAAAACAATTTGATTACTTTCTTTAGTTATTTGAAAAAGTTATCAATTCAAAGTTCAAACTAATATTTTTGGTATGTTATTTTTTTAAAATGGAAGTATTTGTTTGACAAATTTACTAAGCATCTCTGTTTAGTATCCGGAAAAAAAGGAACTTATAACAACATAATAAAAGTTGGTTGATCAAATTTGTTTTTGATGTTCTAGTAACGGAAATGGAATCTCGTCTCTACATATAATTTCACAAGCATAACAAGACAAGTGTAAGAATAGAGACAAAAATCTATACCTGTTATTGTAGTTGTCGTCGTCATCATAACGCTCTCTTTCTGAAATTGTTCATCATTAAAATCAGTCTTGAACTGACTGCAAAAAAAAAAAAAAGAACGAAAGAAAGAAAGTGAGTCTCGAGTTATTCTTTTGTGCAGAGTGAAGGAGTAAAGATGGTGAATTTGAGTTACTCGCTACATAAATTAGGGCTTCTGCTGCTCTGCTGTTCCGTAGCAGCTAACAATGAACCACTTGCAAACGCCAAGTATAAAGACCCGAAAGAGCCATTGGAAGTCAGGATCTCCAAAACGTTGTGGAAATGTATACGAACGCTTATATGTTTCAGAATTATGTGTGCAGGGAGCGTGTTTAGCGGTGGAGGGAGTGTGCCAACGCCAAATGCACGTCCTGAAGCTTGGGTGAACATGGTGAATGGGATTCAAAAGACGGCTCTTTCGGCTCGTTTAGGGATTCCCATCATTTACGGGATCGATGCTGTTCATGGTCACAACAATCCGTACAACGCCACCATTTTCCCACATAACATAGGCCTCGGAACCACCAGGCAAGTTCTTATAGAGAACTCCCATTCCAATTGTTTAATTAGACCCGGCTGAACATTGTATCCTTACGGTTGTATTCAATCTGTTAGGGACCCTGGGCTTGTGAAAAGGATTGGTGAAGCAACTGCGCTTGAAGTTAGAGCGACAGGAGTCCAATATGTCTTTGCACCATGTATTGCAGTAAGTAAAATCTGATCTGAACCAAAAGCGGAAACATAGTTGTTGTAAATTCATCACTTTGAACAGGTGTGTAGAGATCCAAGATGGGGAAGATGCTATGAGAGTCACAGTGAAGATCACAGAATCGTTCAACAGATGACTGAGATCATACCTGGTTTGCAAGGTGACCTTCCCGCAGATCAAAACGGTGTTCCTTTCGTCGCTGGAAAGTAAGTAAACTTTAATTCATCAAAGTAATCTCTAGAGAAGCAAAGATTCATGGAGTTCTAAAATTGGAAGTAATGGAAAACTGAGTAAACTTACAGGACCAAAACTGAGCATGTGCTAAACACTTTGTTGGAGATGGAGGTACAGTGAGAGGGATAAACGCGAACGACACTGTTGTCAATACAAACGGATTGCTAGGCATTCACATGCCGGCTTACTACGATGTGGTAAACAAGGGCGTTGCAACAGTTATGGTATCCTACTCGTCCTTGAACGGGTTGAAAATGCATGCCAATAAGGAACTTATCACGGGTTTCCTCAAGAACAAGCTGAAGTTCAAGGTAACTTAAATCATAGGAGAATCTAGCTTAAGCAAAGCATCTAAAAGCATAAATATGAGTAGAAAAGGATTTATAAATCTCTTTGCAAGGCATTGTCATTTCGGATTATCTAGGCGTTGATCAGATCACCACACCTATGCATGCTAACTATTCACACTCTATTTATGCCGGTATCACTGCTGGACTCGATATGGTCAGTCTCAAAACGCTTCTTAGTTTCAAATATATAAACACACTTGATGGTTAAAATCCTCCTATGCAGATCATGGGATCATCAAACTTAACCGAGTTAATCGAAGAACTAACCAGTCAGGTGAAGAGAAAACTCATCCCAATGAGCAGAATCGACGATGCTGTGACGAGAATCTTGAGAGTCAAATTCACAATGGGACTCTTTGAGAATCCCATGGCTGATCCTAGCTTAGCCAACCAGCTCGGTAGTAAGGTCTGCAACATATTCCAAGATGAAGATAAAACATCAGCTTAAGACTCAACTTAATTATACGATATAACTCGGTTCTCCTCAACAGGAACACAGGGAACTAGCAAGGGAAGCAGTGAGGAAATCTCTGGTATTGTTAAAGAACGGCGAAAATGCAGATACGCCATTGGTTCCTCTACCAAAGAAAACCAACAAGATCCTTGTTGCAGGAACACATTCTGATAACTTAGGATACCAATGTGGAGGCTGGACAATCACTTGGCAAGGACTCAATGGCAACAATCTCACCATTGGTACACTATTCACAAATCAATCACATCTCTTCTTCATTTTTGTTTTGGAGTAATCATATATACAGACATAGAAGACAATACCATTAGGGTTACTCAAAATCCCCAAACGCTGAACAAAATTGATATGCTAAAATTCAATTCAACAGTGAAATTTGGAATTTCAGAGGAAGATTACCAAATCTGAAATTGGGATTTTGCAGGTACAACGATCCTCGCTGCGGTGAAGAACACGGTGGATCCGACGGAAAAAGTAGTCTACAATGAAAATCCCGACGCCAATTTCGTCAAATCCGGCGGTTTCGATTTCGGAATCGTCGTTGTCGGAGAGACACCGTACGCGGAGGGAGACGGTGACAACACGAACTTAACCATAGCCGAACCAGGTCCGAGCACAATCGAAAACGTGTGCGGATCGGTGAAATGTGTGGTGGTGGTTGTATCGGGTCGTCCGGTGGTGATGCAGCCATACATGTCGAACATCGACGCTCTCGTAGCGGCGTGGCTTCCCGGAACGGAAGGTCAGGGAGTGGCTGATGTTTTGTTTGGAGATTATGGATTCACCGGGAAATTGGCTCGGACGTGGTTCAAGACGGTGGATCAGTTGCCTATGAACGTGGGCGACCCGAATTATGACCCGTTGTACCCGTTTGGGTTCGGGTTGGTTACAAAGTCCAAATAAATAGGTTGGATAAATGAATAATATTTAAGACTGTTTCGCGCCATAAGGAGAGTTAAAAATGTTTAAAAAGATAATTCAAAATTTTGGATTGGAATTTCTGATTTAGATTTTGGATTAGAATTTGTCCATTCCTAACCATGGTTATAGTTTTTTTTTTTTGGTATTGCATCAAATTTATATATATCAACAACATGCATTATGCGGGTTTGAATTTGGATGGTGATATAGTGACAACACTAACACAAACCACTAGATTACATGTATTGATCATTCTAGGTCGATTGTTTTGAACATTTTAGAATTTAGATCGTTGATTGTAAGAAGTATGGATGATTATTCGCCTAATTTAAATTTAATTATATATAGCTTAAGCAATTTTAGAGAGTCAGTTAGTTAGGAAATGGATATATCCCTATATAAAGTATAGAAAGTTAAGCCTGAAATTTACTTCACATTATCTCAATCACTTGCATCTTCCTCAAGCTCTAATGCTTTGAAATATTTACCATCTAAAAGATACGTTCCAATGGAGAGCCGGACTGCCCACAAGTCCTTAGGTTTTCTCGACACGATTCTACAAAAATAAAAACCAAAAAAGAATGTAAATGTATATAAGTCAATATCTAGTACATTTAGAGGACCTAAAACTTTCTGCACCTTCAGTAATCTGATTAAAAAACATCAAAGTACCGCTCTATAAGTTTTGCAAATAATTTGACTGTAGATAATAATTTACTTTTGTTATGGGGTAAGAAATATAGAACGCACAAAAAAAATGGAGGCAAAAATGTTTAGTTGACCAAGAAAATGAGAAAAATCCTAGGAATTCAAATGTTTGAGTTATGTTAATCAATGAGATGATACAAATTATATGATACATTTTCAGATTCTAATTATGGATGAATTCAGATTATTGAACATAAATTCTGATCGTAATTAGTTTGAATTTTGTCCTAAACTTTGCACTGTTATAAAAGAAAAGAAAATAGGATGTAGGAGAAGAAAACCTTCCAACATCACCAGGCTTGACCAAGCCAGCGTTAGCTCTAAGGCAAGGCATTGAAGCGGCTGTTTTTATCACTTTGGGAGCTTCCACAATGATGATTGGCGATCCAACTCGAAGCTTCGGTTTTGGTCGTGGAGGCTCTTTCGCGGTTTCACAGCATCTCACAGTGACTCTAGGCATGTAGGATGATCCACTGTTACACACCCCTGATTGCATCTTGGAGAATCTAATTGGAGAAGCAAAGGATAAAGCCATTGAAGAAGAAGAAGAAGAAGCAAATGTGAGTTTTTTTGGTGGTATGAGTGGATAAGTAGACTTTTGTCTTGGAGTAATTGCTTGCAAACCAATGGTCTCCGGTTTTGTCTTGGTTTACACTTCGGTTCATAACTTGAGAAGCAGACACAGTAGAATGAATTTAAAAACCTGTTTAAACTTTTCAGTTTTTGTTCCATGTAAACAAAAACATGAAGAATTTACATACATAATTAAAGGAAGGCAGACGAAATTAAATTCACCCGAAATTAATATGGTTCAAGGAGCCGGGGAGATAAAAGATATAGACAAACAAAAGAAAAGTTTATAATCTATACAAACCAAAAACAAAAAAATTATAGGACCTGGTCCTCAAGTATCTCTGATTCATTTGTGAAGACTAAACATTTCTCAATTTTTAGTGTAGGAAAGATAAGGATCCTGAGCCATTGTTAGAACATCAGGCCTATCTGCTTGGTTATATGTTAGACATCGTCGAATCAAATCCTGCAGAATTTGCAACAGTTAGTTCATGGAGATACAGAGACATTTTATCACTTTTTGTATCTAATTTACTGAAGACTGTAACTGCTAATTTACCTTTGCTTCATTTGAGATAGCAGGTTTTGTTGGGAACTCAACCTTTTTGGCTTTAATGATCGTGTCTTCCCGTAGTATCCGTTCCTGGGTTTGATCATGTCCAAAGGGTCGCTTCCCAAATAGCATTTGGTAAAACAGCACACCAACCGACCATACATCAACCTGAATTTCAAACTCAATTTAGGACCACATAACATCTAACACATTGTGATTAGGACATCGTCGACCAATCGCTAACCTTTGATGAGATCATAGGAGTTTTGCTAAGCTCAAAACATTCTGGGGGCAAGTACCTGAAATCCAGAATGTTTAAACCTTGTTAGCGATAAGAAGTCAACAAGTATAAGACATATCAAGGAGACTGAAACTAGATTGCTCACCAGTATGTTCCAGCTCCCTGTGATGTAAGCTCCATTCCTTGGGAATCAACATTGTCATCCACAATCTTGCTGAGACCAAAATCAGTCACTTTTGCTACTCCAAACTCATCAAACAGAACATTCCCGGGCTTCAGATCATAGTGGATTATCTTCTGTGATCTTTTATTCAGATAAACAAGGCCTTGAACTATTTGTACAATGATAATCCTCGCTTCTTTCTCAGGAAGCGCATTTGTTGCCTTTAAAACAGCATCAAGGTCTTTTCCTGCATTAGTAATTCAAAACATAGGAATGAGAACTCCACGCCGCAAAAAAAATCCTTCCTTTATCTACAAAGAGATTAAAGACTTCTGATTTACCACTACAGTATTCCAGAACCGTACAGAATGTATTCAGATCGATTTCAAATGAATCCCAAAGTCGAACAATGTGGTTATGCACAAGGTTTCTATGGATATGCTTTTCCCTGAGGGCATGGCGGATGTAACTTTGCTTCTTTTCTTCACTCCACTGAGCATTTAGACCATGAAGCTTGCACGCAACATATCTATGATCCACCAAGTCATATGCCTGCTAAAAATTCGTAACATCAAATTGCTGCAAACATTTATCACATGTAATGGATGTAGTAGTATCTGTCAATATTCCGACCTTGTAGACTTCACTAAATCCGCCTTTACCAAGAAGGTTTAGAAGAGCATATCGACAATTTAAAACTCGGAAGTTGTTGAAACGAGAACCATCTTCATCTCTTATGCGCTTCATCTCCCGTATAAACCGTCCCCTCTCCAGTTCGTACCTCTCTCTCTCACGCAAAACTACTTCCTCTTCCTGAAAGGTTATCCACATATGAATGATAAGAAACCAAAAACCAATCAGCGTAGAGGAAGCAAGAAGCTGAGATGATGCATACGTAGGAACATACCCGCTTAATACTAGCAAGACGAGACTTGTAAATCTCGTCAGGGATTATATCTTCCTCCTGTCCTCCTGATTCTGTTTCACTCCCATCACTCTTATCTGTAAGCAAATGGAAAAACCAAGGATGCTAAACATTATTACAATTTCCACAAGGAAAACATGAAAAAATACAGTACATGAGACTGCGACTGACAAAATAAGAATGCTTAGGAAACATACCAGCATTTTGTCGTTTCTTGAGAGACTTTCTTTGTCTCTCAATAGCCTCCTTTGTTTCCAGTAATTGTCTCTTCATTGCAAATTATACAGAAAATTCAGAACAGGTACTGCAGGGAGTATTGATATTAGTTAAATAGAATTTTGCTACACAGCTAAACTTACAAGTTGACCATTCAGATCTTTCAACATCTGTCCATCCTCCCATGTTTCAGCTATGATTGTTCCCGTCCTAAAATCACCAAACTAGTCACACAGCTGATATATTGAGCTTTCATCACAGATTGAAGCAATCAATCTCATAACCGAGAAAAGAATATATTGAGATGCAGGTTATAGAGAAACGAAAAATTAACTCCTATCAAAAGATGGTTAAGTCATATTATGAAATGCACATAAAATTTGATATATGTGCTTTTATTCTACTTCCCTATCAAAAATATATACAATACTTGTGTCAGATGATCATAGAAATGAATGATATATCAGATATATACTAAGATGATAAGAACTCATATGAATACATTATGGCAGACCTGAGTACACCAACACTGCCTAATCGCAAAGAATCATGTTTGACCTTCGTTCTTGCTTCTTGTCTCTCGGTTTTAGAAACAGATATGAGAAGGTCAGAAATTACTCTAGTTGTCTGCATCAAGAAAAAGAAAGTACACTATCAGCTTAGACCAAAATGAAACCACATGTTTTGCCTAAGAATGTATAAGTTATTAAAAAAAACACAGAATTAGGCAGAAAATATTGAAAATTTCTTAACCACAATAAAGAGAATATTACTAGAGGGTGTGTAAAAGTTTCTACCAATTTCGACACCAAGCTGATATGATGACACACAGTTTGTTTCCAACAACACATTGGCATAGAGTCATATGAAGGCCAAAATGTTGATCATTACCCATTACAATTCGGTTCCACATTCAATGCATCTATATATCTATCTTCTCTGCAATAGTGCCTATTATGACCTCTTCAGGAATTACTAATCAATGCTTCACGAAAAGAGCTCACTGGAAATGGAGTATAAATGCGACGTAGACAATTACATGTTCCCACCCACACTTCACTGATATTTCAGTTCTCTAGCAGCAACATCATTAAATTTTGCAAGCATTGTAAGCAAATCATGAGACTGTCAATGATTTCATAAAAGAACTACCATGCTTCTTTTGGAGAAAATGTTTATTTACATTCTTCCAGAACATTGATGATACTAAGAGTAACAACGCCATACTACGTGTGACATTTAACAAATATAGTAAAACTTGTAGGGTCATGGATTGGAAACAAAATTTTGTTACCTTTTGCTTCCTTTGTTGTTCCTGATCTTTTAGATCTTTTACCTCCTGCATACATCATGATTAGGCTTAGTAGGGAAATGAAAATAGGGAATGGCTAAATTTAAAAGGCATTCACACAATACATTCTCAAGCTTCTGGCAGAGGTTGCGATACTCAGAAGAATCTTGTCGAGCTTTAGCCAATTCCTCCTCCAGCCCAGCGATTTTAGCACGCAGAGATGACACCTCTTCCTAATTTTTAGACAAGGACCAATACAGTGAATAAAGAACAATTTAACTACATGTTCTCATTGTTGAGAATAATCACATATAATAACCTGTTTGATTATTCTAACAACCGATTACATATTCTCTTCGGCAGGAGATATTAGAGAGTAAAGGAAGTTAGGAGAAACTTACATCCTGGTTAGAGCATTCACCATTCCTGAGCTGTCCATCAGGCCTAAAGTCCTGAAGGATAAAAATGCAGAAGTTTTATTGATAAAATGCGTCTGGTTGCGAAGATCAATGCAAATCCAGATAACGATTCTCTCAAAAAAAAGTGGGGAAAAGGTATATATAAATCCTCGATGACGAGAAGAGTGGTTGCATGTAAGATCATATGAAGTAAACAACATTAACCTTTTGATCAGAGACATCCAGTTGACAATTTGCAGCCGATACTGGTGCAGCCAAAAGCTGAGATTTCGTCACATCATTATTAGTTTTAGAACCACGCCCTCTGCCTGTTGATGAAGCCCGACCTCGACCTTGTTTCTTCTTATTCACATCAGGGCCTGTTTTGGTCTCAGCCTCATATCTCTTTCCATCATATGCTGCATCTTGGGGCTTCAAGTAATCATTATTCTTCATCATAAGTTAAAAACAAATACGATGAGCCAAAAGTTCAATATCACATAGAAAGACATCAACCAGATAAGGAACGAAAAGAAAAATTCTCTACTTACTTCAGCATGATCAACAACATTAGACTCTTGAACTTTTTGACGCTTTTTGGTATTGGCTCGGATTAAGAAATCTCCTGTATTCTGAAACAGTAACAAGAGCATAAGATGTAGCTACATGTACACCAACTACATACATGTATATGTCAAGATATGTATCTCACATTACATATAACCTCAAGAACAAAATAAAGCATGGTCTAGGTCAATTTTTGTTACGCACAAACCAATCAATACAAGAAGCTAGATGATAAGGTTATTAGCAATAAGTGAGAATACTATCATTAATTCTGAAAATCGAAGTTTAGACCTAAAAATATGAACATTGCTTTAGCTACCTCGTCGTCGGAATCACTGATAGAGTTTTCCGACAATCCCGGAGCAGCGGAAGCCACGACTTTGACAGCGGCGGAGGAACCAGCAGACCAGACGGAGAGCTGTTGCTGTTGTTGAGGTGGTTTCGCCGAGGAGGAGGTTTTTCCGGTCAAGCGAGCCTCGAGCTTAGCGATTTTGTCGGGTAAAGAGTGATCGGACTGATTAGAGGAATTCGAAGAGAAATGCATCACCATATCTTCCGACATTGCCAAACACTTGATCAAACTTCAAACCCGATACACTCCCTAATCTACCAAACCAGAGCAAAATTCGAACAAATTAGGGTTTTTTATGGGTGAAATTCCGAATTGAAAGCTAGAATCTGGATGTGTATGAGAAACCCATTAATGGTTTCGAGGTATCTTTCTGTGTTAGAAGGAGAAAAGAGCGTAGAGAGAAAGAGAGGAGTGAAAAGAAAGGAAATTGAGGAACCCTAAGGAATTAGGAGGGAAAGAGAGGAACGGGGTCAACACAAAGTTCCCTTCTAAACACTGGTGAACATTTTTAGCGTAATGAGGTTTTCAGTATTGGTTTGGGTATTTAATTTGGGAGATCTATTACTTGATAGAAAAAAGGAAAAATATATCCAAGCTCTTTTTTTTTTTTGGTGAATAATGATTATCTCTATCAATTAATCACATAAAAACAACTTTATCAAATTAGTTTTTGTCCACATAATTAATTTTAAAATTTACGTATTTTTTACTAAAACTAGAAAACAAATCCGTACATTTAAATTAGGGAATTTGCGGCCTCCATCAAGAAAAGTTACGGAAATTAGGTGGATGACAATACCACTACTCAATTTTTCAAAATGGATGTGTTAGCCTTCTCTCTCTCTTCTCTATCTCTCTTCACCGTATCATCCACCACGACTCTTTCTCTCTCTTTTCTTCTCTCTATCTCTCTCTCCACCGTATCATCCACCACCACTACTTCCATATCCACCACCATTCCACCGGCACCACCTTAACCACCTCCCTGCATTTCTCCTTCCCTTCATCTCTCCCTCTCTCTCTCCACCACCACTCCTTTTCCGTAGCCACCATCTCCTCCTCCGAACCACCACCATTTATTTTTATAAGAGTGTTTGGGTTGTCATCGGCAAACGACGCAGACTCGGAACGGCGAAGAAGAATTCTGGCGATGATAATAATTCTGGTGGAAGTAGATTTTTGCATTTGAGTTAACACTCTCCGGCGATCACCGTATCCACCACGGGAGGCCGCCACCGTAACCACCTTTGGCGATCACCACCATCATCACCTTTACCGTAACCACTTCCTCCTTCACTGTCTCTCTCCGTAACCACCACATACATATATACATATATATATACAAGATTATATACATATACATACACACGTCTTTGAAGGTTAAAAAAGTCATTGACCACACAACCGGCTACAACTTTTGATAATTAAAAAAAGTTTTTTTCATAGAGCTAATTTTGTATGTTCCATGTATATCTAGATAACTAACTTTTTAAATTAACTTCAATTTTTGTTGAATCAATTTATATCATTAAATTTTATTTTTAGAGTAATAGAAATCTAACGAAATTATTAATACCCACAAATTATACAAAAAAACCTAATACAAAAAAAATATTCTCATTGAAAAAAAAAAAAAAGGAAAAAGACAATGTTATCTTAAAAGCCTCTGAATAAAACGGAGTCTCCTTCTTCTTAAACTTAACAAACCTAGCCATCGTATCGCAAACCCTTACCCAGTTTCTGCTGACTGACCTTCCTTTCTCCGCGCCGCGTGCTATCTCTCTCTCAGATTCCTCTCAAAGCAAAAACTTCTTACACCAATCTCTTTGATTTCGTGAGTTTCCTCTGATTCCTTTTCGATTTATTTTGATCTTTCCTCGATCTCAAACGAATCGTTTTTGGACGAATTGATTCAAAGAGATTGATAAACCTAGCTGTTCATGTTCTATTGTAAATTCTTGACTTTGATTTTTTGGGTTTAATCGAATTGTTGTTTTTTCTTATTGGGAATCGCAATTTTACGATGATGGAATCTAGTTATGGTATCGTTTCGTTGCGATTATCGCTCTGATGTAAAAACCCTAATTTGTCTTACCAGTTTACACACCAAAAATGATTTTGCTTTATTGATTCTGGCATTTTTGCTATCATTGTTGCAGATGTTGTTCATATCGATTATGTTTTCATTCCACTGAATGCTTATTGTCTTTTTTTCAGTAGCAATCATGGCTGATGAAAATAATGAGATGAAGGAAGAGGTGAAGGATGAGCAAGAAGTAAGTTTGGATTTTTTGGTTACCCATTACAGTTTTATGTTTTGTACTTGACGAATTGTATGGTTTTAATTTTCTTTGGTCATCCTTTTACATCAGCTTGCTCCCTTTGATCCTACTAAGAAGAAGAAGAAGAAGAAAGTTGTCATTCAGGACCCTGTCGAGGACTCAGTAGAGTCGCAGGCGGAGAAATCTGATTCGTTGCCAGGTACGGTGAAGATTCTATGTGATGTGGAACATCTTATGTTTCTCTACAATGCTGTTTATGTTACTTTGTCTAATTCCTTTTTACTGCAGCTAACGATGGTCTTGAGAGTTCATTTGCTGGACTGAAGAAAAAGAAGAAGAAGCCAGTGAGTGTTTAATGTTTCAAACCTCTTAAGTTTCTTAGCCATGTATTATGTGTGTGGATTCTTTGCCTCACATTGTTTTTGTTGATGGTTAGGTTGAACCAAGCTCATTGAATGATGAGAGTCTCGATGCTGGAGAAGATTTGGATGGTATATATTTAAAGTTTCTTGCTAATTACCCATTTATTTTATCCTGCTTGAGTCTTACAGAGTTTATATTGTAGACCTTGCTAATGATGAGGAAGAGGCGGAAGGAATAGATTTGCAGCAGCAAGGTTACCCCTGGGAGGGAAGTGATAGAGATTACATCTATGATGAGGTGTGTATATTTAAGATGATTTTGTTCCGTTGATAGAGATTACATCATTAACTATAGTTGGTTAATGATGTTGTTTGGTTACAAAAAGTGTTTAGAGAACATTTTCCTTAATTCCCCTCCCTTGTGCTTAGTTTTTGCTTATGAGAGTTATATTTGCAGCTTCTTGGTAGAGTCTTTAACATTCTTCGTGAAAACAATCCGGAGCTTTCTGGAGATAGGCGTCGTACAGTTATGAGGCCTCCTCAAGTTCTTCGTGAGGGAACAAAGAAGACAGTCTTTGTCAACTTTATGGACCTTTGCAAGACGTATGAACAAACCCCTTATCCTCCTCTTTCAAAAATGTTTGATTAACCATGAGTACTACTAATACCTATTGATTCTGATGACTTTTGTAAAAATAATTCAGGATGCATCGTCAACCAGATCATGTTATGAATTTCTTGCTTGCTGAGTTGGGTACTAGTGGTTCGCTTGATGGGCAACAAAGGTTGGTTGTTAAGGGAAGGTTTGCACCCAAGAATTTTGAAGGGATTTTGCGGCGATATGTCAGTAAGTATCTTTCTCTTTTGCCTCAAAATATTGAATTGCCATAAAAAATATATATTTGGAGGTCTTAATGTGTCTCCATGCTTGTAATTTCTCAGATGAGTACGTCATTTGCCTTGGTTGTAAGAGCCCTGACACAATTCTTTCAAAGGAGAATCGTCTCTTTTTCCTGAGATGCGAGAAGGTAAAACTTTATTTATCTAATCTTTATCTTGACATGCATGCCATTGGTTTTTTTATTTCCTTTCTGCTTAACTAAGTAATAAAATCTCATTTGTGTGTTTTGATTTACACATCTGACGAAGGAGAAATGGGTAACTTGTGTTGCAGTGTGGATCTGGAAGATCAGTGGCACAGATCAAAGCTGGTTTTGTTGCCCGTGTGGGTCGCAGGAAGACTTGAGGAAGAAATGGTGGGTGAAGTGAGTGGTCTTTTGTTTTGGGAAATTAAAGAGGTTGTTATCAAGTTGGTGCTATACTTCTCTAATACTGTTTCTGTAGCTTGCTATGAATTGAGATATTTGTCTTGTTTTTTGTTTTCGAGTCTCCAGTTTATGACCACACCTCAAATATGGATACGATCAAAATGTCCAATCATTAAATCTATATGGAACTTTTTGTGTGTCAATGTTCTTGTCCTTGCATTGCAGTTCTTATTCATCTTCATGTCGAGAGGTTTTTTATCCACACATAATTCAATGGATTTATAATCAAAAAATTGTAAAAGAGAATTAATTTACATATCTTTCAAAAAATATTCAACAGCATTATCCATTTTTCACCGGTCAACGGCTTTGTTATTTTCTTGTGGAACCGACCAAACCGGATTAAGCAAACGCGTACGAGATTTGATCTAACCGACTTCGTCCTTTCCTCTTGATCAAGAAAACTCGACCGCTACAAAAAATCTCAGAAGACGAGATTCATTGCACAATTCATCAATTTTTTTCTAATTCATTTCGAAACCCCTGAATTCTCTCTTAACTCTTGAAAGGAAGATCTTTGATGGATGCATCCGAGGAAAGCTTGAAGCTTGAACTTGATGATCTGCAGAAACAGCTGAGCAAAAAGCTGAAATTCGAGGCATCTGTTCGGTCTATTCATTCTCTTCTTCGTGATCGTTACACTTCGTCCTCTCCTTCTCTCCAAAAACAGGTTGGTTTTTCATTGTTAAGATTTTTCGAACGAATTGATATTCAAATAGCTCAGGAATTTTAGGGTTCAGTCTGGTCATGGTGAATTGCTACTGCTGTTTCGAATGTTTGAGGATTGAATTAGGATTCAGAAGATTGTGGAGAAAGCTCATGTTCATGTTATGGATTTTCAATTGTACAATTGTAATTTCTCGTTTTGTTCATTTTCTTTGTTAATAATCGAATGTGTTTTGATGGACATTGCAGTTCTATACAGTCGTATCTCGTGTCGCAACGGTTCTCAAGACACGATATACAGCTACGGGGTTTTGGGTTGCAGGACTAAGCCTTTTCGAGGAAGCTGAGCGACTTGTATCCGATGCTTCTGAGAAGAAACATTTGAAATCTTGCATTGCTCAAGCGAAGGAGCAGTTAAGCGAAGTCGATAATGTCCCGACCGAGAGCTCGCAAGGTTTGTTAAACATTACTTTGGCTTTTATGGCTTTTAACTTAGAAAGCATATGGGATGATTTTTGTTCTCTCTTGTGAATTTGGTTACAGGTTATCTTTTTGAAGGACATTTAACGGTTGATCGCGAGCCGCCTCAGCCTCAGTGGCTTGTACAGCAGAATCTCATGTCTGCTTTCGCTTCGATAGTTGCTGGTGAATCCTCGAACGGTCCTGTTGAAAATACGCTGGGGGATACGGCTAACTTGATGCAAGAGCTCATCAATGGTCTTGATAGTATCATCCCTGAGGTAGTGTTTTTTTATATCTTTTGGCATTGACAGGTTTAGATGATGTAGTTGTTGTATGATCACACATTGCTGGTTAAAATGAGATTCTTCACCTTTATATTCTATATCTCTAGTGTGATGTTGGTAACGCCTTTTTTCTGAGCCTCGTGATTGAAATTTGATATATATGATGTGTTCTACGCAGATATTAGAAGATGGTGGACCACCAAGAGTTCCACCGGCAAGTAAAGAAGTTGTGGAGAAACTTCCAGTGATAGCAATCAGTGAGGAGTTGCTTAAAAAGCTAGGAGCAGAGGCAGAATGTTGCATTTGCAAGGAAAATCTGGTGATCGGCGACAAAATGCAGGAGTTGCCGTGCAAGCACACGTTTCATCCTCCTTGCCTAAAGCCTTGGCTGGTAAATCCAAAATCCCAATCTTAGTCCAAGTAGCATTCTTTTATAGCTTACGGGTAATGAAGAACGGAAATCTTATGATCAAATTGTTTGTGGCAGGACGAGCATAACTCTTGCCCTATATGTCGCCATGAATTACCGACAGACGATCAGAAATACGAGAGCTGGAAAGAGAAGGAGAAAGAGGCCGAGGAAGAACGGAAAGGCGCAGAGAATGCTGTCCGAGGAGGTGAATATATGTATGTTTAGATTAATGACACTACATTTGTTTCATTTTCTCAACATTATTTGTTTTTACATCTCCCATTTGTGGTTTATTTTTGTATGAAAGGTTATAACAAGTTAACACACATTTCCTTGATTTATAACACACAAATTGTGTGTTGTAGAGATAATAAGTCCAATAACATAACATACATGACTTACTATTAGTTAGATAGATATAGACCTAGGATAATGATAAAACCACAACAGTTTCTCCTACAGTAGATGATCCTCTGTCTTCATCATCACCAGAGGAAATGTAAAATAGTAAACATGTCTGATCACTCCAGACATGCAAACAAATCTTTGGTTTGTCTAACAAACCTATACATACAACACACAGCAGTATATATGATACATTATCATCATAACCATATTGACATTAACGTTTTACTTAGCATTAAGGTTGATCTTTTGCTAAACAGTTGGATATTCCTTCTTGATAGAGGCTTTGTTGTCTGTTTGGACATCTGTCTTCTTCATGTCTGAAGTAGGGTAAGGGTTTTTGTTCACCAATCTGGAAATAAGTAAAGTGAATTCTTGCTGTTTAGAAGAAATCTCAAGGTAAAAACTATGATCAATCTGTCTTTTCAAGTCCCTCAGGTATAAAGGATGCATACCTGTCCCGTCTCTTCTCGAGGAATCGTTGAAGCGAATGTCTCCTTGCAATTGGTAGATCTGGATCGGAAAACAAATTAATCGAAAGCTAATGGGAATCTATCCATATTTCAGTGTTTAAAGATTACTGTAACCGGTTGAAATCAAATACTTACCAGCCGCGGATCTGCAAAACGACATTGGCTGCATGGGGAACGACTGCGCAGCTGGTGAAGCAACAGTAGATGTGCTTGAGAAAGAAGGAGCTCTGTTCAGTGCTGGTGATGTGACAGGACTGATGTTCCTAGTAGAATTCTTCGTCTCGATGGATTTAGCCGCAGCAGAAGCAATACGGATAATTTCTTGAATCTGTTAAGTGTGAATCACCTTGAGAATATGAAATTTGAGCTTTTTAAAACATAAAACAAAAAAACAGAATGTGGTCTCTAATGGACAAACCTTCTCTTCTGGAATTCCTTCAAACACACTAACATTCCCACCAAAGAAAATAGTAAGTTCAGTTGGAAGGACCGTTGCAGCATTTGGGATCTCCTTGGACCTTCAATAGCAGAAGAAGATCCATTAAACTTGTACCACACTAAGTAAAGATAAGACTATTAATGCATCAATGATAACAATCAAATAGCTAATAATAAGAATATATAAAGGCAAGAGATGATTATGATGAATATCACTAAGAACAAATTGAGTCCTCCGAGAAATGACTTTCCCTAAATAGTAACTAAACAATCCGTAAATCCACTTTCCGAATACAAAAACAGATCGAAATGCTGATTCATAATTCTGGGAAAAAAATTCCACAAATAGACTCTAATCAAAGGGAACAAAAAAGACGAAAACATGCGAATCAACAACAATTTCAAACTCAATTCTCATACCTCACTTCATGAATCGTCTTCTCAACGGAAAATCCATCTTCTCCGGCGACAGATCCGGCGATGGTACCGTTACTGCCGATTTCCACACGGCGATGCTCTTCGCCGCCGACACCGTCGCCAAACCCCCCAAGAACGGAAGCACGTGGCTCATTTTCAACCTTAGACATGATCAATCTTCTAGAAACTCGTAGATCTGACTTTCTCTTTCCCGATTTTGGAGTCTGATATTTTCTTCTGCTTTGTTTTGTTTTATTCGCTTCGCTTCCACGTCGTTTGTGACCGGTACCTCCGAGATTATCCTCCTCAGAAAGGTTAAATTAGTGGACACGTGTCGAGTAAAGTTGGTTTATTTGGTTTGACTTCAGTACTAAACGACAATAAAAAGACATGGTAGTTTAAGAACGTGCGCAAATAATTAGGTACGGTGCCGTTTTGTGTGGTGTATTATTTGGGGGTTCTCAAATTAAACCGGCTAAAACGGGCTTGTTTTACGAAAAATGAGCCCATTTAGGCCCGTTTATGGATTTGCTGTTAACATGTTTTAAAGAGTGGACCCGTTTAGGCCCGTTTATTTAACGGGTTTTAGCGGAATTAAGCGCGTAGCCCGTATAAGTTTTTTTTTTAAATAATTTTTTGACAAAACGACGTCGAAATAATTTTAGGGTATAGGAACAAAATCGATATGTTTGATCTTCGCCACTCTTGAGCCGGATATGTATCTTGTCTCTCTCGCTTTTTTACCTTTAGGAGAAGATATTGGCCTTTTGTCGCCGTAATCCGTCGTCGATGGTGGTAGTTCACATTGATCTTTCTAACAAATTTCAACCGCTTCACCTCATAAACTTTCGGCAAAAACCCTTGAGAAAGGAAGAAGACGAAGACAAGCAAAAGGTTTTTCACTTTAGTTTTGTAGCTAAATAGTGTTCTCAATATGATTTTGTGTTTTGTAGCTAATAGATTCAAAAGGATGATTTTGTGTTATTAAAAAATTATAGTTTGTGTTCTTAGTTCTTACATTATCAAAAGCATTTATATGATTTTCATTTGTTCTGATTTATTGAAATCGATTTTAAACAGTGAAAAAGGAAGTTGTTTCTGGATTTATATTAGTCACAAGGAAGCACGAGTTGACGAATTAGATAAGCAAGTGAGAATCACCGTAAGATCTTAATAACCATGTCATTTGTGTTTAAAACTTCAAATGGTTTTGTATTTTTAAATGGTTTTTTAAGCTGGTGCTATCTAATATAGTTTAGAAAAACATGATAGGTTTCATTTTTAGACATGATAGATTAGAATCACATTAACAAAGTTTTGTTTTATTTTTCAGGTTATGGATTGGGACGAGGCTGAGCATGAGCAGAATCAGATGGATGCTATTATAGACATGAATGAGGAAGATGCACAGTTTGAGATGAATGAGGAAGAAACAGAAACAGAAGCACCCGAACAGAGTGAAACTCAAGCAATCCAAGCAACTCAAGGTATACGTCAGAGACGCAAAACTTCACATGTTTGGGATGTTTTTGAATCTGTAGGTGTTGAAAAAGATGGCAAAGAAAGGGCTAAGTGCATGCATTGTGGTGCAAAGTTAGTGATTGGTGGTAAATCACATGGAACATACCATTTGAACCTATCCGGTATGTTGAATATGAGAAGGTTCGAGCGAGAAATAAATATCTAAATCCCGATTGCCAAGATATTTGTAGACAAACTGTTGCATTTGATGTTTCTAGGAGATATGAGATAGAGAAAGGAAAGTTTATTGAGCTATTTGCAAAGCATCGTGGTCGAGTTTGTTTTACTTCACATTTGATGTTAGCTCGTCCTACTACCATTGGTTATCTTTGTCTTACTGCTTCTTTCATTGATGATAGTTGGAGATTAAACATTAAGATTTTAGCTTTTTGTGATCTTCCGGCACCACACACTGGTGAAGCAATTGCAAGTAAGATTCTTGAGTGTTTGAAGGAATGGGGTTAAGAGAGAAAGATATTTTATATTACTTTTGATAACGCTACTAGCAATACTAGTAAGCAGAAAATCGTGAAAGGGCAGCTTCAGATGATTAGTGGTAATAGTTTGGTATGTGATGGGAAGTTTCTTCATGTGAGATGTTGTGCTCATATCCTTAATTTGATAGTAAAAGATGGTTTAGAGTTAGAAAAGGATCTTTTACATGATATTAGGGAGAGTGTCATATATGTGAAAGCATCTCAACAAAAAATACAATATTTTGGAGCTTTTGTGGAGAGAAAAAAGATCAAGGGTGGAACTGGTTTATCATTAGATGTTTCAACTAGATGGAACTCCACATATGAGATGCTTGTCAGAGCGTTAAAATTTATGAAAGCGTTTGAAAGCCTGGAGTCTTTTGACACACATTATTAGTCATTGCCTTCAAAGGATGACTGGAACCGTGCGGAAAAGGTATGCAAGTTGTTGAAGCCTTTTAGTGTCATTACTACATATTTTTCAGGTTCTTAGTATCCCACATTCAATGTATACTTTACACAAGTATGGAGGATATAGATCTTGCTTAAGAAATATGCTAGATGTGATGATCCAGGGATTAAAGAAATGGTTAAGAGTAGGCTTGGGCATTCGGGTTTCGGTTCGGATTATTCGGTATTCGGGTTGATGAATATAAAAACCATTCGGGTTATTAGAAATATCGGGTCGGTTTTGGTTTGGATATACTCGGGTTTCGGGTCAGTTTTCGTGTTTGGGGTTGGAACCCATAAAAACCCGCATAATAATCGGATTCGGTTTATGGTTATCGGGTTTCAGTTATTTTTGGGTTTTTAAACCGAAAGAACCGAAAAACCCATCAATTATCTGAAAGAAAACAAAGTTCACAACACAAATAACAACTCTAATTCCAAATACAAGCAAAGTAAACAACACAAGTAACAACACAAGCAGCATAAGTAATGTATCCATACCAAAGTGACTAAATAACCATACAAAAGCAATGTTCATACTTCTACAAAAGCATAACAAGAATTCAAGCAAAAAGAGTAAAAGTTCAATTGTGATTAAAGGAGCAAAAGAATCATTCCGAACATGCACTCCTGATTCACCATCTAGCCATGCTTCCTGTGAACAAACAATTATACAATTAGACAGTAATGAGTAACCAAACAAGTAATTATGTAAACAATAAGCAATTAAACACGTACATCAGACTTTTTAATTTCTTTTTCGTTTTTTCACTCTAAACACACGAAATCATTTTCGTAAATCGATTTATCAAAAGAAAACACATAAATTTACCGCTTCAGATCTCTGTTTTTTCGATGTTGTTCTGTCCCGTTTCTTGCTCTTGCTACTGTTTCCAGCTCCATAACTATGTTCATCTTCCATCTTATCCCAGGCTAAGATCAAGGAACTTATGGAGAATTTGAAGACGCTCTTCAAAGGTTACCAGGATAGAAAAGTGGCAAGTTCAGGTGTTTCTGCTACACAAGCTCCACATGACATAGTCACTGAATCTCCACTTGAAGATAATTTTGATAATGTAAGTACAAATTTTTATACAATAGAATATTATTTTCATATTGATATTGGTAATTTGATATAAATTTTTATTTTAGAGGATCTCTTTGAGTTAGAAAGAAGCATTGGAGTTGGTGCTAGAAGTACAAAAACGCATCTGGAAAAGTATAAGTTATATGCAGTCATTGTGCGTACTATGTGCATTGTCTTACTTTTAGCTAGAGTTGTCAATTGGGCCTTTGTCCATGGACTTGGAATTAAAATAGTAGATAAACTATAGAGAGATAGCAATACACTTTCTTGAGACTTGCTTGTATAAGAAGTGAAACTGAAACTATGTTTATCTCTTTGGTTATGTGTCCAAAACTAAAACTGTATCATTAGAAGCTTTGGTAGATACCTTAGAATTTGAATAAGACTTTGAATTTGAAAGTAAAACTATTTGATTCAGTGTGATATCAAAAACTAAAACTTTATATAAGAACTCTTGTCTCTTTGGTACTTTTACTCAACTCTGGTTTTGTTCTATTCTTTCAGAAGTTTTATGCTTTTTATTCTCAAAAAGTAGTTGGTTCTGGAAAATCTGGTTTGGACAAGTACTTGGATGAGCCATTATTGGATATGGTTGCATTTGGAAGATTGGATGTTTTGACATACTGGAAAGATAATTCGAACTACTTTAAGGAGTTGTCTAGTATGGCATGTGATGTGTTGAGTATTCTAATCACAACAGTTGCGTTTAAATCATCATTTAGTATTTGGTAGTCGAGTTCTTAACAAGCACATGTGTTGTACGAAGAATTGGTTACGAGCCTTTGAAAAAATTGGTAAGTACTAACTACTGCACATTTTATTTCAATTATCATTGTGAATTTGTTATGATATCTATTCTAACTAGTTGTTTTGGTTTTGTATCTTATCACATGACGAATTCGATTTTCTTGTGGTGGGCGAGAAGAAACAAGATCAAGCAAAAGATAAGGAAATAAACCTTATTAAAGCTATATGTTCACAAATTCATACTTTTTTTTAATGTTCATTTGAAAAACCAATCACTCCCTTCGGATTATATATTTAAGTTGAAAATGTGTAATCTTTTATGTGTATTGGAAACTTTAAATACGTATGTAGTAATTAGATTTCTAGAACAAAATGTTATAATGTCTCTGTTTGCAAAAAAAAAAAAGATGATAAGAGAATAAATGTTCCATATAGACAACAAGAAATAATAAGTTTGCACAAAAAAATCTTTGTTTTGAGTAATGTGTTTGCACGAAAATAAAATATTCATAACAATCTAGGCGGCTCATGTCCGTAAGTTTTATTTTATGTCCAAATGGATTAGGACCATTTGGATCCGAAAACCATATGGGCTAGACCATATTTAGCCCACCAAAAATTTTGTCCGCGCGGTCAAGCCCATGTCCAATTGACATCTCTACTTTTAGCATTAGCAATCTCCTTATCTTGCTTGTACGTTTGCATTGATTCCTAACCAAATCCTCTAAGATAATTATCCCCTTGTTCATGGCAAATCATTTCAAAGACATTGTTACATTTTAAAATAGTTACATCCAACTCATCAAAACCATAACCATATTCAAGTATATGATACTTCTTCTCTTTTAAAATAAGAATCCATTAAGATTGTTTCACACATATTAGGAAAACACATTATAAATTCTATTTTAGATTTAAAAAAAGAATTGGATGTTGAAATTATTTATAAGAATTGAGGTTAAATTCAATAAGTAAACCTAAAATTTACATTACAAACAGAAAACAACAACTAATTTAAAACATGGTTAAATATGCAAGAAAAGTTACATTACTCAAAGATGGTTGAGTTGAAGAAGTCCGGTTGCATCTTGAGATATTTCTACGAGAGAAAACTAAAGTGTTGGGGTTTGTAAACCTAACAAAACGAGATCGACCAAGGAAGACTTGTTGGAATTGATCATGACACTAGAGATATGGCAACAAGCATTATCCGAACGAAGACGAGAAGACAACGTTCTTGATTGCGTCGAACGACATTTTATTTAATGATGTGGTTGCATCAGCATTGCATTCCAAAGGATTCAACGTCGCTACTGACTAAGTTAAGGAAATGATTCGACTAACAAAATATTTTTTAAAACAATAACTAATACGAAACGGAAAAAAATTATTTTTTAGAAATAAACTTCTATTGTTAAAAAACAAACAAACGAAAGACCCAACTTTAAAAACATTAACTACAAAGTGTGCAGCGTGATTAATAATTTTCTAGCATCATTAACAAATATTAACCTAAAATAACAAAAAAGTAACAAAAAAAATTCATATAGTAAATAAAATGGTTTTTAAAAATTATGCGGGCTAATAAAATCCAAAGAAAATTTCCCTATTTCTTTGTTTGACATATTAAAAAAGGAAAAATTGGATTTTTAGGCCAAAATTTTTTGGATTTGGTGATCTACACCTTTATTTTTTTAGATTGGTGACATACACTTTAGTTAGAATTATAATGCTCTAATACCCTTAAATTTATTAATTGTGTGATTTGTTTCCAAAATATAAGATTTTTTTCCTTAACTGTAGGATTTGAAAATTGATTTTCATATTTAATTCTGATTTTATTTAATAATTTCGGATTTATTTTTAATTTTATTTTGAAAATTCATTTATTTGTTAATAACATTAATGAAACTTTTTAAGATTTATAATATAAATATTAATTTTAGAAAATCTTATTTTCGTAAAATATTAATATTTTCGGAATATATATAAATATTTTTGGAATATATAAATATTTTCAAAACATTTTAAATCTTATTTCCTTATTATGCAGTATCTAATATAACTGAATATTTGATTTCCTTAACTGAAAGATTTGATTTCCTAAATTTTTGGAATTTGAAAATTAATTTTAGAATTGGTATTCTTAATTTTTCAGAACATAGAACAAACTGAAGAATACATATTCTACATTGTGTAGAACGTAGAGCAAAGTAAAGATTACGTATTCTGAAATTTGATTCTAAAACTTTTAGAATATTAGTGTTTCTCTAAAGTTTTTAGAACATAGACCAATGTGCAGATGACGTATTCTGATATTTTGTTCTAAATCGTTTGGAATGTGCGTGTGCTCTAAATTTTTAGAACAAAGAGCAAAGTTAAAAATACAAATTCTAAAAGTTGTAGAACATGTACAATCGGTAGATTACATTTTCTAAACTTTTTAGGAACATGTATAGACAGCATAGTGTATATTCTGTACAAAATGCATTGAATTTAGAATTCCAAATTTTAATCTATTGGTTACAAATTAAAATTTTCACGTTTGATAAAAAGTCTTATTATTTCATGTGTTACATGTTTGAAAATTTTATTTTTGAAAAAACTAATTATTTATATTAAAAGGGTAATTGTGACAAATTTTGGCAATGTCAAATAAAGATATAGATAAACAAATTAAAATTTAGAAGATCTTTTAATCCAATTTTCCTATTAAAAAATCCCTAATAAATAGCAAAACAAGTATGGTCAAGTATACAAGCAACTATTGATTCTCCCAGTTATTATTATTTTTCACCTCAAAATTTTTCAAATAAAAATGTCAGATAACGAAATCTAGAAAATGTGAGGGTATTTTTGTCTTTGGGCTTTTCTTTTAGGGTTTCGAAAGATCTGGGTTTTTGCTCTCCTCCTCCATTTCTACTCTTCGAAGCAGACTCAATACTCCGGCTTTCCTCTCGTCTTCTTCTATTGTTCCGGCTGATCTGAGATCGGACTTAGGAGATCTCCGTCACTGAAAACCTCTTCTTCTGCTCTTCACCATGCCGGTACTGATTTCTCCGTCGTCTCTTTCATTTCTTTTGCTTTCTCAGTGCTTTTCACGCGGCCATTTAACTTTGCTATTCGTATCTAGATCGATAAGATCTTGAAAGATGAAGCTAGTGAAGAGAAAGGAGAACGTGCGAGGATGGTGAGTTTCTTCTTCTTCTTCATCTCTTTGATTAAGGATTTAGGGTTTTTCAGATTCAATCTACTGTTTAATCTGATTTGGTTTTTATTGTTTGCTATGTAGTCATCATTTGTTGGTGCAATGGCTATATCTGACCTGGTTAAGACTACCTTAGGGCCAAAGGGAATGGTAAACTTCCGATCCCCAATATTTATCAGCTCTTGGAACTTCAGTTTTGAGTCTATTGATTGATTGGTGATGAGTCTTATTGTTGTTCAGGATAAAATCTTGCAATCTACTGGTAGAGGTCATGCAGTCACTGTTACAAACGATGGTGCTACTATTCTTAAGTCACTACACATAGACAACCCTGCTGCTAAAGTTCTTATTGGTATGATGTCCTGTGACACTCTCTGGCTTGCAGTTTTCAAAAATCTGTTTTTGGTTTGTGGGTCTTTCTCACTTGTTGGATCTGATTTGATATTCAGATATCTCGAAAGTTCAAGATGATGAGGTTGGTGATGGGACTACTTCTGTTGTTGTTTTGGCTGGTGAGCTTTTGAGGGAAGCAGAGAAGCTTGTTGCTTCTAAGATTCACCCTATGACGATTATAGCTGGTAAGATTTTGGTGCTTTAAGATTGAAGATGACAATGTTTTGTTAGTTTTTTTCACTATGACAATGAGGTCTTCTGGTTTTGTAGGATACAGAATGGCTGCCGAGTGTGGTCGTGATGCTTTACTGAAAAGAGTAATCGATAATAAGGAGAATGCAGGTAATCATTTTAGAGCTGGTTAAGCCTTGTTAGGCTGACATACCAAAGAATGGCATTATCGAGCGTACGTTATTTCTTCAAGATGGAAATCACACTGTTATTTACAGTATTGTGTTCTGTCAATGCAGAGAAGTTTAGGTCAGACTTGATCAAGATTGCAATGACTACGTTATGCTCCAAAATTCTTTCACAGGACAAGGAACATTTTGCAGAAATGGCTGTGGATGCTATTTTCAGGCTAAAGGTTCCATCTTTTTCTCTCTTCTCTTACTCTGGAATTTATGTGTTAATTCATGATAGAAGAGCTATCTTTGACCAATGTCATGAAAATTGGCTGGAAAATTGGCTGGTGTCATTTCACTATTAGTTTATTTCCCATTGTGAGTGGTTTCGTTTTGGACTGTTCTGTGATTTATCTCTGACATTTACCTGTTGTCGTTTAAATAGGGAAGCACAAACTTGGAATCTATTCAAATCATCAAGAAACCTGGAGGGTCCCTTAAGGATTCATTTTTGGATGAAGGGTAAGACAAACACTTGTGCTTTGGCGTCTGTTTAATATCTGTTTCTGTGCACTGACTTTACTCACGATACTGTGTTCATCTTGTTATAACTCTGTCTCATCATTAATCTTTTGTGTTTCGATTTCTTTTCGTCTTCGTAACTTTTGCACCTTTATTTACAATAGTCTTACTTTAGAATGTTGATAGGGCCTTGCATCAATATGTTGTGCTGTGCTCCTCTCTTGTGCGTACAGTACTTCTGCCTCATGACATCTTCACTTCAATCTATGCCTTTAGGTTTATCCTTGACAAGAAGATAGGGATTGGACAGCCAAAGCGCATTGAGAACGCAAAGATCTTGGTAGCAAATACTGCAATGGATACTGATAAAGTGAAAATATATGGCGCACGTGTCCGTGTGGATTCCATGTCCAAGGTTGCTGAGATTGAAGGGGCTGAGAAGGAAAAGATGAAAGACAAGGTGAACAAGATCCTAGCCCACGGGATTAACTGCTTTGTAAACAGGCAGTTGATCTACAATTTCCCTGAGGAACTCTTTGCCGATGCTGGTGTACTTGCTATTGAGCATGCTGACTTTGAAGGAATAGAGCGTCTTGGTTTGGTTACAGGCGGTGAGATCGCTTCGACCTTTGACAACCCTGAGTCTGTTAAGCTTGGACATTGCAAGCTCATTGAAGAAATCATGATTGGTGAAGACAAGTTGATCCATTTCTCTGGTGTTGCGATGGGCCAAGCTTGCTCAATCGTCCTGAGGGGTGCTAGGTATCCAGTTTTTCCACTCCCATTACTTAAGACTTATCCCTTTTCTAATTCACTCACGACAATTTTTGTGTGGTTTATTTGTTCTTGCAGTCACCATGTTTTAGACGAGGCTGAAAGATCACTCCATGATGCCTTATGTGTACTCTCCCAAACAGTGAATGACTCTAGAGTTTTGCTTGGAGGTGGATGGCCAGAGATGGTAATGGCAAAGGAAGTAGATGAGCTTGCGCGGAAAACCCCTGGCAAAAAGTCTCATGCCATCGAAGCTTTCTCACGGGCTCTTGTGGCTATTCCGACAACAATTGCTGACAATGCCGGTTTAGACAGTGCAGAATTGGTGGCTCAGCTTCGTGCAGAGCACCACAGTGAAGGGTGTAACTCTGGGATCGATGTCATCTCTGGAGCTGTAAGTAAACTCTTATCTACATGACAATTTAGAATCGAACATGGATTGTTAAGGTACGATTTTAATTGCGTTTGATTGTTTACAGGTAGGAGATATGGAGGAGAGAGGAATCTATGAAGCATTCAAAGTAAAGCAAGCGGTTTTGCTTTCAGCAACTGAAGCAGCAGAGATGATACTGCGAGTTGATGATATCATTACATGTGCTCCTAGGAGGAGAGAAGACAGGATGTGAAAACCCAACATATGAACATGGTGGGAGAGAGATTTCATGATTCTCATAGTCGCACCCTCCCTAGTGATGATGTTCAATGCCATAGATTTGTGTCTTTTTTTCGATTTGGATTAGAAGAAACAACCTTAAAATGTTCAATGTTTTTGCTACCTAAACTTATCTCTTTTGTTTTTTGGTTATTTTTTTCTTGAATATTGTTTTTGGTTTATGATTTCAGAGGTGGTTTTGATCTTTAACTTGTCTTTTTTACTTTATATATCTTTTTTTCTCATATCGACCACTAGGTCACTGATATAGTGATATCCGTTGATACTTAATTTATCTGCAAGGGTCACAAAAGTCAGTGAAGTTATTTGTGAACGGAAAAAAAACTTTCAATCATTATTTGTAAAATGTTTAGGTTATTGAAAAAGATAGCATTCGTCACCTAAACTACAACGTTGATGTGATTTAACGTTGATGTGGTTTGGCGTTGTAAAGTTTGGTCAACCGACCAAAGCACATTATAAAGCAGAGCAGAGCAGATCAAACACATGGGACCTCATAATCGCGCGCTTTATCAATTGTCTTACCAGAAGATCATGTGTCTTCGATTTAGTAACTTTTATTTTTTATAAAACGATTTTGTAACTTTATTGAGGATTTGGATTCAGTCGAAAAAAATATCTTGATTTTACGGCTTTCAGTCTCTTTTACAAAAACAGTTAAAGAGATACAAAAAAAAGGTGCACCGATTTATCATGAAATTTTATTGAAATTGAAATAACATAAACTTTCATTTCGAGATTTTTTTTAACAAATAGTAATTATAAAGCAGACTAGTGTGATTCTGACATGAGTTCATAACTCATAAGAGTCTAGTAACATATATGAATATAAATTTAAAAAATCTAAATCGATTATGGATCGAGACAGAGAAACCAATCCCGAAATAACACTCTAATTACGAGAGCGAAAGCAAGACCAATGGGACTGATCTACGGTTTGTGAATCTATCTTTAAACTAATCCATATTTCAATTCATTGGAAAAAAGTATTACATAAGCATAAGTATTAAAATATGATTAAGATCATGGCCGGTCAATAATCACGTAAGGTTTTATATAAAAATTGTCTCTGTGTATGGGTCAAAAGCCAGAAATGACGCCATATACTACGAAGTTAAGTTATCATATGATATTTTTAACTTTTTAAGTATTAATTAACAAAAATGTTACTGTATTTATCTCCTTTTTTGGTCATTGAATTGTCAGCTTCCATTAAATATCAAGATAACAAAAACATTTTTTTTTTTTTTGTCAAAAACTCATTATATTAATTTAAATGCTCGTAGAGCTCGCGATTACACCCGGAGTCAAGCTCAACGGTAAGATAATGACAACTAACATAGCAATAAAACGGAAGATAGAGTCGTTTAAGGGCGAGGCTTGCTCGACGTCGTGAAACCATCCATGGATAGAAATCACTCGATACCTTAAAACAAGTGCTCGAATGAACACCGAGTAGTCGGATTTTATACCAACGTTGAAACACCTAAAAGGCGGGATTGAAGATCGGTCATATCGAACCGTCTTTGATGCTAAGAGATAATTGTCCGGCATGAGTATCACAACTCGAGAGCCGTGGACAAAATCAATGTGGAATAGCCTTAAAAACCTAATTTTAAAAATTCTGTCTAATGTCAAAAGGCTTAAAACTGATGGGCTGGTAAATAAAATTGGATTTCTGAAACTTAAATTCAGGCCCATTAACTTCTGGCCCACTCCAGAAGCAGTCTTCCTTCTCTGACCTAGTTCTCTGCTATGGTTGGCGGCTTCCGTCGGCGATACATCGATCACCGGGGACTGACCGGCGATCGGAAGATTTGACTTTTGACGTTTTCCGTTGGAGAGACTGAGCAGTAGTTTGGTGTGAAAAGCGTGAGGGACAGAGAGAAGCGGTAGATCTGGCCATGGAGACGTCGACGTCTCTGACCATTTCGTCGGAGGAAGCTCAACCGTGAGGGAATTTTTCATCCTCAAGAACATGTAACAGCGGTTCTGTACGGTTGTCGGCGAGATCGGAGATAAATCTTCACGTTGAGTGAAATCCGCGTTTGGTCTCGTCTCGCCGGAGGAATCGAAGAGTTGGACTCGGTGGTTGGTGATTTCGATGGAGAGATGAGTTCGGAAGTTGTCCCTGAGCTCAGATCCGGTAGCCCTAAGGCTATTGGTCAAGTGGACGGAAATCTTCTCTCGTCGTAGTGGTGGTGGAGAAGAGCGATGGAGATGGATTGTGACGAGTAGCGGTGGAGAAGATGAGGGATAACCGGAAGTTGATGACATCGGGAGAAGAAGGAGAAAACCAGAGGAGAACGTCGTCGTGAGGAGAAAACGAAGGCGACGCCGACGAGATCCCGACTCGCCGGCGTCGAAGAACAGTGGTGGTTGTAGGTTTTTCAAAATCGCCGAGAGATAACAAAAACATAAAATGATGTTTCTCTTTTGGGATGCTTTGATAAAGCAATAAAGAAAAAAAGAAGAATGACTTAAATTAGTTGAAACCAGAAGTGTAATGACACGAACAGCACAACTATGCTTCATGGCTTACGTCATTTACTTGATTCTTAACGTCATTAGTCTTTTTAACTTTTACGAAATTGCAAATTTCCTGCGTCATTTTTTTGTTTTTTTTTGTCACGGGCTTAAACTTTTTAGAATTGTATAATTTGTCCCCTCACTCGTTACGCACACGGTCACGAAGGGACCCTAACTGTAAATAATATTTTGTTTTAATTTTCAGATATTGGCCCCTATATTTCTTGTGATTCAATAATTTGACCCGAATCTTTTGGGTATCTCCAATTGTTTGGAATGATTCGTGTGAAGTAATCAAGTAAAGCAGAAATTATGTGTCATTGACTACTAAAGATAATCTTTTATATTATTTTCACATTACACTAAACATATCTTTTTTTTACGTTTACACTAAACATATCTAATCTTTATTAAAGTGAACGTTCCCAAATTTTAAAACTAATGAAAAATCGTTATTTCGTAAATTTAGTCTTAAAGATACATTAAATATGGAAAAAATAACTATATGATAATAGCATCGTAATAAAATATGAACACATACCATCCATTCGTTGTTTTTTTTTTTTTTTTTGCCATTTGGAGATTGTCATATATTCATCTGTTTAATTGAATGGTATTACGTACTAAATCCATTGGAAAATTCAATAAACAAAATATTCAACTATTATAAGAAGAAGATTAATTGAGTTTCGATCTAGATTATTTTGTTAAAAAAATATCAAATAAAATGTATGGGCCTATTCGATTGTCTTACGCTAGCGACAACAATAACGTCATGCGGCTAGACGATGCAATTGCCTACCACAGTGTCTGATCGCAGCGTTTAGTGACAAGCAAACGAATATGCCCTATATCATCATGACTTTTATTCTTCTATCAATGATTAGAGGTTATGTAGTTTTTCGGTCTTTACATTTGTTAGTGTATCTATCTCTACCACTTACCGCTTTTATTTTCTAGTGATCAGCTTCGTTTATTTTGGTATTTTGATAGCTTCGGATTACTTTTTACGTTTTAATGCTTTTTTGATGGGCTTATTGATTGGCTCCGGGATTATATCGTTTATCACCAGTTTTTGGTTTCATGAACAGTTGTTTGGCTTTTGGTTCATGTAGTTCTCTTTCGTTTCTTTTATCCGATAAAATCAGTAAACACCAGATGACCCAAAAAAAGAAAAGTCTATCATCATCACAATTGAAAACTTTAACACCTAATTTGTTTAAAAATGAGCAACTTGCATATTAAATAATTAAAACACGAAAATTAAAGAGGGCCATAATAAGAAAAAGAAAAGCATCAGCACTATGTGAAAAAAGGAAAAAAAGTAAGCATCAGCATAAACAAACTTTATTCCTCTATTAAAGACGCATCTCATTCTCCTTTCTTCTTCCCCCTTCTTCTTCGTCTCTCTTCTCACTCATATCACACAAAAACCTTAAGCAACAAAACAATGAGCTTCTTCATCGAAAATTCAGGTCTCATAGTCACTCAACTCCTCTACAAAATGGCGGTTCTAATCACCGTCTTAAGATGGATCCTCTCCTGGATCTTACGCTACAGATCCAGATCCAGATCCAGATCCACTTCTTCTTCTTCTTCTTCCTCCTCTCCGATTTCCTCGCAGATCATCAAACAAAGCCTCTCCGTGGCGACGTTCCGTGACGCGGCGGAGAGATCGCCGGAATTGATAAGTGACACGTGTGCGGTTTGTTTAGGCGATCTAGAAGATGGAGATGAGGTTAGAGAACTCAGGAACTGTAGCCACGTGTTTCACCGTGAGTGTATCGATCGGTGGTTGGATTACGAATGTTGCGGAGGAGAGGAGAATGACGGTGAGGAAGATAACCACCGTACTTGTCCTCTTTGTAGAACTCCGTTACTTGCTGGTAATACGTCGTCGTGTTGTGATTGGCCGACGAAGAACGAACCTAGCTGGGCTGTTGAACGGCTTCTTTACCTCTTCGGAGACGATCTTCTCGTTTGATTTTTTTTTTTTTTCATTTTTTCTCCCTCTATTTTCCATTTTTATTCAAGTAGAATTTTAAGTAGTGATAATTTGATAAATTTGTAAATTGGCGATTTAATTTAAAGTGTAGATTAGAAAATATGATGATGATGATGATAATAATAATATTCAATACTCGGATTTTTCTTGTTTATCATTAGCAAATGTTACGTTCCAATTTCCCGTCGGTTATATGTCTAATCAAGATTTTCGAATTTGGTCGTTTACGAAACGAAAAAGTTAAATCTTATTTTAATTTTGTATGCCTTTGTTTATTACAAACGTCACTTACAATTAAAATGTATTTGCATCACATAACAAACAAAAAATAATAAAATTAGGAACTAACCCAAATCTATAGTTTTCCAAAATAATCACAAACCTTATAATTAGTTCCCTAATTTTACTTTAGTTTTTGGTTTTCTAGCTAGTTAACTCTATTAAAACCTCCCAAATTAAATTTTACTCAAGTATTTACGAGTGTGTATTTGTAGAACACAGTCGTTTTGAAGAGTAGGTCAAGTGTGGGGTCCACTCGTTATTTTCCCTTTTCTTTCTTCTGGCGAAATAGAAGATTGTTCTTCGTTCCTAACAATATCATCTTCAATGGCGGCACTAATGATTCTCGATCAGGTTGATGAAACCACCGATTCACTGATGGAATCCATCTCCGAAGTACAAAATACGATATATGAGCTTCACACGACGGTGGGTGATTTACTCAATTCGATGTCTGAGATGTTGAAATCCATGTCAGAGATGAAAGCAACGCTTTACGAACCAACGACGGAATCACAAGTTCCGGTGGATCATAACCTCCCTGATTCGCCGGAGAAGCAATCGGTTGTTGTGGATAACTCAATCGAAGAGAAGATTCATGTGAAGAAAGTCCAGATCGAGATGCCAGTGTTCGAAGGTCTCAATGTATACCAATGGATTTCACGAGCGGAACGATACTTCGAGATCGGGAGTTTCACGGAGACGGAGAAGCTCCGGTTAGTTTATTGTAGCGTCGACGGTGAAGCATTGAATTGGTATAATTTCTGGAAACTTCGTAAACCTTTTGTAGATTGGAACGATTTGAAATCTCGATGTTTAGATCGATTTAGGGGAAATTTGAAATCTGGATCTGCGATAGATCGTATACTTAGTCTTAAGCAAGTTGGATCTGTTATTGTTTATCTTAGCGAATTTGAAGAACTTGCATCGCAGTTATCTGATTCTGATGATTCAGATGACCTTCTCGAAGCTATTTTCTTTAGTGGACTCAAGGAAGAGATTAAGAATACGGTTCGTTTGTTTAAAGCAAGTGGGCAAGCAAAGGGGCTTAATGATGTAATCACAATGGCTCTTAGATTGGAAAATAGTCCTTTTTGCAGATTGAAGAATCAACCAGTGGACTATTCTTCATCATCACCAACAGATGAAGAAGATGACATTACCAAATAGCAATTGTGAATTGGCAGAATCAAATTATCTACCATTTTGGTTATTCTAGGCGTTTCTAGCTATGAAAATGTTAGTCTCTCTTCTAGGCTCTAGCAATTAGTGATTTAGAGATGTTCTAAAGAAAATAGTTTATATTCTGGATTAGTTTTGTTGTTCGACGATGGTTTTGTGAATTCATGCAATTGCAATCTATAAAATCAAGTTTTTGATCCATCAACCATTACTTTCTTCATTTCTTTAAAACATGAAACTTTTTTCCTCTTATATATCTATGTTAGGGGTATCTATCTGGTTGAAATTGAAAAAAGTTTTGACATCTTTACCATTAAACATCATGAGAAATCCCAAAAGGTTAGGACTTTGCAATCATATGTATATTAATTTTAGTATTTGGGTTAGAAAAAATGTTGTATTGTAAACTTTCTTGTGAATATTCTCTTAAGAAAGACTCAATAACATGGTCTCTATCTCAGACACTCCATCCCTTTCTTCTTCCCTCTCCCTCTTATTTATCTCTATCTCTCTTGTATATTTACTTACCTATGATGTGAAAATCTTATAATATGTTTGTTTTTGGTACAAATACATAAGAGGTGTTATAATAGTAGAAGAAAAACCCTTGTTTAGATGGTTTTAAATTGGGGTTTAGTTTAAATGGAATCAAGTTCTTTATTGAACTACCATTACAATTTACAAATACCTTTCCTTTCCCCTCTTTCTTCTATATACTCATCTTCCCTCCTACATCTATTCCTCTGTCAATATTTGTATATATATAACACACAAAACACAAAAGCTCATTAGACCCCACATTCTGAAATAAATTTCCAACCTGAATCTCACTTTTTTAAAGAGATGGGTCATTATAATACATACCAAAGACTCACCTTCTTATGCCTCTCCATATTGCTACTTCACAACATATTGAAAGATGTGGAGGGCTTGGCATGTAATTGGGGGACACAAGCGAGCCATCCTATTCCACCAAACATAGTGGTGAAGCTCCTTAGGGACAATGGGTTCAATAAAGTTAAGTTATTTGAAGCTGACCCTGGTGCACTCAGGGCTCTAGGTAAGTCCGGTATTTCGGTCATGGTCGGTATCCCCAACGATCTCTTAGCAACTATGGCATCTACCGTTACCGCCGCCGAGCTTTGGGTTCAACAAAACGTTTCTCAATACATCTCTAAATATGGAACAGACATCAGGTAAAATTTGCATTGCACTTCAATTAGCCCATACCTCTCCATTAAGCATGCTTAAAGCTTGGACTTTTAAGCTTGAAACATACTCATGTATCTAAAGTTTTGATTTTTAAGCTCATTAACGTTTAAAAAGATTGCACTTTTAAGCTAAATACATGCTTATGTTACTAAAGATTGGACCTTTAATCGTTGAGGCAGATATGTAGCCGTAGGAAATGAGCCATTTTTGAAGACCTACAAGGACAGATTCGTCCGTTTAACATTTCCGGCGCTGCAGAACGTTCAAGCAGCTCTGGTGAAAGCCGGTCTTGGCCGTCAAGTCAAAGTAACAGTCCCTCTTAACGCCGACGTCTACGACTCCGGCGACGGTCTACCTTCCTCCGGCGATTTCCGATCCGACATCAAAACTCTAATGGTCTCCATCGTTCGATTCCTGGCTGAATCAATCTCACCAATTACTTTCAACATCTACCCTTTCCTCTCTCTCAACGCCGATCCTAATTTCCCGCGCGAATACGCCTTCTTCCCAACCACCGGAGCCGGAGCTAAGCCAGTCGTCGACGGATCAATCTCTTACACGAACGTCTTCGACGCGAATTTTGACACTTTGGTCTCTGCCTTAGAGAAAAACGGATTCGATGCTAACAAAATTGAGATCATCGTCGGAGAAGTCGGATGGCCAACGGATGGCGATCAGAACGCGAATCCGGCGATGGCTCAGAGATTCAATCAAGGGTTATTGAATCGGATCCTTCAAGGACAAGGAACGCCTCGCCGGAGAACACCACCGGAGGTTTACTTATTCTCTCTTGTAGACGAAGACATCAAAAGCATCGATCCCGGAAAATTCGAACGGCATTGGGGAATATTCTCTTATGACGGCACCATTAAGTATCCGTTAAGTCTCGGAAACGGACGTCAGTTAGTTCCGGCGAAAGGTGTGCGTTATCAGGCACGTGAGTGGTGCGTGCTGCATCCTCAGGCGACCGGGAATGGCGCCGCCACGTGGGCGGGGTCTGCCACGTATGCTTGCCAGCTGGCTGATTGTACTTCTCTAGGGCCGGGATCGTCTTGCGCGGCCTTGGACCCGGCCGCGAATGCGTCTTATGCGTTTAATATGTATTTTCAGAGAATGGATCATCGTCGTGGCTCGTGTGACTTTAACAATCTCGGGTTTGTTACTAAGATTGATCCGTCGCGGGGTTCGTGTAGGTTTCCGATTGAAATCGATACGAGCAGGCACGAGATGCCGCAGCCACCGAGAAATTCTGGTGCGTCGAGGTCAGTGGCAGGGGCGGTGATGGTGGTCGGATTGGCGGCTATGGCTGCCTCAATGGTCTTTAGTTGATCCATGGAGCTTTTCTCATTTGTGCATATTTTTTTCTCCTTATTTTTTCGTTTCTACAATTGTATTCATTCCATTTCTATAGAATTGTATATACGACAGTCGATATTTGGACATAGAATTACATTTTTAAGAGTATTCGATGTATTGTTTGCGGTTGACACATACCCATAAATGAGCGGGTGTTAGCGCAGGCCACTAACACAAGTAGCATAGCCTAGATGATCTTTGAGTTCGAAAGTTCGATTTCACCGTCTCGCAAAATGGGCCAAAGGTCTAGTTAACAAAAAAATACGAGTATTAGCATGCGTTCACATCTCTAATTAACTTGTGTTGACGTGAGTTTGTGGTTAGTGATTAGTGTCACTATAGCAAGGTAGGTATTATATCACTCTTCCCGTGGAATTAACTGGCTTGGCCTATTCAGTAGAGTTGTTGCAACTAAAACACAAAAAGTTGGGTTGCATTTTGCATAGAACAATAATATTTTTGGTTAAAGCATGCCACATTATCTGCTTACCAAATAGAAACTTGAATGATCGAAACCCTTGAATTATATCATATATCAAATGTTCTCTGTTTTGGTACTTATAAAAAAAGAAGAGAGTTAATTATCACATCGAAGCCACTCAAGTCTCAATCTACTTCCCTATGAAAAAATGGTAGACCGCTAAACAAACTCACCAGATACTGATCAACCTCACTATCTAAAACTAACTTCTTCTTCCCTCTATAAATCAATGCTCATTTCTAGTCAATTGGATATTATTAACTTTCCCTCAAAAAGTAACCAAGAAACTATCTTTTTTTATAAGGAAATGGTTATTAGAGATATGGCTTTGTTTGGGATATTATTAATTAATACCCTTCTCCTCGTTGATGCCTCAAAAAACATGCCATTTGCTTACCAAAATCAATTGCAAAGGCACTGTAACCCCACAAAGTACACTTCACTTTGTGTCCAAAACTTACGAGAGTTTCAACATGATGGATCTCTTATCGGTCTCGACTTTGTGTCTTTCCTTGTTAATAAGACTATCTCTGACTCCCATATGCTAATTCCTCCTTTCTCCTCTTCGATGGGTTCCTCCAAACTCGTTTCTTTGGAAGATTCCACATATATGTTGCCTTCACCTTCTGTCTCAGGTACACAAACTGTTATCAACATATTTAGTTTATTTAAATTATATCAAATGTTACAAGAGAAAAAATTATCATAACATATGATTCTATATTGCTTTCACCATTTTAATCTCTCTTTCTCTTTTATTTTTACCAACTACTTTCAAGTTGTAATCATAGATATGACTTATCGGATATATATTGTATGATAGGAATTTTGGGTATGCTTGGCCTAAAAGTATCATCTATACATAATTGGTTACTAAAATAAAAATAAAAACCAGGGTAGTTTGTATCTAATCCAAAAAATGAAATGAAAATGACCAAAATGTCAAAGGTGACGATAATAATTGAAATATCAAAAACATTACAGATTCATGTGAACGGCTCATCAAGATGTCCACAAAACGACTTGAACAAGCTACGGAAGCTCTCAGCGGCTCATCGAGTAAACGTGACACCAAACACGACGTCCAAACTTGGCTCTCCGCAGCCATGACTTTTCAACAAGCCTGCAAAGACTCCGTCCTCGACTCCGGTGGCTCCTTGGCAACCATCAGCCACATTAGACAGAAAATGGATCACCTTTCTCGGTTGGTGAGCAACTCCTTGGCCCTCGTCGACACAATCATGGAGAATCCAAACCCAAAGTCAACGTTTCTTCCCCGGTGGGTCTCTGCCGGAGAACGGAGACTTCTAGTAGGTCGCTTTTCTAGAAGTAGAGCGCACGTGGTAGTCGCAAAAGACGGATCAGGGGATTACCGGACCGTCACCGAAGCTGTCAAGGCTGCCCCCGGGAAGGGCAGGTTTATAATTTACGTGAAAAGAGGAATTTATGAAGAGAAAGTTAGAATCGACAAAGATGAGATCTCCTTGATCGGGGAAGGCAAAGACCGAACGGTTTTTGTCGGCGATGATAATGCCGCAAGAGGCACTTCCGTGCCGGACACCGCTACAATGAGTCAGTCCATAAATTCATATACATAAGTTATATATATATATATATGTAAACATGCATTGATACAAAATATTTTGATTATGTGATAATAATATGCAATTTTTGCAGCGGTTACGGGTGATGGATTCATCGGACGGGATATCGGAATAAAAAACACGGCAGGGCCTAGAGGAAAACAAGCCATAGCCTTGAGCATTGAATCAGACCGATCAGTTTTATATAGATGTAGCATTTCCGGTTACCAAGACACACTTTACGCAGCTGCTTTGCGACAGTTCTACCGCGAATGCGACATCTATGGAACTATAGATTTTATATTCGGAAACGCAATTGCGGTTTTCCAAAGTTGTAACCTATTCTTGCGTCACCCTGATGGTGTCAAGGCCTTTAATGTTATTCTCGCTAATGGGAGGACGGATCCGCATCAAAATACCGGATTTGCCCTTCATACTTGTAGGATCCGTACGGACTCAGATTTTTCGGCCGTGAAACATAGGTATAAATCATATTTAGGAAGGCCGTGGATGATGTACTCGAGATCAGTAGTGATAGAATCGTATATTGACAACGCGGTCGCGGAAGAAGGATGGGCCGGGTGGTTAAAACCTGGAGACGAAGTACTAAAGACATTGTACTTCGGAGAGTTCAAGAATTATGGTCCTAGTGCTAGAGTTTCCAAGAGAGTGACTTGGCCAGGATTTCATTTGATTGGGTTTGAAGAGGCAAGTTATTTTAGTGTTGGTAAATTCATTGATGGAGTTTCTTGGTTGCCCTCTACGGGTATTAGTTTCACCTCAGGGATTTACTGAAAGATTAGAAAAAAAGAAGATGATTAAGTATAAGATTAAGATATGATTTAGATACTCACACTGAATGCAAATTCAGTTTTATATTGTTATGCGTATTTGAAATTAAAATGTCAAGACTTTTTTTTAGTCCTGATTCTATAAGAAAAACATTATTCGTAATTTCGTACCTATGTGAAAAGTTATATGGCGACTATGTGACGATTAAAATCAACTTAATAAAATATGAATAAATAAGAGTAAAATAACCTTGTGAGAGATAATATAAATTTAGTCTTTTCTCAATTTTGCAGGTTCTCTCTTTTGATTTGGTCGCTTGGTTCTACTTCGGTCTCGTTCTATTACTGCTTTCTGCTTGTGAGAGTTGTTATATACGAAAGATCCTATCACATCAGCTTAGTTCATGTGCTGACATTTTCATTAGGCTTTTTAAGGGGTTTTAGAACACTTCCAATGGGGTTTCTAAGAGCATGATTATTGGGAAGAGTTAGTGGGGTTCTTACACTAAAAAATGAATAGAAATTAAGAAATTTAGGAGAGAGAAAGGAAAAATTGCTAAAATTAGAATTTTAGGATACAAGTTTAACAACCTCAATTCACAAATGTCTATTTGTGATTGATTCATTTTTGCTTTTTTTTTAAATTTAATTATTTAATTAAACTATATAGAAAAAAAATTAATTTTATATTTGATAAGATATTTTCATTAACAACCTCCCAATAATCATGTTCTTACATGGTTTTACACCAAATTATAAACAAAACAATCAAAATATAAAAAGAGAAGGAGAAACTTATCTAATCCAAGAGACGTCTCTCAAACTTATTAGCCATGTAATCCTATATAAATGGTTCAAAGTTTTCTAAACAAATTAATATATTAACTAAACTTCTATTTCATAGTTTTTTTCTAAACGTTGGATTGATTTATTATTTTATTACGAATTGTGAGAACTGTTACAAAAACGATTCTACAACGGACAATGCACTCCGATCCTATCAGATCCACGACAGACGACACTTCCTGCTATATGTTCATGATGGATACCTTCTATCTTCACTCCATGAAATCACAATGAACAACTGTAATTGCACATCGTCGGAGATCTCTTGTAATTTTGCCTCCATTAATCTGAAGATTTACTAAGAAATCGTATTGTCTGGGAATCAAACCTCAGCCCTTTGGATGTAGAAGCATTAATCAAACCTTAATTGACCACATGGTCAAAAGTACCTCCATTATTTTATTGGTTTTAAAGCTAAATTTTTTTGTTGTATATTATCTATTTATGAAACTGAAAAAAATTATGTATAATTTTCTATTTGTTTTGTTATTTTGATGATTACTAAAAATTGAATATAATTTTGACAAAAAAAATTGAATATAACATGTGATGATTAAGAACAATTAATAAACCAAATCAAATACATTTTCAATGTATAAGAACAAATTGGGTCTATAGCTCAGTGGTAGAGCAATTGACTGCAGATCAATAGGTCACCGGTTCGAACCCGGTTGGGCCCTTTCTTTTAAAAATATTGCCAATAAAACATTATATAAGAGTTTTAAATATGTAATACATTTAGTAGCATTTATTTTAAACACGTCTTCCATTTTAGGGGCTTTCTTGCGCCCGTTCACAATTTTAAACAACCACTTTTTTAATATTTTATATTCCATCCGTTTTCTAAAGATTGTCATTATTTTTTTTTCACAAATAGTATTGTTTTATGTTTTCAGTACATAATTTTGATTAAAAATCAGTTTTGATCTTACATTTACATGTATTTAGAGCAACTAATAAAATAAATAAAATACATTTTGAATATATTAGAACAAATTGGGTCCATAGCTCAATGGTAGAGCAATTGACTGCAGATCAATAGGTCACCGGTTCGAACCCGGTTGGGCCCTTTCTTTTATAAAAATCTTGCCAATAAAACATTATATAAGAGTTTTAAATAGGTAATATATTTAGTAGCATTTATTTTAAACACGTCTTCCATTTTATGGGTTTTCTTGCGCCCTTTCACAATTTTAAACTGCCACGTTCTTAATATTTTATACTCCATCCATTTTCTAAAAAGTGTCATTATATTATTTTCGTTTCACAAATAGTATCGTTTATGTTTTGAGTACATAATTTTGATTAAAAATTAGTTTTGATCTTACATTTAAATGTATTTAGAGCAACTAATAAAATACATTTGAATATATTAGAGCAAATTTGGTCCATAGCTCAGTGGTAGAGCAATTGACTGCAGATTAATAGGTCACCGGTTCGAAACCGGTTGGGCCCTATGTTTTTTAAAAGAATTACCAATTTTTTAATAAAACCTTTCATTATATAATAGATATGCATTTAACCTCTTCAACTGTCAATGAATTAATCTTTCTACTTGACTATTTCAACCAAGGGTTTGTTTTTCCAAATAAGGTTTTTTGGGTAAATTTCTCAAATGATTTTCAACTTAAAACTAGTCTTCGATTTCTTTTTTTTTGGGGGGTCGGGGGCTGAAAATGGTGAAATTGTGGCATTTTTTACCATTGTGGCATTTTTTGGATGTCGAACGACTAACTATCAACTCGGGTGTCACAAAAATCGTGTTTTAATATATTAGATTTCTTTTATATTATATGAATTTTTTCGGGGGTCATTTTTACATCTTTTTGACTGTTTTTTCATATTGCAAACAATTGATCTTAACCCTTCACAACTTATTATTCTAATTCTTAATCATTTTTTGTAGAGAACATTTTTCTGGACGACTTTACCACAAATAGTTCTACATGCACTACAATGATCTACGATAAACAGTTCTATACAACGTTTTCGATAAATAATTTTACCTTAATAAACAAGTCTACAACGAATGGATTTCATTACATTTAAAATTAAGAACTAAGATTGATACTTAAACTACGAATAGAAACAATACAACGGTCAGTGGCGGAGGTAGAGCATTGGGAAGGGGATCACTTGACCCACACAAATTTTAAAAACATAATGTAGTTTATATTAAATATTTTAAATTAATGGGCAATTCTCATGGATACCATTTAATCAAGTTTTCCTTCCAAAGATATCACATTTTAAAAAAATTTCCAGTCATACCACTAATGACTGGTAAAATGACTAAAATATCCTTACTTTTTTAATTAGGTTTTATCTGATTAAGAAAAGAAAAAAAACAAAAGAAAAAGTGTGTTCTCTTCTCCGATCTCGCCGTCTCTTCTTCGACGATCTCGTCGATCTCACCGTCTCATCTTCCTCTCGATCTCTCTGACGTCTCCATATCCGATCTCACCATCTCTCCGACGTCGATCTATGCGTCGTCGATTTCTCCACCATATCGTCGATCTCTCCACTATCGCTTGTCAATTATTTTGGTTTTAAAACTTGTCAATTATTTTGGTTTTTTGTTGTTGTTAGAGTTTGATTATGAGAGTGGCTTGTTCTGTTAGGATTTAGTGGCTCAAAGTAATCACTTTAAGAGCATAAACCTGAACAAACCAAGCTTAGAAGTCTTTGATGTTATAAAACCGAGACTCACACCAAAACAGAGAATATGACACATGAAAACAGAGCTTGAAACAGAGTAAAAGAGATTGAGAGAAAGGGAGAAAAAAAAATGGGAGCACACACAAGATTTAAGGAGTTCACGCCCATTAACAAGGGTCGCTACATCTCCCTGAGACTCATGCTCGGAATCCACTAGAAACGGATAGAGATTACAATAGGTTAGATTAGTGTTTCACCCTAATACCCTTCACTAGTACTTAGAGCACACTCAATCTACACCTATATCCTAGAGAAACAAGAACAAGGTTATGCTAATACAAGTTTCTCTCTTATCTCTATCATCTATGTGTGTCGGCTCAACTCTCTCTCACGTCTTTAGCTTCTCTTTATAGTGATGACCACATGAAACCTAAAAGCATCTTACCAAACGCCAAATTAGCTTCCTTTAGATGCGTTTGCGTTTTCTAATCTTGAGACAAACACTCCCTTTGCTTTTGAATCCACAACATGACAAAAGTAAGAGGCTCCACCTTGTGGTCCCAAAAGTAACTCAACCTAAACTTAACTTGATTTCTTGAGAAGCAAGTTCTCATCTTCACATGTTCGAATCTAGGTTTAGAAGGATTAATTGATGTAGTGATCTAATTTTAGTGAATTATTGTTACATGAACAAAATCTGGGTTTCAAATGATGAATTGATGGAGTTTTAGTGAATGAACTTGTGAAATTTGGGTTTAGAAGAAGGAATTAATGGAATTTGGTATGTTGTGGTTGCTTACTTTTAACTATGACTTGATATGGATATAGCTTTATGTGCGCTTATTGATGTTGGTGTATTTAGAAAAAATCGTAGGATCAGATTATCTTATGTTTGACTTCTCATAATGGTTTTGTGTATTGGTTCAGGAGTATATTATAACATAAGGGAGCAAGTGCTAGATGCGTAGAAGGACTCATATCTCTTCTTGCTGTGGAGAGTTTGTATGTGATTGTTGTAGTTGATTTATTTCTTTATCAGTTGATAAACAACAAAGAATTACTAGGTGACTTTTATGTTCGTTGTACTTGTAATGTTTGCTTATCAATGGGGGAAAGCTAATAGTTTTCTTATTTGCGAGAGATTTGTGGAAACACATATGCTAAAATGTTACTAACGTTATAAACTTAGAGGCATCAGAGAACGTAAATCCATATTGTCATTTGTCATCTTTTTGTTTCTTAATATTTTTATGTTGCTTGATAATTTAGGGATGCCTTCCTAAACATGTAAGAATTCTTCTGAAATAAAATTTTTGGAAACTTTCATAATGTTTTAGGAATGATTCGTATATATTCAGGAAAATCTTCCGAATTTGGATGGCTTTCCTAAATTGGCAGGACACTTTCCTAAATATTTACATAACACTAAATTAGTCTAGCTACCTAGGTTAACAAGATACTCAGCAACCCAAAATAACCAGATTCTTATTCAAAATAACCTATAATGTATAAAAATGTTAACCAATTGCAAACGATACCCAATTATACTATGAAAAAGAATCATCATGCATGTATCCTCTTTGAATGAATGACGCTACCGACAATTTTTTTAAAAAAAAATTTGCATTTGTTCTCTCCTATTCTGAATGAAAAGAAATTAAGTATTGAAAAGAGAAGTAAGTGGAGCTAAAACAAACGTAACATACGTTTTAGGAAGGCTTTCCTAAATGTTAAGCATTGATTCCTAACAAATGAATAATGCTTCCTATATTTGTATTTCGGAAGGCATTATGATGAATTCGGAAGACTTTCTATTATGTCTTCTGCCATTTCTCAGTGACTTCCATTTGTTCTGGACTATTTAGGAAGGTCTTCATAAACATGCAATAATCATTCCTAAATAAATATTTAGGAAGGTTTTATGATTTTGTAGGAATGATTAGTCCATATATAGGAAGAATTTCCTAAATAGTCAAGAAACAGAGAGTTTGACTATTTCTTTTATAAATCCATGTGAATTTGATTTTATTCATTTTGCAAGTGAAGGTAACATGCATCCTACTAACAGTTGATGAAGATGAGGAAGGTTTAATACCACTAGAAGATGTTGTAGATGCGGAGGTCGATGAGATGGTTATCTTGATAAAACAAGATAATAGAATCAATCAGTAAGATTGGAACCATGGATCAATTAACATAGGTGATGCAATGGATTGGGTTACAATCACTACAAGAAAACATGGATTTTGCGACTGCACTATTAGTCGCAATGTAGTCGCTAAATCACGATTTACGACTATTTTACGACTACGTAGTGTAGTTGTAAATCCATAGTCGCTGATTACAGTAGTCGTAAATATAGTCGCTAATTTACGACTATATTTACGACTATTTTATGTAGTCGTAACATAGAAGCTTAATTTTACGACTATCTTACGACAAATTTACGATTAATTTGCATGAACACAGGTGATTTTGTTGGAGTCGTAGTATAGTCGTAAAAATTAGCGACTACTTTACGACTACGGTACGACTATTTTACGACTATTTGGCGGCTATTATTAGTATTTTAATTTGTATTAGCAATTTTATTGTGATTGGTTGTATTTAAATTACAATTTACTAGGATTATTGTTTTCGAAAATTTAAAATATTAAAAAGAAAAATGTCATATTTTATTATATTATATGAAACCATGATACAAAAATCCTATATTACAATTCAAAGTACATAACTAAAATAATACAATTCATGCATTTACATGTGTGTAAATTCTCTACTCTTAGACTTCAATCTTGAAAAATTCTTCAATTTCGTCAACAAAATGTCGAGAGACGCGGCAAGATCTTTTGACATCGTTGGTGATTACAAGCAGCAAGTTCTGCACACACGCACAAAACATATCTCCTTTAAGATGTAAGTATACACGACTCATTGGAAAAGTTTACTACGATTACATGAGGACAAACCTTCAACTGTGTCGTTAGTAATTCTGATCGCATCCGCCTGGAAATTGTAGTATACCTAACATAAAAAAGGTAAATCTGTGAAATGAAGAGTCTGGAACACATAAAACTTGTCAAAGACAAGAACATAAGAAACAAAGACAAGAGATTCATGTATTTAAAGTGAGGAATCTCATAGCAAACTAACCCTTAAATCTCATAGCAAAACATGTTTACAAAACATCCAAAATTAAACCGAGACTAATGTAGAACATGTATGAAGAAGCACTGTTGTGGACGCCATTCAGGTCTTGGTCTCCTAAAAGCCACAAGTACATTGGAATCATACAGCCCTTTATCCCATGATACATCAAGCTTCTTGCTTCCTCCAAACAAATTTGGATGTTTGATACAGAGGCTACAACCAACAGACCCAAATGATCTTAGCGTTTCAGTTCTGCGGATTATACGATTATCAACCGTAAATTGTAGCATTAGTCACAGAAACTTGCCTGCCAATAACTAGAGAAAGAGGACTGCTAGTGTCCCTGTAAGCTACAGTTCAACAAAGAAATCATTGAATTAATTTTCTAATGTCATTAAGTAGTATAAACCTTGGTTGATTAGTTTCAGTTTCTCTAAAATCCTATGCGACAATTATGCATCCTATTAACCAAAGAGGTCTCAATCTTGTGATTATGTTTTAAACTTAACACAGTTGAGGAAGAATCAAAATGTGTACCTTCAAACAATAAACAGCAAGACGCTTTCTACTTGTCGCATTATCGCTGTGGAGATTGGTTATTATAGAGTGGTGAAAATCTTTCTGAAGAAGACATTGCAGTCAAGTCAGGTACACAGTTAAACAAAAACAAGAAAATAACTTGAAAAGTTTTAAGTACAATGATGGTTATGTTTCAAGTTTCAACTGCTATGAAAGATGAGACAGAGTTGAGCGAAACATGATAAAATTCATTCTAGGTCCATGGGGTTACCTGAGACCATTTGAGCAGAGTAAAAGCTTTGATTGATCACCGGAGAAGCTCCAAATGATGAAGAATCCTAGTAAGGATTTCACAAAGTAATATATGGCACTCTAATGAGTCATTGATTTGCAACAATTCACAACATATTGCAATCTTATAAACAAACACATACAAAATTCAACAAAGACGGTTATTTATTAACAACTAATCAACAAACAAAAACTGAAATTAGTTTACTTCAAAATTCACCAATTTGTTTGAACATTTCAGGATTCAGTTAAATCCCCTAAACAAAAACGGAATCATTAACGTTCAAACAAGCAAAAATCAGAATCATAAACCTCCAGATCTCTCCGTTAAACCATTACAATCACTAGATCATCTCAAAATCACACTAAGTTAAGAAAATAATTATCACAGAAACAGAATTCGAGAATCAAAACAACTAAAATCACTCAAGCAACTAAAAAATTTAATTGGATCCCTTTTCTAACTCAATCACAAACCAAACCCAGAACAGATCAAATAAAAAGCAACAACAAAAAATGATGTCTCGCAGAGAAAAGAACTTACCATGTTGTCTCGCGGTCTGGGATGGGATGTTCTGAGAACTACGTATTTTCCTCTCGTGTCAGAGGCTGAGGCGCTCAGATCGCATTCGAGCAGAAGTTTGAGCAGCAGCAGAAGCTTGAGCAGCACCAGCGTCTGATCTATCGGCGGCGTTTGTTTTCCGACCATCAGTTCCTTTACCCCTTCTCCCTCGAGAGTTTCTTCTTTTTAGAGTCACTGGAAGAGAGTTAAACAGAGAAAGAACGAAATAGATTCGTGAATTGAGATTGAGAGAAGTAAAGAACAGAAGAGACGATCGAGAGAGAAGAGAGAATTTTAGGGTTTAGAGATGAGAGGCGACCGAGAGAGAGAGAAAGGAAATAATTTTAGCTTTATGTTTGGGTTCTGAATAATTAGTGTGTTTTGGGTTTTGGAGCCCAATTATTTTTTCATTTGGAGCCCAAAATTTCGTCAACTGGAGCCAATTTTTTGAAATTTTAGCTCTTGGAGCTCAAATTTTGGTCTGCAAAATTAATTTTTATTGGCTAACGATTCACAAATTACAACTCCTTTGTGACACTATTTTCAGTCACAAATCTAAACCCTAAATCCTAAACTATTATATGCACAAATCTAGATATAAGAGTTTCTAATACATTTTTTTATGTATGTACTAAGTGTTTGCTTTATTATATTTCTCAAAACTATGGAAAAGACATATTATTTTGTAAAACATTAGATTTGGACTTAACTTAGATTATAATCAAAGTACTTATCAAATTACTTGTTAGGGTTCCTTTGTCATGAAGTTGAAAATATACTTTCTCGCATTTAAACTTTATACATGCTTTATATATGATAAGAATAAGTGTTACTAGTATTTCAAAGCTATGTAGTATGTAAAATAATTTGTTGTATTTTCTTTCTTTTTTAATTGAGATATAAAACAAACAAGTGTGTTACTCTATAGTCTATACCCTAAATCAAAAACATTCATTATTTTTATATTGTTAATAAAACTACAACCCTATATCCTATACCCTAAACCCCAAATTCACCAATGAAGTCGTTCCAACTTCCAAAATTATGACGGCTATGACTCACCATTCGTTCCAACATCTGAAACTGTTCTTTGTACTTTAAGTCCCAATTCAAGGTATCAAGTCAATAGTCAACCTATGTTCAATATTTCTTTCTCTAATTACACTTAATGCCGAATCAAGTTTTGGTGTGTTTTGGTTAGTTAATTAACTTACTACTGAACCAAACACAATTCATTAATTATTTAAAAACCATACGGTCTAAACTCAATAAACCAAACGGTCTAAACTTCAAATCACACTTTATTTATCCCTCAAATTTAAATCCTATATCAAAAGTTAGTCTTTGAAACACTAATGTTGTAAATTGTTTTCTTAATTGAAATATTAGGAAAAATATCTTACAAGTGTGAAACCCTATACCCTAAACAAAACATTCACTAATCCATAAATATTTAAAACTATAAAACTTATGTATTTATGAAACAATAATTTATATTGTTAATAGACCTTGAAAAGTAGTATGACATATCTTTATACCCTATACTCTAAACCCCAAACCTCATACCTAAACTATGTTTTTTTCTCATACATTACGACTGTTTTACGACTCGCCGTTTCAGTCGCATATTAGTCGCCAAATTAGCGACTATGTTACGACCAGCACCGGAATCGCATTTTAGTCGCCTATTTGGCGACTAATTATCGACTATTTTCTCCATGTGACATTTAGTCATAAATTAGTCGCTAATTTACGACCACTTTTACGACTACTTTTTGTAGTCGCATTACACCAACTAATATACGACTAAATTTGTGTAGACGTAACATAGTCACTTAGCAGTAGCTACTTAGTCGCCAAATTTACGACTACAGATTTAGTCGCCAAATGTAGACGTAAAAAGCATGTTTTCTTGTAGTGAATCCTATTAGAGTTTTCTCAAACAAAACCCTAAACCCACCCCCTTACCCCCTACGCCCTAAAACTATACCCTAATTTGGAATAATTAACCCAAACCAAAAAACTTAAAGAGTTTTATTTTTCTCAAACAAAATCCTAAACCCACCCCTAACCCCTAAAACTATACCCTAATTTGGAATAGTTAACCCAAACCAAAAAACTTAAAGAGTTTTATTTTTTCTCAAACAAAACCCTAAACCCGCCCCCTACCCCTAAAACTATACCCTAATTTGGGAATAGTTAACCCAAACCCAAAAACTTAAAGTATTCTATTTTCTACTATTTTATTCGGAAGGCTTTCATTTGATTTTAGGAAGCCCTTCTCAATTATGTAAACTACTTATTGTTCACCATTCAAAATTCAAAAAGTAAACCTCAAAAAACAAAACAAAAACCCCTAAATCACCCCATACCCCCTAACCCCTAAAACTATACTCTAATTTGGGAATAGTTAACCCAAATCCAAATTTTAAACGTCCACTAAATAAGTTAGGAAGATCTTACTAAACGTGCAGTAACCCATCCTAAATAAAATTTAGGAAGCATTTATATAAATTTAGGAACGATTTCTACTTATTCAGGAAGGCTTGCCTAAAACACGCAACAGACAGAGACAAAGACTTTGGTAAAGCTTGTAACCTACAAGCACCTGATGAATTACACAAAGATACAAATAGTTCACTCCATATACAGTTGCCACTTAAAAGTAAAATCCACAACTTAATCAACATAAAAAGTAGTAAAGGTGTATCCATAAAAAATGTAACCATTTGCAAGTAGTAATAAATTGAATCGCTTTTGGAAAATGAATCACTCTTCATATCTCTCTCTTGTGTACTCCTCTTCATATGCAACAATTTCGACAAGTTCTTTCAATGTAATGTTGGGAATGTCCTGAAATCACACTTGTAATCACTCCAGTGATAGTTGTAATGTCGAGATTAGACATTCATATGATACTAGGTGATCATGACGTTTTGCTAGAAACCTCTGATGATCTATGAGTTATGAACTCATTGCTAGTATTATATGATCCTACAGGGTCACACACCTAAGAAAATAGGATGCGCTTTATATGGGAATAATCATTAATGTAATGATCCAAATGATGTGTATTTGATACACATTATTTTAGTGTTTTAAAGAGTGTGTCGATCGACACACATGGGTTGTGTCGATCGACACGAGTTAAATCCGAAATAGGGATTTTGGTTTAACGACTTAATTAATTCTGACTCGGTTCAGGATAATTAGGTTTTTCTCCAGGGCCCATATATATAGAGATATGAGGCACGACCTGGATAAAAGAAAAAGAAAAAAATCTTTCTGATAGCCGTCACTCTGAAACACTAAATCCCTAAAGAGATCTGATCACCGGTTCTAGCATTCCGGCGGATTCCTATTTGTGTGCGTGTGGACTATCCGTAGAGGCATAGCGTTTGACGTGCTCGTAATCTCGATTCCCTGCTAATTCCGCTGCAAACTCCAGGTATAATCGAGATCCAGTTTTTCAGTTTATTCGTTTAAAAACCCTAGATCCTAGGAAAAGGAACTGTAACGTAGGTGGATTAATAGAGATTAATCTGGGTAACCTAGTACGAATTCCTACAGTGGTATCAGAGACTTAGGGTTTAGCGTATTAATCTGTTGAACAGTAATCAAATTTGATCTAGTTAAATTTGCAAAATCGTTTTGTCATTAAACTGCTCAAATCGCATAAGAACCCTAGTCGTGTCGATCGACACAATGGTTGTGTCGATCGCCACGTCTGTATCTGCCTTGCATACGATGAACCGGTTCAATTGGATTGAATCGGTTATCGCGCTTGGTTAACAAATCAATTAAACCGGTTAATTTCGGTTTATAGCGATTTGGTTCGTGTCGATCGACACAAATGTTGTGTCGCTCGACAGAGACCAGAATCGACCCGGTTCAATTGGATTGACCGGTTATCGATCCGGTTCAATTGGATTGACCGGTTATCGCAAAATTGATTTGGTTTGGTTCGTGTCGATTGACACAAATGTTGTGTCGCTCGACAGAGACCAAAACCGACCCGGTTCAATTAGATTGACCGGTTATCGATCCGGTTCAATTAGATTGACCGGTTATCGAAGATTGAATCTGGTTTGGTCATGTCGATCGACACAAATGTTGCGTCGATCGGCACAGACCGGTTATTGGAATTTTGTGTCGGTTATCGAATCCGGTTCAATTGGATTGATCGGTTTTCGATGAACTGTAACAGAAGAGTAAGTGTCGATCGACACTAAGGTAGTGTCGATCGACAGCTTATGCAGATTGATGGTTAGTGAACTTGAAATCGAATAACCGAACCGGATTTAATGAGATTGGGTTCCTGAATGCATATATGATATGTATTGAGGATTAAATGTTCAGTTCCTCGAATAAATATCAAGTGTTCTGGATGTCTTCCCGATCTTGTCAGCTGTCAAGGCTCTTTTCATTGCGCGATAGGCTTGCAGTGCAAGGTATCTGCAGTGACATGAGTGAGGCAGTAGGTAATTGAGTTGATGGGCTTGCAGTGCATGGCATCAACTATTACATGACAGAAGAGATTGGTTTGCTTGAATGGGCTATCAGAAGTTCTGGGCCCAGAGACATCAGGTGGTTAGAACATAAGATGTCTTATCCACAACCAAGAGTCATATTGGATATGATTAGCAAAGAGTTGCTTACCTGTATAGCTAAGATTTGAGTAACAGCCAGTGGCTTGCTCGGGTTTTAGTGAAACATGGATCTTGGATCATTATATTCTTTTGAGGAAATATAGTTTGAATATAATGCGAGTTTTCTTAATTGTTAAGTTTACTTTTTTGTTGAATATCATAACTAACCCTCTACCTCTTTTGTTTCAGTTATGTCAAGCTCTAACAACACTTTCTCCATAAGATCCGTCCTTGAGAAGGACAAGTTGAAAGGATCTAATTTTCTTGAATGGTATCGGAATCTGAGAATTGTTCTCAGACAGGAGAAAAAGGAATATGTCCTTGATAAAGTTCTCCCTGAGAAGTACCGTTCCAATGCTTCACAGACAGAAAAGAATGCTTGGGATAAGCATTCTAATGATGTGGTCGATGTGACTTGTCTGATGCTGGAGCAATATGAGAACGTGGCGTCGCCCATCGAGATAATCACTAGCCTGAAAGCTATGTTTCAGGAGCAAGCTCGAACTGAGAGATACCAGACGGTTAAATCTCTAGTTGAGTGCAAGCTGCCAAGTGATGCTCCAGTGAGTCCCCACGTCATCAAGATGATGGGTTATATTGATAACTTGGGGAAACTGGACTGTCCCATTAGCCAAGAGTTGGCTACTGACATCATACTACAGTCACTGCCGCCAAGCTATAATACGTTCATTATGAACTATAATATGAATAGCTTGACGAAGACGTTGACTGAGTTACATGGCATGCTCAAGACAGCTGAGCCAAACATCAAGAAGGGTGCCCCAAATGTGCTTATGGTACAAGGGGGAAATAAGTTTAAGAAACCCGACAAAGGCAAGGGAAAGGGCAGGAGCGTCCAGGTTATGAACCAGGACAAACCTGCGCCGACTCCTAAGCCAAAGGCTGGCCCTTCTGGTGCTGATAAATTTCATTTCTGTAATGAGCCGGGGCATTGGAAAAGAAATTGCAACAAATTCCTGGAAGGTTTGAAGAACAAAAAGAAGACGTACGAGACGACTTCTCCAGGTATTTATGTTATTGAAGTAAATGTTACATCTACAGGTTCTACCTCATGGGTATTAGATACCGGTTGTGGTGCTCACATTTGTATTAATGTGCAGGCACTAAGCAATAGTAGGACGCTGAAGAAAGGGCAAGTGGAGCTGCGAGTCGGGAATGGAGCAAAGGTTGCTGCGTTGGCCGTGGGCACTTATCATTTGTCTTTGCCTTCGGGTTTGGTTTTAGAATTAAACAATTGCTATTATGTACCTGCGATAAGCAGAAACATCATTTCTGTTTCCTGTTTGGATTTAGAAGGATTTGATTTTGCTATTAAGAATAAATGTTGTTCTTTCAATCGTGATGGTATGTTTTATGGTAGCGGCCCATTAGAGAATGGGCTTTACGTTTTAAACCAATCAATGCCCGTATATAACATAAATGCTAAGCGGTTTAAGTCCAATGACGAAAACCCAACTTTTCTCTGGCACTGTCGTTTGGGTCACATAAATGAGAAACGCATACAGAAGCTCCATAGTGATGGACTTTTAGGCTCATTTGATTATGAATCATGTGAGAAATGTGAATCTTGTTTGATGGACAAAATGGCAAGGGCCCCTTTCAACAAACCAAATGAAAGGGCCAGTGACTTATTGGGCCTTGTACATACAGATGTATGCGGCCCGATGAGCACAAGTGCTAGAGGAAACTATCAATACTTCATTACCTTTACTGATGATTTCAGTAGGTATGGCTATGTCTATCTAATGAGACACAAGTCGGAATCCTTTGAGAAATTTAAGGAGTTCCAGAATGAAGTAGAGAACCAACTTGGCAAAAGTATTAAAGCTCTTCGATCAGATCGTGGAGGAGAATACTTAAGTCAAGAGTTCAGTGATCATCTGAGAGAGTGTGGAATTGTTTCACAGCTCACTCCTCCTGGAACACCCCAATGGAATGGAGTTTCTGAGAGGAGGAATCGGACCCTATTGGATATGGTTCGATCAATGATGAGTCACACAGACCTTCCATTATCCTTTTGGGGATACGCTCTAGAAACGTCTGCGTTTACACTAAACAGAGTCCCATCAAAATCAGTTGCGAAGACACCACATGAGATGTGGACTGGAAATGTTCCAAGTTTGTCTTTTCTGAAAATTTGGGGTTGTGAAGCTTATGTAAAACGTTTAATATCCGATAAGCTTGCACCCAAATCTGATAAGTGCTTTTTCGTTGGTTATCCTAAGGAAACCAAGGCGTACTACTTCTACAACCGTTCTGAGAACAAAGTGTTTGTTGCTCGGGATTGTACTTTCCTGGAGAGAGAGTTTCTTCACAAGAAGAATAGTGGGAGTAAAGTACTACTCGAAGAAGTTCGAGAATCACAGGAACCTGCTCAACCTTATCAGGAAGAGCAGCAGGTGGAACCACAAGGTGTTGTGGAACCTGAACCACAAGGAGTTGTGGAACTTGCGCCTGTGATGCCTGAAGTTCGTAGATCCGGAAAAATTCGTCACGAACCCGAGAGATACTACGGTCTTCTCGTGAACGACTGTCATGACTTGTTGATCATTGACAGTGACGAGCCTACAAATTTCGAAGAAGCGATGTTGGGCTCTGACTCCGAAAAGTGGCTTGGAGCCGCTAGATCCGAAATGGGATCCATGTCAGAAAACCAAGTATGGTCCTTGGTAGATTTACCCGATGGTGTAAGACCCATTGAGTGTAAATGGATCTTCAAAAGGAAGATTGACGTGGATGGGAATATTCAGATATTCAAAGCTAGATTAGTGGCTAAAGGTTTCAAGCAAATTCATGGTATTGACTATGATGAGACCTATTCCCCAGTCGCTATGCTTAAATCCATTCGGATACTCCTAGCAACTGCCGCTTATTATGATTATGAGATTTGGCAGATGGATGTGAAAACAGCTTTCCTTAACGGAATTCTGGAAGAGGATGTGTATATGACACAACCTGAAGGTTTCACTGATCCTAAGAATGCTGGGAAAGTATGCAAGCTTCATCGATCCATTTATGGATTGAAGCAAGCATCAAGGAGTTGGAATCTTCGTTTTGATGAAGCAGTCAAAAAGTTTGACTTTATCAAGAACGAAGAAGAACCATGTGTATACAAGAAGACTAGTGGGAGCGGAGTTGCATTTCTCGTACTGTGTGTAGATGACATACTTCTTCTCGGAAATGACGTTCCATTGCTTCAGTCTGTCAAGACTTGGCTTGGAAGTTGTTTTTCCATGAAAGACATGGGTGAAGCCGCGTACATTCTTGGAATTAGAATCTATAGAGACAGATTAAATAGGCGAATTGGATTGCGTCAGGATACTTATATTGATAAGGTATTACACAGATTCAATATGTAAAATTCCAAGAAGGGCTTCACGCCTATGTTGCATGGCGTTATTCTTAGCAAGAAGCAGTGTCCTTCGACACAAGATGAGCGGAAACGAATGAATAGGTTTCCTTATGCTTCGGCAATAGGATCTATAATGTATGCCATGCTCTGTACTCGTCCAGATGTTGCTTGTGCCTTAAGCATGACGAGTAGATACCAATCTGATCCAGGTGAGTGTCACTGGACAGCAGTCAAGAATATCCTCAAGTATTTGAGAAATACTAAGGATAAGTTCTTGGTATATGGAGGAGGTGATGAGCTAGTCATAAGTGGATTCACGGATGCAAGTTTTCAGACGGACATAGACGATTTCCGGTCTCAGTCTGGTTATGTCTTTTGTCTGAATGGCGGTGCAGTAAGTTGGAAAAGTTCCAAGCAGAGCACTGTAGCTGATTCCACTACTGAGGCTGAATACATTGCCGCTTCGGAAGCAGCAAAGGAAGCTGTTTGGATCAAGAAGTTCGTGTCTGAACTCGGTGTGATTCCTAGTATCTTGGAGCCTGTAGCATTGTTTTGTGATAACAATGGAGCAATTGCTCAGGCAAAGGAACCAAGATCTCACCAGAAATCCAAATACATAGAGAGGAGATATCACTTGATTCGTGATATAATTGATAGAGGAGACGTGAAGATCAGTCGAGTTCCCATGGATGAGAATGTCGCTGATCCTCTGACCAAGCCCCTCCCAAGACCTAAGCATGACAGTCATACGGCTGCTATAGGACTGAAGGAAATTAAGATGTGATCTTGATTTTAGTGGGAGTTGTCTTGTTTTTGGTTAGGTTTTAATGTTCTTGTAATCACACTTTGATTATTTTAATGAAATATGATTTCGGTATTATTTAACTGTGTTTTTAAATAATGAGTCCCAAAGTAATTTATGACATTCTATAGGTCATCAAGTTGAGGACTTGATCATGAAACCCTATGAGAATTAAATGACATAGATTATATTTGTCCCTGGTCGAGGTTGTTAATGTGGGACACTAACAACCGCGTGAGACTAGCATGTGAGGTGACTGATGACTAAGTTTCATGGAGTCATTAATAAGAGTATTAAAGTCAATCACATAGATATATATTGGAGAACATATGATCGGACATGACCCGCTAATGAGAACTCTACAGGAAATTAAGTGTCATGAGAGATTCTCATAACGACTATAGAGTATAGTCCTTAGACCTGAGTTCATCATGATTTCTTACATATGAATTGGTCCGCTTTGACAATGTCAAACGTTATCCGTTACAGGTGACAATAAAGGCATTGATTGGGCGTATCGTGAAGTGTGTGAAGGAACAGGGATGGAACAAGATGGGATTTGTCCCTCCTGGAAAACGGGAGATAAATATCTCAGGGCCCATCGAAGATTTGATACTGAGGAATGTGTGGCCGCACTCGAACGAGCTGAATGTCAGTCGTTTGTATTGTCAGTATAAATCGGAGTTCGATGAACATGATTTTGGTTGAATAAGGATGACACGGTACTTGCCTTATGCCATATCGAGATATAGCGACAAAGGGATTATTGGAATAGTTGATTCCAGTACAAGTGGGAGATTGTTGGAAATGTCCTGAAATCACACTTGTAATCACTCCAGTGATAGTTGTAATGTCGAGATTAGACATTCATATGATACTAGGTGATCATGACGTTTTGCTAGAAACCTCTGATGATCTATGAGTTATGAACTCATTGCTAGTACTATATGATCCTACAGGGTCACACACCTAAGCAAATATGATGCGCTTTATATGGGAATAATCATTAATGTAATGATCCAAATGATGTGTATTTGATACACATTATTTTAGTGTTTTAAAGAGTGTGTCGATCGACACACATGGGTTGTGTCGATCGACACACATGGGTTGTGTCGATCGACACGAGTTAAATCCGAAATAGGGATTTCGGTTTAACGACTTAATTAATTCTGACTCGGTTCAGGATAATTAGGTTTTTCTCCAGGGCCCATATATATAGAGATATGAGGCACGACCTGGATAAAAGAAAAAGAAAAAAATCTTTCTGATAGCCGTCACTCTGAAACACTAAATCCCTAAAGAGATTTGATCACCGGTTCTAGCATTCCGGCGGATTCCTATTTGTGTGCGTGTCGACTATCCGTAGAGGCATAGCGTTTGACGTGCTCGTAATCTCGATTCCCTGCTAATTCCGCTGCAAACTCCAGGTATAATCGAGATCCAGTTTTTCAGTTTATTCGTTTAAAAACCCTAGATCCTAGGAAAAGGAATTGTAACGTAGGTGGATTAATAGAGATTAATCTGGGTAACCTAGTACGAATTCCTACATGTAACAACCACATCAACTTCACAAAGTGAACTTCCTCTTTTATCGTTAGAAAATTACCATCTGAGCATATCATCTTGTTTCCATTGACCACAACACACATATATCTGTACCATTCTCCAATGAAAACAAACAAATCACATCAAAGCCATCACTAAGAAATCTCAGTCGCAACAATCAAATGCTCATTTATAACCAAACCCATCACAAATCTCTTTGCCGTTTATGTCATTTCAAAACTTGAATCCATCATGAAGCACACCAATTATGAAACTAAATCTAGAACATAGTTGTAATCGATTTGGAGCAAAAGGAGAAGAGAACATACCACACCAATTACGAATCTCTTTGTCGTCGTTGATTACAAATCCAGGCGGAGACTCAGTCTTCGATTCTTCACTGATTACTGTATTTCTCTGATTTATCACCGAACCCAATCGATCTTCGATCTATCACCAATATACAATCTCCACTGAAAATGATGAAATCTCTCCGCCGACACGTTCGGAAAGTCTCCGCCGTCACCAATCTCCGCCGTCACCGTCGGAAAGTCTCCGCTGTCACCAATCTCTGCCATCGCGTCGATCTAGATCTCCGGTGTTACCAATCGCTGAGTCGCCGCCGTCAACGTCGAATACAAAACCCAGATTCACGATTAAAATTTCAAAAACCAATTATAATTGTCGTTTTTGTTTTTTTTTTTAATTTAAAATAAGGGCAAAAATGTCATTTTTATAATCACTAATTGTTCTTTTGGAACATAAACTTTTTGGTGGTATCTATGGAACCAAAATTTGTTTTTGTGGGGAATTTCTCTAAATTAATCCTAATCCATCCCTATTAAATATTCATTTAAATATAATTCAAATATATGAATCCTTAAAAATGTTAAATCCAATAAATTTTATAATAAACAATCTTAAAATAAAAATAACTCCACTAAAATATATACTTAATTATATTCATTGGTTAGTTTACTTTGACAGCTTTACAAATTCTTCATTCTTTTCTTTCAATAGTTCTATTCGAACCAAATTGGAGTTAAGAGTTTATGTAGGAATTTCTATCTTTTTGTTTGTTACAATAATTTTGTAAGATTAAAACGGAGACATCGATTGTTTAGCATGTTCATGTCCGGCTCATAACACAAGCAAGTGAAGCCATTGATTAGGATCCCAAAATTTTAAAAGTTATTTTTAGTTACTTTTTACGAAACTTATTATCTTATGTTACTTTAAAAACAATACTTATAAGCTTTTGTGTAATGATAATGTGTCTAAGGCTCTTTTTTCAATGTTTGTGGTTTTTTTTAAAACAAACATGTTAATCAATTGTTTTCTTAAACTAATATCGTCATTTATTTAAGTTGTAATTTAGAACAAAAAATTAGAAACCTAAACGGTGAGTATATTTTTTTATTTAGAATCATTCTCTGATATGCTCTTCTCGCATGAGTTGCAATTGTAATTAAGTAGTTATATTGAGAAAAATGAATTAACTTATTCATATAAGTTATCATTTGAAAAATACAAGCAAAACATATGAAAAATATAAGCAAAACATACGAAAAAACATAAGTGAATTAACATAAACAAATATGTTATTATATAAGTATATTCAAATAAGAGAATTAGCTTATCATATTAAAACCATATAAAAAGAACACTATTTTTAGATTTGCTTGGGAGCATCCAAAAATATTGGACCGCCATTGAGTATGTTTTATACAGTGATAATCGAAATAAATATGAGTAAGCATATATGATGATTATCTATGATGTATATGAGTAAGGTATACATCTTTAAAATGTATATCTATGGTGATTTGTTTTTTTATTGTTCGATAAAAGTATTGCAAATTTTTAAGATCAAAAATTTATTATGACCCCGGCAAATGTTTTTTCCGTCTCCGCCACTGACAACGGTAACCGATGTGAGACTTTAGTCCCTAATATATCTGAATTAAAATTTAACAATATCATAAATATTAATATAACTTGTGTATATGTCAATAAAAAAGGGAAAATACAAATTTGTAATATTTTAGTATTAAATACGTAAGAACAAACAATAATTGGTATTAACTTATTTTAAATTAATTATGTCAAGATATAGTGAGCCTTTTTTTAATGAAGAAAATAATTTTTGTTGTGAAAAAATAAAATAATAGCTTAAAATAAGATTTTGTTTTGTTTTAATAAATAATTACTTGATTTGGCAAAAAGAAATCTAAAGAGAATCTTGGTAAAAGCTAGAATAACGAGTCTTTTAAAATTTCTTCATTGATATCTTTTGTCTTTAAAATATTGTCTTTTCCTGTCTTTTTAAATTAATATTAAGATAAGACTGATTGGTTAAATTTTGTCTTTAAGACAAAAGACATAAGACTTAAGATACTAACATTCGAGGCCTAACCTAATACTAAAAATTAAGAAATAAGATTGATACTTAAACTACGAATAGAAACAAAATAATGTGAACCAAAAAATTGGCTATATACAATCTTTCTCGCCTCATTTTCTGCATTTTTATTCAAAGCATCATCTAACTAAATTACTAAAGTAAGAATTGTTTGAGCAGTTAAGAGATGTTGTAAGTAATGCGCCAAGTTTTTCTGGGCTTAAGAGATGAGAGAAACAAGGCCCAATAAGAAAAGCTGGCCCAACAAACGCAATCGAGACTTGTCGAAGAAGCCTTTCCACTCAATCGTCTTATATTAGATAGAGAGTTTCATTGAGCGCTTCTTTCAATTTCATTTCAGAGTTTCGCCATTTCCCTCCACTCGTAAAGCTCTCCTTTGCTCTCTCTCTCTCTCTCTCTCTCTCTCTCTCGATTTCTCTAGAGTGCCGACGAATCTGTTCCGATAGAGAGCGATGACGACGACAATGGAGCAGCGAAGAAATCAGAATCCTGTTCAACAACAAGACGATGAAGAGATTCATCACGGTCCTTTCCCCGTCGAACAGCTTCAGGTACACTTTCTCTCTCTATGGTTTGTTTCTTTCGTTCTCCGTGCATAAGCTTCACTAGATCTTGGCTTAATCGAAATGGGCTCGGCTTAATTTCGCTAAAGACTTCTGCTTTTACCATTTGTTCGTTCTAGCGATGTGAATCTGAGCCGAGAATTGGGGTTCGCTAGGGTCTATTGAGTGAAAAATAATTAGGGTTTTGTTTGATTCAGATAAAATTAGCTTTTTCTCTTTGGCGTGGAGAATTTCTCTCTTCCTGTGACTCCAATGTCGTATAATCTGTGTGGGTCTTTTTCATATTGATAAAATGGAGATGAATCAGTGCTTTTTTCTGCTTCTTATGGTTAGTCTTTTGGTTATACGCTATTTCAGCTCTTTAATCCTTTTAAACTTCAGGCTGCAGGAATTGCTTCTGTTGATGTAAAGAAGCTTAGGGATGCTGGTCTCTGTACTGTTGAAGGTGTTGCTTATACTCCCAGGAAGGATCTCTTGCAGATTAAAGGAATTAGTGATGCTAAAGTTGACAAGATTGTAGAAGCAGGTTTGTCACATGAGAAACAATATACATTCCTTCTCTGTTAAATGCATTTTCTTATATGTGTTTACCTCTGTGACAGCTTCGAAGCTTGTTCCTTTGGGTTTTACTAGTGCTAGCCAGCTCCACGCTCAACGACAGGAGATCATCCAGATTACATCTGGATCACGAGAGCTCGACAAAGTTCTTGAAGGTTGGTTCTGGTCTTTGGGGTATCTTAAAATGGTTTTTTTTGTTATTATGATCTTACTTTTCTGAACTCGTAACAGGAGGAATTGAAACTGGATCTATCACCGAGTTATATGGAGAGTTCCGCTCTGGAAAGACGCAGTTGTGCCATACACTGTGTGTAACTTGTCAAGTAAGAACTTGTTATCTTATTTCACTCCTTGTTATAGTTGCTTGTTTAGTAGGAATCACATTTTCACAAATCTGAGAAAGATGTTCAAGTTAAGGTTCATGTTTGAATGATTAGCTTCCCATGGATCAAGGAGGTGGAGAGGGAAAGGCGATGTACATCGATGCTGAGGGGACATTCAGGCCACAGAGACTCTTGCAGATAGCTGACAGGTATGTTATCATTGTATCACATGTGAGATCATGATGGTTGTTCTTAACTTAGTATAATCTGGAAGAAATCAATTAAAATGATGCAGGTTTGGACTAAATGGAGCTGATGTACTGGAAAACGTTGCTTATGCTAGGGCGTATAATACTGATCAGCAGTCAAGGCTCTTGCTTGAAGCAGCATCAATGATGATTGAAACAAGGTGTATTTGAGTTTATTTCAGTGTCCAGTTCCATTAAGCCCGTCACGAGAGTTCTAACTGTGAAAGTTATGATGACCCTATTGGCACAGGTTTGCTCTTGTGATTGTCGATAGTGCTACCGCTCTCTACAGGACAGATTTCTCTGGAAGAGGAGAGCTTTCTGCCCGACAAATGCATCTTGCAAAGTTCTTGAGAAGTCTTCAAAAGCTAGCAGATGAGGTAAACATTCAGTACCAACTCTTTCCTTTTGAAAATTGCTCTGAGACACCATCCTGAAGTTTTCTCTTTGCATGTTTGATGGCTCTTCTAGTTCGGTGTGGCTGTGGTTATAACAAACCAAGTAGTTGCGCAAGTAGATGGTTCTGCTCTCTTTGCTGGTCCCCAATTTAAACCGATTGGTGGGAATATCATGGCTCATGCGACCACAACAAGGTCTGTAAACGTTTACATATTCGAATCGTGGTTTCTTCTTTTAAATTCATTGGCTAAGTGTGTTTGTCATGATGTATCATATATAACAGGTTGGCTTTAAGGAAAGGAAGAGCAGAGGAGAGAATCTGCAAAGTGATAAGCTCGCCATGTTTGCCTGAAGCGGAAGCTCGATTTCAAATATCTACAGAAGGTGTAACAGATTGCAAAGACTGATCCTTTTTTTGTACCATGTATTGGCTTCTCTGCATTAGTGTTCTTTGTGATCCATTCACTTGTAATCTCAACAACTCTTTTCTTTTGTTTCTCGTCAGTTGTCACTGTCGATAAAGAAGAGATTGTGTAAGCATATAAGTAAAGAGCAAAAAAAAAGCTTTTGTAAGTAGGTTAGGGCTGGGCATAAAACCCATACCCGATACCCGAACCCGAACCCGACCCAAAAATTAGGGTACGGGTATCGTAAATTACCCGATCGGGTTTCATTTTATTAACATTAGGGTATCCGAATCCGATAGGGTAAAACCTGATACCCGATCGGGTACCTGAATCTATACATACACATACATGATTATGTATTTTAATCACTAAACCTAAGCCTAAAACACTCATTTCATCTTTTTTTTTTGCCTATAAATCATGTGCTTTCGGATTGAAAATTATTATTCTTTTGTTTCCTTTACTTATTGTATGTGTTTATATAGTAGTAAATTTACTACATTTGGGTTGTGTTTTGAAATTTTTTTCCTTTTTTTTACTATCATATCTTGGTGTTTCGTCAATTTTGGCATTTTTAAAGACTTGGTTTTTTGAATAAATTTTTTTTGTTTTAGTATAATCATAAAATACGGATACCTGAACCAATACCTGAAACCCGCTACAACCCGACTCGTACCCGACCTAATTATATGTAATACCCGAATGAGTTTTATATTTTTCAAAACGGATACCCGACGAACATAACTACCCGCCTCGAACCCGAACGGGTACCCGAACGCCCAGCCCTTAGTAGGTTTTACCACTAATGGAAGCTGCTACCTTTTTGGCTCATTTACTTCTTTATTGTAGACTTGTAGTGTGTAATTTTTTCCCAAGTAAAACCATAATCCCTAGCAATTTCAAAAATTAAAAAATGTCTTTGTAATTGAAAATGTGTTACTCTTAAAACAACAAACATAAACACAAAAGTTGGCGTTGAAAGAGCCAAGAGTATTATTTGTTTCAAATATCTATTTTGGAAGTACATTAGTTGGATTTATGTATTGTAAAAGAAAAATATGGCTTGGATCGGCCTGTCAATGGACCGGGTCAGGGACTCGCAACAATATTCAGTTCATTAAAAAAAATCAGCCTCCGAGATTTTATCTACCGGTCTGAAAACCTATAACTTTGATGAGTTACGGAAATCAAATTTATCTGTTTTATGGTTTTACCCTTAAACCTCAAATCATCAATCCCGATAATGGGAAGTGATTTTATTTGTTTGTTAATTGAACGGGAAATGATTAATTTGAGCGGTCGTAAAGTTTGGTAAACCCCCAAATAGAGGCGGAGTTTCCTAAACCATTTTTGTAATTAAGAATGTTTAGTGTTATTTTCGGATATTTTAGAGTTTTGTTGGTTTGCCTTTGTGCTAATTTTATTCCCTCTATATAATTTTGTACCCATTTCTAAAAAAAACGGTCGTTTAGACGGACATATATCACTTATTACTTAGACGTTAGTCTTAAACGTTTTGTTACTAAGCAGAAGTAGACCGTTTTAGACGGTCCTAAGTAGCTGTAGATAAGTCTCTAAACAGTCTTAAGCAATCCTACAAATAACAACGGATATAGTAATCACACTTGACTAAACCGAGATTCTACATTCTTTTACCGGTCAGAATTCAAGTTTTACCATCTCTGCTGATATTTTTTGTTGGCGTCACGAACATCGCTCTCATAAATCCGAACATTGGTTTAAATAATTCGAAGATTTTGGTCATTCATATGGTACTAATTAATAAAAATAAGGATGTCAATGAAAAACTATTTAATGAATGAAAAAAGTAGTCGGAAGTGCAGCTATTCCATTAGAGTCGAGACAGCTGTGAGTATAGCGTCGTCACGGGCATTTATTTTTCCTTTTTTTTCTTTCTGAATTTAAAAATTAAATAAAAAAAGAGAGAAAATTATGGGTTTCTTTCATCTTCTCGATCCAATCTTCTCTCTCTCAAAAGACAAACAAAGAAAACAGCTGAAACATTTCATCATCATCATCTTCTTCTCCTCCTTTTCTCTCTCTACACAATCATAAACCCTTCCTCTCTCTCTCTCTCTCTCTCTCTATATATATATATATATCTCCATATAAGCTTTTCTTCTTTCAAATTTTGTCATCTCTTCTTCTGCGAATCTGAGCTTACGAGCTTTCGAGTCGTGATTGTTTTGATCTCTCTTTCTCCCTCATCGATTCTGTTTCGCATTTGTTCGATTCGAGAGCAGCAAAAGAAGGAATCAGTAGGGAATTTTGTGTATTGTTTTGCGTCGGGTCTGAAGATTTTTTTCTTCGGCTGCTTGTAATTGCGAATCTTCGAGCTTCGATTTTGGTTGCTTGTGAATTTTGGTTCCAGAGAGAAATTTGTAATCTGGATTTTGGAAATTGGTTTATGCTCCGGTGAGAGATTCCGGGCTTTAGATCTGTAATTCAAAATTAGTTGAGAATTAGCGACGAACTTATCGCCATCAATGGAGAATGGAGGCTCTGGAACATCTTCCCTTCATGGCTGTATGCAAGAATTCAAACTCTTCGAGACTCAATCGGTAAATACACAAGTTCCATTTTCAGTATCCTCACTTCCAATGCCATATTCATTGCTTAAGATTGATAATTTTTGTTTTTTTGCTCCAGAATTTCTACATGATTGGTTGGAATGGTAGTGGAGTGTATAGAGTGTTAAAGATAGACCGGTTAGATGCGTCAGAGCTTAATGTTAGCGAGGATTTGACTGCGTATACGAAAAAACAATGTTACGAGTTGCTTAAACGGATACACGAAGGAAATAAGGCGACTGGTGGACTGAAACTTGTCACTCTTTGTTATGGCATCATTGGTATGTGTTTTTTTTTTAGTTTTTGGTGTCAAGTTATGTTTACATGAGAGTAGATGGTTTTGCTTCACAGCTTGTTCTTCCTTTTATGTGTGTTTTCAGGGTTCATTAAGTTTTTGGGACCCTACTACATGCTGCTAATAACTGAAAGAAGAGAGATTGGTGAAATTTGTGGTCACAGTATCTATGAAGTCTCCAAAAGTGAGATTATTTCACTGCAGAATTCTACTGTGGTTTGCAACATTGCAAATTCTAGAGACGAAAACAGGTACTTTGATATGTGTTCTGCTAAATATATGCTTTTTCTTTTTTTGTTTCAAGTCCATTATTGAAGAAAAGTTGTGTATTCTTTTCTGTTTGGTGAAAAGAGAGAGTGCACATCTTTAGTAATTACATCCTTCCACCTTTTTTATGTTTAACCCTTGCGTTTCTTTATATGGTGTTTCCCATTTGATTTGTTGATCAACAGGTACAAGAGGCTCCTGTGTATGGTGGACCTTACAAAAGACTTCTTTTTCAGCTATTCTTACAATATAATGCGAAGTTTCCAGAAGAATATATGCGACCACGAGAGTGGAGGCACTCTCTATAAGAAAATGTTTGTGTGGAATGAGTTTTTGACTCGAGGAATCCGACATCATCTTCGGAATACCGTGTGGACTGTTGCATTGGTGCACGGTTTCTTTAAGCAGGTAAGAATTGTTTTTTTTTTCTCTTTGCACCTCCCTGCAAGAGAAAATAAAGTTTTCCGGAATCAAATGCAAATATTCCTTTCCTATTCTCACAGCAGTAGTCTTCTTTATTTGTGGACCATTTTCTTTTGGACCACCATGTTACTTCTGTAAATCATGTTTGTCTTAGAAATGGTTACGAAGACGTTTTCTATCAGTTTTGATGTTGTTGGTAGTATTAATTCAGATACAGCTATGATGCACTATCATCTATTCTCGAATACTTGGACAGTTTCACAGTACTGTTTAATTCATGGGTGATGAACCTATTTTTGCTGTGCATGTAGACAACTCTTTCTGAAGCTGGACGGAATTTCAAACTCACTATAATCGCTAGGCGTTCTCGCCATAATGCTGGAACAAGGTATCAGATTTCATTCACACTCTATTTTCAGGTCCTGTGGTTAACATGACTATTATAAATCGCTCTGTTTTCTAACAAATAGCAGTAGCCTATAGCTTATGAAGCATACATCGTTAATTTCATAAGAATATATGCACAAGCATTGTGCAATAGTTGTCCATCTCCATGGTTCCTTCCAACATTGTGAAATGTAAATTATACTTTGTATTTGAAGTATTATAACTTGAGATAGTCATTATGCTTCTTTTCTCCTAAACGTCTTTTGCTTTTAGGTACTTGAAACGAGGAATAAACGAAAGTGGCAATGTTGCTAACGATGTCGAAACAGAGCAGATGGTGTCTGAGGACGTTCCTGAAGACTATCCCATGCAAATAAGTTCTATTGTGCAGAATCGTGGCTCAATCCCTCTTTTCTGGTCACAAGAGACCTCAAGAATGAATATTAAGCCAGATATAGTATGTAAGTGTTATTATACTCAACATACTGCTTTGTCTTCTCTCTCTCACTCACTCACTCACTCTTCACTTTGTTTGAAATATCTCAATATCAAATCCAGTGTCAAAAAGGGATCTGAACTATGAGGCAACTAGACTTCACTTTGAGAACCTTGTAGAGCGATATGGAATTCCCATCATTATTTTGAACTTGATCAAGGTGAGTTGGCTAATCTAGCTTGTTATCACATTCTTATCATCTTTCACACGAGAATCATTTCACTTTCCTGGGTACCTTTTTGTAGTGGCAAGTGATGCATTATCTTGCCCTTTATCTAGTTAAGTTACTAATGAAAGGAGAAAGGAGATATTGTAGGTGCATTATAAATGCTCAAACACCTCAAAGCTTTAACTGATGTTTCCTGTTGCTTTTGACATTCAATAGACAAAAGAGAGGAAACCCAGGGAGTCAATTCTCCGGGCAGAGTTTGCTAATGCAATTGACTTTATAAACAAAGATCTTCCTGAAGAAAACCGTATAAGATTCCTCCACTGGGACTTGCACAAACATTTCCAGAGGTATCCCTTCTAAAGTTGCAATTCAGCTGCTTGCAATAATGAATATCTTTAAATACATTTTTAGATAAAACCAGTTTTCTTTCTTTCTTTCAGCAAAACAGCAAATGTTTTGGCACTTCTTGGCAAAGTAGCTTCCTGTGCTTTGATGCTGACAGGTTTCTTTTATGATCAAGTTACACCAGCAACGAAGCTTGAGGGTTATATGAGTTCATCTTCTTCTGAGTAAGCCTTTTTGCTCGAGTCCCTGTAACTTAATTACATACAAATTCTTGCCTGATATATATTTTACGGTCAATTTTCAAAATGAACATTGTCAAAGTAGTTCATGGAATCATTCTTCTAGTTTAGGAGTCTTTTCCTGGTTATCCTCCAGCAAATGTGAATAACTTGTAATTGTCATCAGCTATCCATAAATTGTGTTACTCTTTGAAATTGTAGCATTTAACTTTAACTCGGTAGGAAATGATGTTATTGAAAATTTCTGTTAGACAACTTATTTTCCTGCAGCTACCTAGTTAATGATTACAGTCCCGATGTCTTAAAATTGCAGTCCCGACACGTCTCCACATAATAGTTCTGATGATGATAGTGGGGAATATGAACCCCCCGAGAAGAATTTTCGCCCAAGAAAGAATGCTGCTAATGGTGATTATGATATCAAGCCTGGCAAGCTCCAGAAGGGGGTGCTAAGGACCAATTGTATAGATTGCCTTGATCGTACTAATGTTGCTCAATATGCATATGGTTGGGCTGCTCTAGGGCAACAGCTTCATGCCTTGGGAATTAGAGATGCTCCAACGATTGATCTTGATGATCCTTTGTCTAGTTGTTTAATGGGGTTATATGAGAGAATGGGGGACACACTAGCATATCAGTATGGTGGATCTGCAGCCCACAATAAGGTAAATTTTTTGTTCATTTTCTGTTTCAGTCCTTCCAGGAATTAGATTTATTTGTAATCATCTTCATGGAACTGTCTTATTGGAGGTCGTCTGCTATAGACAGTTAGTTGATACTTAGTGTTGTACTGTTTAAGATGCACAAAGTAGATTCCATTTAGTCTCAGTTGGGAATGACTCAGGACCGGGTCCATGAGATAAATTGTATCCCTTGCCTTTTTTAAGACAAAGCGAAGCTCATGAAAAATCGAACCTGTCATTTCTGCATCCTTGTTTCTCTGTCTAACAGCAGGAATCCTATATGGATGCTGATCAATCATCTGTTATATTTGAGCCTATCTGTTGCTGACACTCGTCAGCTGGCATGCTTATTATTATCTGATTCTTAGGTTAGAAGCAGCATGTACATGAACATGATTGGAAATATTGAAAGGCGTTTTTTTCTTGAACTGTTTGGAATTCATCATTTGTAATGATACTGGTGGAATGAATCTTGTCTATTTTGTGATCTTGATTTTTGGTGTCCAAGAATTACAAGGGACCTATGTTAAGTATATGATTTTAATGTCATATCTCCATCACAATGGTGCCTTAGTATTTTTAATTTCGTGGAAGGTTATCTGATTTTAGTATAGTGTTGAAATTCATTTCTAGTCTGTCTCCTTGTTGTTCTGCATTGAATAATGCTGTTTGGATTTTCTGCAGCGGACTCAATTACCATTATGTTCAATTGTTCACTATTGTTTGGATACACTTTGTTGATTCCTAAGATTCCTTGTGTGTAACAGGTATTTAGTGAGAGAAGAGGCCAGTGGAGAGCAGCAACCCAGTCACAAGAGTTCTTAAGGACTCTGCAACGTTATTACAATAATGCATATATGGATGCGGATAAACAAGATGCCATTAATATGTAAGCTGCTCTCTGTCACTCTCTCTCTCATATATTTCCATGTTACACATGATCTCCCAGAGTCTTACATTAACTCTTTGGGCCTTTGTGACTTTCTATATGCAGATTTCTTGGCACTTTCCAGCCTCAACAAGGGGGGCAGGCAGTTTGGGAGTTGCGTTCAGTTTCCCACTCTAATGGACGGAGTGGAGAGATTAGCATGGGGGAGGATGAAAGGTAATTTTCTGTGACTGCAAACTTAAATTCTAGAGATTCACCAATAATTGGCGTATATAACTTGTTACTGCCATATAGGCAGGCATATGCATATAGAACTTGATGTTTATCCTTAACAAATGTTTGATAGGTTCCGTTTTCTTCTTTAGACATACCTTGATGATTGTATGAGTTATACGGGGTCTAATATCTTACACCTATTTGCAAGCATTATGTGTTCGAACTCCGGAACAAATAGTCTCTTATTTTTCATTATCGCTTCCCCAAAATGTCATTCTCCACCATAATTGCCAATTTATATCCTATGAAATTGTTGACACCCTAACCATATGGATTTATCATATGGTTTGTTAACTGGATCAAACTGTACCTTAATCTGTACTCTCTATTCATTTATGCATTTGTCTCTTCGTCCTATGTATGGATTTTCCATTTTTATCAGCCTTCCACTAGAGGCATAAGACTGCGTTTCGCTACCTCAGGATTATAGTTGTTGATACTATGTTTCCAGGTTTCTTGTGAAAAGGTGCTTATCAGATGGGAATATTCTCCATGAAAGTCACACACCGATGTCTGCAATGAGTAGCAAGCATGAAAGCATATCACATAGAGGTATCGTGTCATCACACCAAGTGACTAATATCATTTCAGAGTCATCACCAGATATGCCAGCTGCTGGTGCTGTATCATTATCAAGGTTTGTCTTTCTTACAGTTTGCTTCTGTGTGCTAGTACATAGTAACACCTCTCTCTCTTGTTGGTCTTGGTATTGAGCTGTAACATCTCTGTAGGTGTACTCCGTCAATGCCTAGCACACATTTTTTTGGAGATGCGCAGAAGTTTCAGTATAATGGTAGCAACTCCAATTACTTGTCCGAGCAGGAAGACATGTCTAGTGTCTCAAATTTTGTTGATGTCGAGTGGCTTTCGTCATCGGAAAATCTATGCGAGAACGATCACTTATACAGGTAAACGCATTGTGCATTAAAGAGATCAGTGTACGAATTTAATCAGTCGATGAAGCCACCGTATCTCGGTATATAGAACCTTAAATTTTTTGTGTCTCTAGAATTTTATTGGCTATCTATCTAAAAATCCAGCTGGTTATTATCCGTCCAAAAATGTTATATTAAGTTTCCAAGTATCCATCTCTGGGTTTTTTTCACCATTGATGACCAATGTAACAATAATAGACATCTTATGAATTATGATTTATGAATGATCAACATTTTTAATCATGGTTTAGTCAGTTTACTACGTATAAGATCTTGCAACTCACACTGCGTTCTTTTGGCAGGCCGTCAGCGCTTACAGATTATTCAACAGCAGAGATGTCATCATCAGAGAATATTGTCAGTGAAGCAAAACAATCAACGCTAGCTATTACTGAGAGTGGATCAAGCAGCAGGAAGGTCAGTATCTTCCAAATTCTATTTTGCATATCTTTCTAGCGAGTTCGTATTACTTAGAACGTTAAAATTAGTATGGAATTGCTCGATTCTGGTCAATCTCTTTATTAGCTAGTAAAAGAAATTTTTCTGGTGAAGTTATTCCAGCGGTGTGATTTCATATGGAATTGTATCATGCATACCACATACCTCACTGCTCTCAGTTTATCTTATTATATTTGGTTACTTCACTTGAACCTTAATCGGATTTATTTCGTTTGGCAGGGAAAGGAAGCTATGGGAACCGAACAGTCTGGACACACGAAGGTCCACGATGACTTTCCTGATAGCTTCACACAATGGGTTTTACACGGAGAAGCACTCTGCCATTGAAGCTCTTTCAACAAGAACATACTTTGGCTTCACCATACTTATGGTCTTATGGACATTTGGGCATTACGGTGCAAACATGGAGAAGGGACTGGTAGAGAGAGATTCACAGTACCAGACTACCAGGAATTTGAAACTTGACGGTGATGATCAAAACGATCAAGAGAGATATAAAACTATTAAGAGGGCAAATACTGCATGGTTGAGAAGTTTGAGTTTGCAGTCTTAGAGAGAGAAGGGAGAATTTCATCTTTGTGGAGAGAAACTTGTGATGATAATAATCTGAGACTTTTGTTAGGGTCTTTCTGTTTTGGTTTGAAGTCTCTTGTAAATATCTGTTTTGATTATTAATCCATCTTGTAAGTTCTTATCCATAGGTTAAAAAAATCCATTTTTTTATCCCCTTTGGACGCTTCAATGCTAGTTTTGATTGCTCTGCGATTTCATTGGTTTTGAAAAGTAATCTCCATATTGTTAATTAACGGATCTTTCAGGACTTGTACTTGTGGTTTTAGAGCTAACTTTCAAATTGTTAGAAGATCTTTCAAGGCTTGTCTTTTGGGTTGTGTTCAGTTATAAATTGTTAAAAGATCATGATCCACACATGGGTTTTTTAAAAGTCAAGCTTTTCTTTGACTTGTGTTGATGATTAATGTTTTGTAATGCGCATCGAAGTCTTAATCAAGAAATATAGTGGAAGTGTGGTGGTCACTGTTAGGAGCAGCAGTGTCTGCACTAATTGCATAGAGGATAAAGAAGAGACATGGTGAAGAAGAGAGGATCAAGAGTGCTTGTGGAAGAGAGGAAAGCTCTGTTGAAATCTTTGTCTGTGAAAGAATTGGAGCTTTCTCTAAAAATCCGATTCCCGACACTTGTGTTACTGCATGTGGTGCTTGCACTCGAACGGTATGTGTTGACCAGCATCAAGTTGCTAATTGGAATGAAATTTGATTTTCCATTAACATTCATAATAATGGAAACTACGGTTAATTAACAGCGTCAAGGTATACCAAAATTTAAATATAATTAATGGTTTTATCACCACTAGAAGTCGTGGGCTAATGTTTAAGCGCATGAGTTGGTCTTGTTGCGCTCCCAGTTCAGACTATGTGGGAAAGGAATGTTTTACGTCATGTTATGAGGTATCAACAAAGGGTGGGAGGATTAAGGCCCAGACTCGAACTCCTCCTAGTTATAAAAAAAAAGCATCATAGAATAAAAAGAGCATTTTTTTTTGAAACAACAAATTTAAGGAGTTTTTTTTTTCTTTTTAACAAAACATGTTAATATCATATATTGAAGGTTACAATTACAAGATAATGCAACCATTTACAATGTTTTTTTTGGCAAAAAAGAAATAAAAAACAACAATAACATATTTAAATTAAAGGAAGAGTACAATATAGAAGTTATCTAATCCAAAAAACCCATTAAGTTACCAAATGTCGTCTTGAATTAATAATGTTCTTAATATCACGATTGATGGCAGTGAAGATTGTGGAGGGAAGGATTGAAATGGAGTTGTGTAGTTGTTTCTCTGCTTCCACACAATAAGACTCAAATTTAATGAGATATTTATTGTCTTTCATTATACTCTGATCTTGTTACCAAAACGTTGATAGTATCTCTGCCACTTTGAGTCTTCTTTCTTATGTAAAAAATATCACTCTACGGATTAATATAGGCTGACTGACTAGTGACTAGAGAGAATTGGGAAATATAGCATGCATAAAAAGTTACAAAAACGGCTTACCAATATTCTCCAAGCAAATACTCCTAATAACTAGTGACTATTGAGACACTGAGACGTTGATTAAGAAATTAAAATTGGAGTTTCTATTAAATATGTTAATTAATGCATTTTACTCGTTGCTTGTCTTGAAGTCGTACCTTTTCCAACTTTATGTTCTTTTTAGTAAAGATTTGTCATTTCCGCTTGGTTTCTTGTTATGTTTCTTCCCAACCGTAATAGCAGCCTCCGCAATCGCTTTAGCTAAACTCTCGAAATCAAAATCAATCAATAGAAAGATTGAAGTAACAAATTTCACACCTTGATAATTCCAACATAACAGGACAAATCATGATATATTGGGCATTAAGAGGAAACATTTGTTCAGAAGCAACTGTAAGATAATCTAACCAAGAGATAAAAAGACTAAATATGAAATAGCTCACTAGGAGCTTTATTGTGCAAGAAAGTAAAGAAAGGAGAAAGCTTTGGTTTGTCACCAAGAACACAAATGATTTGAGAATACTTTCATGAAAGGGAAGAAGAGGAGGCTGCAGCCAAATTTACTTCATTGATTCTCATTACATTGATAGAAACCTAATTACATGAGATAGAAACATGGACTTGTATTGGGCTTAACTTTGGGCTTTAACAGCTACCACATATATCCGGACTTTTGGAAAAACGACCTGAGCTAGAAGAGAAAAGTAGAGATTAACGCACAAACCTTCGATCCGTTATAGGGAATTTCCTCCTCTTCCTGCTGTTGTTATTCCCTCTCTTCTTCTTCCTCTTCTTATTGGGCTTCTCCGCATCAACCTCTGCCTTCTCCGCCTTTGCCTCTTTCTTCTTCTCCTTTCGCCTAATAGCCGCCCTCTGCCTCACCTCCCTAGACTTCTTCGGCTTTTTCTTCATCTGGGCTTTCGAACGTCTTCTAGGAAGAAGAGAAAGAAAGCTCCTCCAATCGATATACGTCCCTCCTGCAGCATTTACAGCCTCAATTGACGTCTCCTCAGAGTTAGGATTCTCCTGCAAGACCAACATCGTACTGTGACCTTCATCTCTCACATCCCTTAAACTTTTTGCAAAATCATTGTCGCCGGTCACGAGGACCACGTTCTGCGGGGCATTTTCCTTGTCAAGCCACGCATTGATCTGTCTCTTGATTTCTTCATCAGCAGCTTGATCTTCAGCTGACCCTGGCGGTCTTTCCTCCTTTTTTGCAACAGTAAATGTAAACAGGTTGCTTCCTGTGAGATATTCTGGCACATAACTATCATTATAACCCACTACAATCCTAATGTTCACCGGCCCACTAAAACCTCTTTGTCTCAACTTCTTCAAAAATCTACCGTAGACAAATTCTGCGAGATCTCTGTCTCCTGCTTCTTCAACAATGTCCGTTGGACCCCTGAATTCTCATAGTCCCACCATACCTCACTCCGTATTCCGTCTTCTTCTATCGGATCTACACTATCATCAGATTCAGTAGATTCACTATCATCATCAGAATTTCCTCTATCTGACTCTTGTTCAGACTGATCTTGTTCATCATGTTCATATTCATCAGACTCATCTTGTTCACACTGATCTTGTTCATCAGGTTCATATTCATCAGACTCATCAGGGTCATATTCATCAGAATCATCAGGTCCATCACACACTCCTCTATCTGACCTCTTCAAGTATTTTCTCTGCATCACATCGTAGACACCTAGATTCCATGGCGAGGAAACAATAATCAGAGATAAATGGAGAAAGGAAAGCTGTTTCATGCCAAAAAATATTTTAGTACAGAGAACCTTTCTCCATACAGTCAATCAATTGGCGAGATTCAGCATCCAGAGGCGTTAGCTTCTTCATCTTCATATATGTTTCGAAAGCAGCATCTGTCAATCACCATTTTCGATTGTCAGATTATCAAGATTACTCAGTTTAGTTAAAAATTTACTAGACTGGCATTAGTCATCAATACCTAATGGCATCACGATGGATTTGTTTTCTTGTGCTTGGCTGATCTGGATGATGAAAAGAAATGATTATTAGATTTACCTTTTGTAAAGAAACCTAGAGCACTAGTTGGAGTTCAAAAGTAGTCACCTTCCCAGTAGACATAGCTAATTCTCCAAGTTGCTTCCATTTAGACTCACTTTGTGCTTCTACAGCAATGTCCTGTCAGGAGATAAATGACAATAAGAGCATGAAGTGGTAAGTCATGGAAATCAGAGATGCTCAAATGGTGAAAACTACACACTAACCTGTGCGACCTCCAATCTACCAAGGTGTATGGCCAGATCAAATCTGTAACCAAGGACAGTTGCTACTTTCAGAGTAACTTGCATGTCATCATTTTCATCCTCGCAAGGATCAAGCACGCTCTTGACCTGCACAGATCATCCACAATGGATTGACATAATTAGACAAGATATAAGTCTAGGCGGGTTCATATTCTTCAATCGCATTACCTTTAGTGTTAGCACAAGACGTTTGCTGTTAACATTCCCAATTTCCACTCTCAGAGGATTCTTTGTCCATACACACTGAGCTTCTTGATCTGTACAGCCTCTGAAGAAAGGTGGCTCGTAATCTGGTGGCTGCAAAGAGGTTTTAATAACAGGTGTCAGTCTATCTTCTGAGCATTCAAATTCAAAGCTAATTGTATGTGTTACAGATGCGTAGAACTAATCAGTAAACAAGGAAATTCACAAACGCAAAAATTTGAATGCTTATTAGAGTTATTAGACAAAAGAAGCTCTATCAAGCTGCAATAAGATCACCAAAGTTCACAGGAATTAGAAAAGACTATAACCATACCGTCACATCATCATCATCATCATCATCATCATAGTACAGAAGCTTCATTACTATGGTACGCTGGAGCAGAAGCAAAAAAGGAATAATCACTGTAAATAGCAATCTGGAAAGTCACACAAAATGAGATACCACTAAAGGGTAGTTAAAAAATCTATTACCTCATCTGGCATCTTGCCGAGAGTCCTCATCAACTGAACAAGTGTACGGACCATTTTGCAAGCTGAACTCCTGCTTTCATGAAAATCATAAACATGTCATGGAAGATAAAGAGAAAAACAAACAGACCTCTAACTAGGAAAGATATGTCATATATCTCAATAGTACACATACCTCATATGATTTAGGGTAATCTCAGCAGTGGAGTTGAAAGTTCCTCCATGTTTCTTATTTCCAGTACGATTGATGTTCGTCGTAACATCTTGGCTGTCAGAATCTGAATAGCTGAAAGAAACTGCAGTAAAACAAGCTCTTCATCAAAACCAATAAGGGATGTTATAAATACATAAACAGGTATCAATTAATCAGACCATTCACAAGTGAACCACACTATTATCAATCTAATCTCTCGGCAGAACTTACATGCATATTCCTCAATCATCGGACCATATACTGTTTCACAGATGCAGAACATGAACGTCTTCAAGTATTTCTTCTGCAGCGAGTCGTAGACACCTAGATTCCATGGTGAGGAAACAATAATCAGAGATAAATGGTGAAAGGAAAGCTGTGTAATGCCAAAAAAATCTTTTAGTATAGAGAACCTTTCTCCATCCAGTCAATTAATCGGCGTGATTCAGCATCCACAGGCATTAGCTTCTTAATCTTCATATCTATATTTCGTTTCAAATGCATTTAGGAACAAAAATAGAAAAAGGAGCGAGGATTAGGTTTAGAAACTTGCAGATTATAGCCGAACCGATTTATCATTGAAATACTTCTCAGGGGAGAGTCCTCTAATGTAACTGATGTTGAAGATAGCAATTCGGAGCAGATTCCTAGTCTGATTAAACAAAGCGAAGACGTCAGTGTAAAAGAGATACAAATCCAACTAAACGAAGACACATTCCTCAGAAATTTCACAATCAAAAGAGAAATCCATCTCTAGATGATGAAATCGAACTAGATACAGATCAGTAACGACGAAGGAAGGAGAAATTTCATGAAATCGTTAAGAAACAAAGCTTCGATGGTGGCGATTTTGCTTGCTTACCAGAAGAAGCGAGTCCTGTTCAGTGATTTCAGCTTCCTTAGGCTTCTCAACGACGACCTGTGAGAATCGAAAAAAGCAACACGAATAAATCAATCGCGACAAGTAGAAGAAGAGCGAAAACTATATTCAGGCTAAGAGAATGACGCCGGGGAAGAGAAATCGATGATTGGCGTTGCTTCTACTCACCATTTTTGCAGAGGTCCGTAACGAAGAACGACAGTAATCGCAGCGACGAGAGGGACTAGGGTTAGGGTTTACAGCATCAGCAATGGTTGCCGCGAATCCACCGTAATCATTCCAGAGGAAACCAATCTTTTCCGCTACTTTCATGGCCGATTTCGAGAGAGTTTACTTAGCTTGATCACTGAACAAGCTTGTTTTCTCACAGAAAATGAGAGAAAATTCCAAAAAGGAAAAGAAACTGTAGTGTGAGGAGGAGCGAGCAGTACGGTCCAAAAGTAAGCAACAAAGTTGTTATTCAGAGACCTTCGTAGGGGTAATATCGACAAAATAATACTTACAACGTCTCGATTCACGAATCAGCTCAGTGGGCCCTACTTATATTTGGAATTAAATGTGTTTGATAATGAATATAAGAGAATGAAATAAATAAATAAAATTAAAAAGGAAAAAAATTGTGGTGATGAAACCTAAGCAAAATGCTCCCAAAATGCTCCTCAAATAATATATAAAATTTTTATTCAATATTTAAAGAAAAATAAAAAATAAAGTTTGCTTTGCAACGTTCTTTGAATTTTCATTGCTATCTTGAAGTTTATCTAGCTTTTTCTACTTAGCTTCTCTGATTGGGTTGGCTCTCAGTACCACCTTTGATCCGTTGAAGGTTCTTGGTCTTCAAGGAGATGTATATGCTTTTTTATATTCTTTCTTACTGATTTATTGCTACTGTTGTTTTTATGTAATACTTTTTCATGTTGTAACACTTTCACATGCACCAGTTTTAAATAATAAAAAAAAAACATAACACTCCAAATCTGAAATTTAGAAGGCCAAAACAAAAAAATTGGCTATTTTACACGTTAGAAAAACGTTTATAATATTTATATTAAAAAAAGAACCTCTTCTTTTTTTTTCATCTGAATAATTATAACTGGCCAAGAGTTTTGATACAACCAATGAAGCAAAGGATACAAACATAAATAGCATACAACATCAGTTATCAAAACCACCAAAAAATGAGATCAAAAGAAGAACGAACAAGCTAGCCTTTCTCACCATCAAACAGCTCATTCAATCACCCGGGTTGACCAAGTGCAATGTATGATTGCCAACGATTCTCGAGAGTAACACTACGAGCAATCAAAAAACTCCTTTGTTAGCACTCCTTCTTTCAACAACCAACCTCCAATCCTCAAACTTGATCAAAAAACGAGTCATTTCGGAGACTTGGTACAAAAAATTAGGCCAACTTATAAATAAATAAAAAAAAAAAAGAACCTCTGCAGTTTAAAATTCGTGACCCTTATTTATTTTAGAAAAATAAGGGATAAATTTATTTATTTGATTGAAAAGAGGACCGCGAACAAAAACGGCATATGAATATAACTGATGTGGTTAGTAGAGGTGGGCAAATTAACCAAACCGAACCAAGTTAGTTTGGTTTGAATTCGGTTCTTATTTTCCTAGAACAGAACAAACCGAACCGAACCGCACCGAACCCGAACCAAACCCGAAAATAAAACAATGTTCTTTTATCAAATTATTTCATTTATATATATTATAATGTTATAGGTATGTTTCTATAACTAGATTCATTAGATCACATATAATATATTTTTTTTTATATTTTCTTAAAATAATTAATTTTTCATGTTAAAAAAGTAAAATTTTAGCCTATAAAATTTTGTTTTTCTTTTTGCCTCCAACTATCGTATCTTTTTCTATTTCTCTTTTCTAAAGTTGAAATTCCATTGCAATTGATTAAATTTATTAATAACGTGTGTATATTAAACTAGTTACCTCTAAATTTTATAACAAATTTTTGAAATATTTCGTTTTTTTTTGTTTCAAAAAAGTCAATTGAAACCAACTCAAACTAAAATCAAACCATATTTAAACTGAACCAAAATAGTTTTGGTTCGGTGTCGGGTCGGATATCTTCGGTTTCAGATCGGTTCGGATACCCGATATTTTATACGATAAGGAATCAGAGACCAATTGATTCGGATAAAATATATCCTGAATGAGTAATTTTTATCCAAAACAAAAACTTGCAACCGAAATGTATTCAAAATCTGAAATCCAACTAAATAATCAACATCCGAAATCCAACTAAATTGATCAAAATCTGAAAACCCTATTGGCATATTATATATTTCTCGAATATACAATTACAATAAATAATATAACATAAGTATTTCGGATAATCGGTTTTATCCATCGATTTTTGGATAATATCCGAACCGAACCGAAATTCATTGGATAATGAAAGTCTCATCCGTTGGATTATATAGGTAGCATCCGAATGTGAACTGAACCGGTCTTATCGGTTCGGTATCGGATCTGATTATCGGTATCGGATAGCCTAGACGTGGTGGCTAACACATACAAACGACGACTATGATATTTAGGAAAGAAGATAGAACAAAACTCAAAGCTTTATCAAGGCCCATCAAGCCCATTTGTCAAAAGATAAGAGCCCATGACCCAATTGATGATAAACGAAGAGGGAAGATAGAGACTGCCGTTGGAATCACTATGTTTGTATGTGATTTGAATCCCTAAGCTCTGCTCCGCATGGTTTGATAGAAGAGTTGCAGCACAGAGAGAAAAAACTGTAGTTACAAATCGAAAAACAGTTGGTCTCTTGTTTCCGGGTCTGTCGGAATTCCCTATGACGGGAGCCTGTCTCAGGTTTGAGCGTAGTGGCCAACAAAACACTCCTTTTGTGAGCTAAATGTATCTGACTGATTAAACTGCACTTCATAGACTACTAAATAAACAGTTGAAGTTATATATCCACCGTTTAATCTAAAATTACTGATAAAATTATTCGCTCAATTTATTATAGCCATTGTTTTAAACAAGCAAACCGAATTGAAACAAACGAAAAATAAGAGCATCTAGGACTGATCACTTGAGTACGACCACTCTTTCTTGTTGGTTTTGATTTTTGTTCAAGTAGCAAGACTTAAATGACTATGAAATGGACGAAACCCGGGGTGCTTTCCTCAAACGTTTGCTCTTTGGAAAATATTGTTCCTACAAAAAGCATATGAAACATGAGTATTAGGAAAGGTGAAAGCATAACACTGTGGAAGCCGGCAACTCAAGGATCTTGTCTCTAGGACTGAATATAGAAGCATTCCACAGAAACACAAACAACTTGCACATTTTTTTCCTCATGTTTTACTAAACCAATGTCATGCTTTCTGTTTATGAGAAATCGGATGTATACTGATGAAAATCAATCTATAATTATAACCTACCTTTATAGATTCCTCTCGCTGGCGCTGGGAGAATTGCATACACGAATACGTATGAGCCTCCTGGAAAAGGTTGTTGCTCAAATGGTTAGACAAAGAAACAATGTATTGATACAAGCAGGCAGAGAGAGAGAGGATGCTTACAAACTGTGCATGTTCTTTACTTGAGAGATGCTTTCTGAAATCAACAAGGTCTTTGCAATCACAAAAGCACGATTCGCAATAAAAGATTGTAGTAGATTCACCCCTTTCACTGCACTTGTGAAGACCTTGTTTTCTTGTCTCTGAACCTGTGGCAAAAGGAAAATCTAACTATAGCTCAAAAACAGCGTAATAATTTGAAGTTGATGAGAGGAGAAACAAAGACTTGCGAGTAAGGTATCCCAGAGCCACTCAGCAGAAGTGACCAAGATTGACATTTTGTAAGGCCTAAACGAATAAGCCAAAAAAAGGTTGTATTTCTTCTCTTGTTGTCGCTGGACAAGAACATGAGAGAAGCCTTCTTCCACATGATTGGATATGAGCATAATTGTAGCCGGTGGAGGATTATGACGTCCCCAATGCACCATATCCCCAAAAATGCGCGAGTGCATCCTTTCTTTTTCAACAGAGTAAAAAGAAAGCATTTCAGTTGAAATTTAAAGCCTAAACTAAATTCCATCGATAACAGTTGGACTAACCAGGAATGGTATGTGCAACAGCGACTCCAGTGGAAGTGAACCCTTGCAGGAGGTGATCAGGGGTTTGTTTATGGTCGCCAAAGGCAGTGATGGAGACAGGACCAGAGTAGCCTAGTTTCTTGAACTCCCCTTCCATACTGGGGCGGACCCGACGAGCATTATAACCCTCGGGAATGGGGCAGTCCCTCATGTCCCACCACACCGCTATTTGAGCTGTGGCGTATTCAGGCTTTGCAGCATCGTTCGTTCCCCACATCCTCGTTACAGGGCCAAGTTCACCATTCCCACGGTTTCCAACCTCATGCACTACATGCTTACTACTCGAGAGATGCTTCCTGAAACTCGCCAGGCTTGGGCAATCAAAAGAGCACGATTTGAATAAAACATCCCGGCACCAGTGGCAGATAATTCACTTTCACTGTCCTTGGACCCTAGTAAGCTTTCCCAGACCCACTTCGCAGAAGTGACCTGAGGAGAGACGCACACGGAGCTAAATGAAGAAGCCCGAAGAAGGTTGTATTTCGTCTTTTGTTGTAGCCGGGCAAGATCCCAGCTCAAGGCTTGTTCGATTTGATCGGATATGAGCATCATTGAAGCCGGAGGAGGATTAAGACCTCGCCATTTCAGCATATCCGAAAATATTTTCGAGCATGTGTTTTCTGTTTCAGTAAAAAATAGAACCAATTTCACTTCAAATTTAAAAGCTTAAATTCCAGATTGTTGTGAATCAAAGACGATAAAGCAAAGAACAAAAGAGATTGAGACAAAAATAGGGTTTCTTATTACTCGTGTGTTACAATGAATAAAACCTAAACTCCATATATATACATCTCAAAAACCCGGCTAACTAACGTATACCGTACCACGGGGGGCGCAGCCCCCTGTACTCGGCCCAGCGAGGCTGGCTTTTTACCACTATGTATCTGATTATAAGTCACGTAGATAACAAACTTCACCTTGACGAATAATCTCTTCTAACTCCAGCTTCTTCAGAATCTTGGGGGGAACTTCTTCTTCCTTTTAGCACTGGAAGACATGGAGTAGCTCTAAACAATGTTTGAACTTCTCCACAGTAACTGGCTTGGTCAACATATCAGCTGCATTCTTCGACGTATGCACCTTCTCTAGCACGATCTCACCAGAAGCAACCAACTCCCTAATCTTATGAAATCTCACCGCTATATGCTTCGTCCTTGCATGATACACTTGATTCTTTGCCAGAAAAATGGTACTCTGGTTATCACAGTGTAGCTGAACTCCACCTTGATCAATGCCCAATTCTGTCACAAGTCCTAGAACCCAATGTGCCTCCTTAGCTGCCTCTCCCATCGCTAGATATTCAGCTTCTGTGGTAGACATTGCAACAATCGGTTGCAGCACAGATCTCCAACATATAGGTCCTCCAGCTAGTGTAAACACAAAACCTGTGGTGGACCTTCGATTATCCAAATCGCCTGCATAATCTGAATCACAATACCCAATAGCTGAAACATTATCCTGGCCTCCAAACATAATCCCATAACCAGCTGTACCCTTCAAATACCTGAGAACCCATTTCACAGCTTCCCAATGTTCTCTCCCAGGTTTCGACATGTACTTGATGACTTGACTAACCGCTTGAGCCAGATCCGGTCTTGTACAAACCATAGCATACATAAGACAACCAATTGCACTAGCATAAGGAACTTGTTCCATATCCCTGATCTCATCATCAGACTTAGGAGACTGAGCAGTTGAAAGATTGAAGTGATTCGCCAAAGGTGTAGAAACCGGTTTAGCACCTATCATATCAAACCTTTCTAGAATCCTTTGTATGTAGCCCTTCTGAGACAGCCATAATCTCCTAGAGCTCCTCTCTCTGCGAATCTCCATCCCAAGAATCTTCTTTGCAGCACCAAGATCCTTCATCTCAAACTCTCTGCTCAGTAACCTCTTCAACTCAGCAATATCACCCATATTACTCCCAGCAATGAGCATATCATCAACATAAAGCAACAAAAGTATAGGAGGACAGCCATCACGGCAATATACATAAACGCAACAATCATACTCACATCTTCGATAGCCGATCTTTACCATGAACGTGTCAAACCGCTTGTACCATTGTCTTGGAGCCTGCTTTAACCCATACAGAGACTTCCTCAATCTGCATACAAGCTTCTCCTCACCTGGTTTCACAAGTCCCACTGGTTGTTCCATGTAGATCTCTTCCTCCAAATCTTCATGAAGGAAAGCTGTCTTGACATCCATCTGCTCAAGATGAAGATCCCAGCTAGCTACCAAACCAAGCACAATTCGGATTGAAGTGTGCCTAACAACAGGAGACAAAATCTCATCATAATCTACTCCCTTCTTTTGTGAGTACCCTTTCGCTACTAACCTTGCCTTGAACTTCAGAAACTCCTTCTCAGACATCCCTGGTTTCCTAGTGAAAACCCACCTGCATCCAATCGCCTTCTTTCCCTTTGCTAAGGAAACCAGATCCCAAGTTCGGTTCTTGCTTAGACTCTCATCCTCTTCCATCACAACACCCGTCCATTCCTCCTTATCCAGACTAGCAATAGCCTCTTTATAAGTCAATGGAACATCTGATTCAACTGAAAGAGCAAAACCGACCATGTCTTCAAAACCGAATCTTACTAGAGGTTTGGATACTCTCTTTGGTCTGCTTGTATCAACACTCTCCTCTGCTTCATTCTGCTCATCTTCCTGCTCATCTTCTGCAGGCTTTTCTAGCTCTGCCGCTGCCTGCCTAGTCTCACTAGGCTCCTCCTGAGCTTTCTCAGATTCATCTTCTGTCTCTACAGTAACTGGCACATGTTCTGACCTCGCCTGTTCCACCATGTATTGTTCATCGAACACCACATCTCTACTGAAAATTCTCTTCTTAGCCTCAGGATCCCATAACTTGAAGCCCTTAACACCTTTCTCAAAGCCTAGAAAGATGTTCTTCTTGGATTTTGAATCCAGCTTAGACCGTTCGTCACTTGGTATAAGCATGTAGGCTGGACAACCAAAAATCCTCAAGTTAGATAGATCAATATCTACCCGAGTCCAAATCTCTTCAGCAACCTTTCCTTCAAGAGAGCTCCTTGGCGATCTATTGATGAGATAAACCGCCATGTTTACTGCCTCTGCCCAAAACTGCTTTGGAAGCCCTGTATTCAATCTCAAACACCTAGCCTTCTCAGCGATAGTTCGGTTCATCCTCTCACTGACTCCATTCTGCTGTAGCGTTTTCCTCACTGTATAGTGCCTCTGAATACCATGCTCCTCACAGAACTTGACAAACTTCCCATCAGTATACTCCGTGCCATTATCTGACCTTAGATACTTTATCTTCCTTTCTGTCTGGTTCTCAACTTCAGCCTTCTAAATCTTGAATTTTTCAAATACCGCAGACTTCTGCCGCATGAAGTACACCCAAACCTTCTTTGAATAATCATCAATGAAGATAACGAAATATCTAGATCCTCCCAATGACTGCTCCCGAGTTGGTCCCCATACATCAGAATGAACATAGTCTAGAAGACCCTTTGTCGTGTGTAGACCCGTTTTGAAAGACACTTTGGACTGTTTTCCCATCACACAGAACTTGTAAAAGTCCATCTTGCAATTCTTCATACCTCCCAGCAGACCCCTCTTGTGAAGCTCATTCAACCCATGCGTACCAATATGTCCCAAACGCATGTGCCATAGGGTCGTACTGTCTGATTCAAAAACCGCAGCTGTAACTCCACCTACAACCACACTTCCTATCAACCGATAGGTGCTTCCTCCTGTCATTGTCCCTTTCATCACTACCATAGCTCCTTTACACACCTTCACTACGTCTTCTCCTTCATCTGCATGATATCTGAATCCGTTCCTGTAAAGAGTACCCAGAGATATAAGATTCTTCTTGACAGAAGGAACATGTCTTACATCAGTAAGCGTCCTGATAACTCCATCATGCATCCTAAACTTGATAGTTCCACTACCAACGAGGCTACAGACCCTGTCATCTGCCAACTGAACCGATCCCATATTCCCTTCCTTGTACGTATCAAACCACTCCCGGCTTGGAGTCATATGAAAAGACGCACCTGTATCAAGCACCCAAGAATCCGCATGATGACCTAACATAACAGCAAGCAAATCGTTATCTCCTGAATCATCGTTTTGCTGCGCTACATTCGCAGACTTTTTTCCTTTGTTATTACCCTTATTCGGACAATCCCGCTTGTAATGACCTTTGCCACCACAACCGTAACAAGTAGCCTTTGTCTGGTTCTTCGACTTTGACCTACCCCTGCTACTTCCATCCTGTTTGTTCATCACTCTACCTCTCTCCTGATTGTTCACAAACAATCCATCTCCATGAGAACCTTCTGCACCCGATTTCTGTCTTCGCTCATAATACCGTTGAAGCGAAACAACTAATGTCTCCAAGGTAATCGTCTCCTTGTTGCACGTAAGTGCTGTTAGCAGAGTCTCATACGACGAAGGCAAAGAACACAACAGAATCATGGCTTTATCTTCGTCCTCAACCTTCACCCCCACACGAGCCAGATCTTGAACTGCTTGATTGAACGCATGTACATGTTGCATCAGATCTGATCCTTCTGACATCTTCAACCCGTACAAACGCTGCTTGAGATACAATTTGCTGGACAACGACTTCGACATATACAGCTTCTCCAGTTTCTCCCAGATCCCCTTAAAGGTTGTAAGATCCTCCACCTGAAGTAGCACCTCGTCTGACAGACACAAACGAAGTGTCGAAACAGCCTGCTCCTTCATCTCCTCCCAAGCCTCATCCTTCATAGCCTCTGGTTTTACATTCGTCAATGCTTTCCTGAGCTTCTGCTGTGTTAGAAGATCCTTCACTCGTCCTTGCCAAAGACCGAAATTACTCTTACCATCGAATCGCGGAATCTCGAACTTAAGAGAACCTCCAGCCATTAAAACCAAAGCTCTGATACCAGTTGTTGTGAATCAAAGACGATAAAGCAAAGAACAAAAGAGATTGAGACGAAAATAGGGTTTCTTATTACTCGTGTGTTACAATGAATAAAACCTAAACTCCATATATATACATCTCAAAAACCCGGTTAACTAACGTATACCGTACCACGGGGGGCGCAACCCCCCGTACTCGGCCCAGCGAGGCCTGACTTTTTACCACTATGTATCTGATTATAAGTCACTTAGATAACACAGATCCATAACAATTCGACTTACTGGGAATGCAATGTGCAACATCGACTCCTGAGGAAGAGAGCTCTCGCAGGAGCTGATCACGGCTTGCCTTATACTTTTATTTTTGGAGCTAACCTTTTTAATTGATATAAGATCATTCAGGGCTTATCCTTTTCGGTTTTGAACTATTTTTTATCCTCGCATTACCCAACTCGGACCAAATGTTGTTCCAACAAAGTAAATTAGACCATGTGATTCTCCTTCCACTAGCAACTTTTTTTTTTTTTTTATGTCAAATATGGCATAACTTTATTCTTGTTGTTTTTCACTATTCCTAAAGACAAACACCAAATATGTCATATATTTTCTACTTAAGACGCGTGTTATGGTTATAGCCAATGTATATATATGATACAGTGTTGTAGAACGTGTACCTCTAGGCTTTCTACTGTAGCAATTTCATTTAAAGAGAAACAAAAATTAAGAGGTTTTATTTGTATTTACTTTTTATAACTCCACATGAACACAATTGACAAGTTCTGGTCTCAGTTCATCATCATTGGGTAATGGCGGCCGATCCTAGAACCAAACTAAAAAGTTTGCTAAGAAATCAAAAGAGAGACGAGAAAGACCACCGATTTCAATTGAACCAATTGGTTTTCATCGAATTTTAATCGAAGAATTGGTTAGGTTCACAAAAACAAGAGATAAACTTCAAGAGGAAGCCGATAAAATATAGAACCTTTGTGTCTCTATAGAATTTTATTATCTATCTAAAAATCCAACTCGTTATTATCCAACTAGAATTATGATTTATGAATCATCAACATTTTTTAATCATGATTTAGTCAGTTTACTACCTATAAGATCTTGCAAATCACATTGCGTTCTTTTGGCAGGCCGTCAGTGCTTACAGGTTATTCAACAGCAGAGATGTCATCATCATAGAATATTGTCAGTGAAGCAAAACCGAGAGTGGATCAAGCAGCAGGATGGTCAGTATCTTCCTAGCGAGTTCGTATTACTTAGAACGTTAAAATTAGTATGAAATTGCTCGAGTCTGGCCAATCTCTTTATTAGCTAGTAAAATAATTTTTCTGGTGAAGTTATTCCAGCGGTGTGATTTCATATGGAATTGTTTCATGCATACCACATACCTCACGACTCTCATCAGTTTATCTTATTATATTTGGTTACTTCACTTGAAACTTAATCGGATTTATTTCGTCTGGCAGGGAAAGGAAGCTATGGGAACCGAACTGTCTGGACACACAAAGGTCCACCATGACTTTCCGGATAGCTTCACATAATGGATTTTACACATAGAAGCACTCTGCCATTGAAGGTCTTTCAACAAGAGCATACTTTGGCTTCACCATACTTATGGTCTTATGGACATTTGGCCATTACGGTGCAAATATGGATAATGGACTAGTAGAGAGAGATTCACGGTGCCAAGTATTTGAAACTTGCCGATGATGATAAAAAAAATCAAGAAAGATATCAAACTATTAAGAGGAGCAAATACTGCATGGGTGAGAAGTTTGAGTTTGCAGTCTTAGAGAGAGAAGGGAGAATTTCATCTTTGTGGAGAGAAATTTGTGATAATAATAATCTGAGACTTTTGTTAGCGTCTTTCTGTTTTGGTTTGAAGTCTCTTGTAAATATATGTTTTGATTATTAATAATCTTGTAAGTTCTTATCCATAGGTTAAAATAATCCATTCACTAACGCCTCTCGTTGCTTCAATGCTAATTTTGATTGCTCTGCGATTTTATTGGTTTTTAAAAGTAATCTCCATATTGTTAATAAACGGATCTTGTGAGACCCCGGTTTTAGGACATATATGGTATATGCGGTATATGCGGAGAGGCTTAAAAGAATTAATTTGGCTACCTATATCACCAAAGTGCACTTATCTTTTCGGTCAAAGGTCTTGGGAGAACTCCTGAGTTAAGCATGCTTGAGCTGGAGTAGTTTCAAGATGGGTGACCTACTTGGAAGTCATTTCCAGTACTGTGTGAGTGAGGTCAAAACACGGGAAAAAATCGCGTGGTGATTTGCAGGGTCAGTAAACATGACTTTCGAGCCTCCCGGACTAACGCTCCGACCGTCGGACATGGTGGGCCCACGGGCCAGAGAGTGGATGGGGGTCACATGGGAGGGGCGGTCGGGGCGTTATAAGTGGTATCAGAGCGAACCCTGACATCTGTGAATAGTCAGATTGTCGGGGTAACGATCTTGGTATGCGCAACGAGGACGTTACGATCTGTTAGTGAGGGTGATTATGATACCCCGGTTTTAGAGCATATATGGTATGCGATATATGCGGAGAGGCTTAGAAGAATTGATTTGGCTACCTATATCATGAAAATGCACTTATCTTTTCGGTTACAGGTCTTGAGAGAACTCCAGAGTTAAGCGTGCTTAAGCTGGAGTAGTTTCATGATGGGTGACCTACTGGGAAGTCATTTCCAGTACCGTGTGAGTGAGGTAAAAATACGGGAAAAGATCGCGTAGTGATTTGTAGGGTCAGTAAACATGACTTCCAAGCCTCCGGACTAACGCACCGACCGTCAGGCATGGTGGGCCCACGGCCTGTGAGTGGACGGAGGCCCATGGGAGAGGCGGTCGGGGCGTTATAAGTGGTATCAGAGCGAACCCTGACATCTGTGAATAGTCTGATTGTCGGGGTAACGATCTTGGTATGCGCAACAAGGAAGTTGCGATCTGTTAGTGGGGGTGATTGTGACACCCCAGTTTTAGGCCATATACGGTATATGCGGTATATGCGGAGATGCTTAGAAGAATTAATTTGGCTACCTATATCACCAAAGTGCACATATCTTTTCGGTCACATGTCTTGAGAGAACTCCAGAGTTAAGCGTGCTTAAGCTGGAGTAGTTTCATGATGGGTGACCTACTAGGAAGTGATTTTCAGTATCGTGTGAGTGTGGTCAAAAAACAAGGAAAGAACACGTGGTGATTTGCAGGGTCAGTAAACATGACTTTCGAGCCTCCCGGACTAACGCACCGACCGTCGGACATGGTGGGCCCATGGGCCAGAGAGTGGACGGGGGCCACATGGGAGGGGCGGTCGGGGCGTTATAACTGGTATCAGAGCGAACCGTGACATCTGTAAATAGTCAGATTGTCGGGGTAACGATCATGGTATGCGCAACGAGGACGTTGCGATCTGTTAGTGGGGGTGATTGTGACCCCCGGTTTCAGGGCATATATGGTATATGCGGTATATGCAGAGAGGCTTAGAAGAATTGATTTGGCTACCTATATCACCAAAGTGCACTTATCTTTTCGGTCACATGTCTTGAGAGAACTCCAGAGTTAAGCGTGCTTAAGCTGGAGTAGTTCCATGAGAAGTGATTTTCAGTATCGTGTGAGTGTGGTCAAAACACGAGAAAAGATCGCATGGTGATTTACAGGGACAGTAAACATGACTTTCGAGCCTCCCGGACTAATGCACCGACCGTCGGACATGGTGGGCCCCCAGGCCAGAGAGTGGACAGGGGCCACATGGGAGGGGCGGTCGGGGCGTTACAAGTGGGATCAGAGCAAACCCTGACATCTGTGTAGAGTCAGATTGTCGGGGTAACGATCTTGGTATGCGCAACGAGGACGTTGCGATCTGTTAGTGGGGGTGATTGTGACACCCCAGTTTCAGGGCATATTTGGTATATGCGGTATATGCGGAGAGGCTTAAAAGAGATGATTAGGCTACCTATATCACCAAAGTGCACTTATATTTTCGGTCACAGGTCTTTAGAGAACTCCAGAGTTAAGCGTGCTTGAGCTGGAGTAGTTTCAGGATTTGTGACCTACTTGGAAGTCATTTCCAGTACCGTGTGAGTGAGGTAAAAATACGGGAAAAGATCGTGTGGTGATTTGTAGAGTCAGTAAACATGACTTCCAAGCCTCCGGACTAACGCACCGACCGTCGGACATGGTAGACCCACGGGCCTGTGAGTGGACGGGGGCCCATGGGAGGGGCGGTCGGGGCGTTATAGATCTTTCAGGGCTTGTACTTGTGGTTTTAGAGCTAACTTTCAAATTATTAGAAGATCTTTCATGGCTTGTCTTTTCGGTTTTGTGTTCAGTTACAAACTGTTAAGAGATCATGATCCACACATGGGTTTTTAAAAAGACAAGCTTTTATTTGACTTGTGTTGATGATTAACGTTTTGTAATGCGCGTCGAAGTCTTAATCAAGAAAAATAGTGGAAGTGTGGTGGTCATTGTTAGGAGCAGCAGTGCATGCACTAATTGTCGTTCAAGCATAGAGGATAAAGAAGAGACGTGGTGAAGAAGAGAGGATCAAGAGTGCTTCGGGAAGAGAGGAAAGCTCTGATGAAATATTTGTTTGTGAAAGAATTTGCACTTTAAAAAGAATTGGAGCTTTCTCTAAAGATCTGATTCCCGACACTTGTGTTACTGTCTGCGGTGCTTGTGCTCAAACGGTCTGTGTTAACCAACATCAAGTTGCTAATTGGAATTAATTTTGTCTTAGAAGATGTCAATGTGAGTGTCTTAAGCTCTCTTCTTCTTCGTCTCGCTCTCTTGAAATGTTTGGAATCCGAATCTTTATTTGAGCATGTGAGCTTGGATTGGTTCTTTTTGAATTGAAGAAATGGTATTTGAACTGAATCTTTCTAAGTTAATAACATTATGAGAAAGCTTATTAATGGAGGCATGAGTTACATCTCAAAAAGCACTGGAGAGTCGCAATACTCGTACTTATCGGGAGATTTCAAGTCTTTGGTGGCCAGTAATGCTTTACCGCCTTATAAGTACTGACCATGAGAGAAAATTAGACCTTTTCCTCTTTCTTCATGTTCTTCTTCTTTTTCTTACCCCTAGCAGCCACCCTTTCCTTCACCGCCCTAGACTACCTTGGCAATTTTTTCCTCTAGGCATTCATACGGAATCTAGGACTAAGAGAGAGAAAACTTCTCTAATCGATAACCGATCATACATCAATTGTAGCCGCAACTGAAGTCTCCTCACATCTAAGATTCTCCTGAATGACATCGTAGTGTGATGTGCATCTGCCAAATGCCTTGAACTTTCTGCAAAATCAGTGTCGCCCGTCATGAGTACTACATTCTGCGGGTCATGGCCCTCATAAATCCACTCGTCTATTTGTCTCTTGATTTCAATATCCGCGGCTTGATCATCACTTGACCCTTCCAGTCTCTCCGTATCTTTGGCAAAATTAATGGTAAACAAGTTGCTTTCTTTGAGATATTCTAGCACATAACTATCTATATAACCGACTATAACCCTAATGTTGACATGCCTAGTGAAACCCCTTGTTCTCGACTTCTTTAAAAATTAAAGTTTGCCCGATCAAGGTCTCTTGCTTCTTCAACACACTCCTTTGGAACCCTAAATTCTCATAGTCTCACCATACCTCACTCGGTATTTTTTTTCCTCCTATCAGTTCTTCACTATCATCAGACTCATCTCCATCTGACTTTCCTCTATGTGACTTCTCTACCTTATCCTCTTTATTTTCTTCACTGGGATGATGATCTTTATTATCAGAGTCATCTTCTTACATAAGATCTTCACTATCATAAGATCTTCAATCTAGTCCTTTATCTGTTTTCTGATTTTATTAATTGACCCTTCCGGTCTCTTCATGTCTTTGGAAATATAAACGGTAAACAACAGTCGTTTTGGACTACTACATAGACAAGCTTTTTCTAGTTCAAACAATATTGGTACAAATGTTTACATGGTCTATTCAAAATGGAATTAACTATATTTCTTGACACAACTTTGTGAAAATTGGTAAGTTGTAGATTTTCATGAGAGCGGCAAATGATAGGATTTTTTTTTTGTCGACATGAAATTTCATTAATGAGATGGAGAGAATACAACTTAGAATCATAATTAAGCACTAATAACAAACTCTATCGAAAGATAAGACGACAGAGGCATGCACAACACGTGGATAGACACGTGCTATCTTCTAAGCTGATGAAAAAGCTTTGATAGTCACGACTTTCCGACATCGGAGGTCACCACCACCGTTTTTCAGATTTTCTCTCTAAATCTCCTTAACAAACTCCAAACAACCAAATCCGACTGAGCCATTAACCGGATAAGATATGCTCTTCTCCATTGAAATTTGATTCCGATCATCACCAACCTCGTGACACACCTCACAAAACCATCTAGTTTTTCAACAAGGATCCAGGAGGAGTCTAACTCCTCGCCAGAGAGGAGATGATACCAATATGATGAAGAAAATCAAAACTGGATCGGTAGATTGTGGATACGCCGCCGTTAAAACATATTTGGAAGGGAGTAAACACAATAATCCGAACAAATCGGAAGCCGAATCCGATCAAAGTCGGAAGAGAAATTCGTCTAAATGGAAAGATTTACAACAAAAGTTTCCACCGGAAAAACAAAACGATCAAAGATTGGAGAAGACAACGATATCATACAAAAGACACAAGCTAAACAATATTTACATCTGAAGCCACAACGCCGGCAAGATACCGATGCCGGACAACTTAGATCTTAAGCTTTTTCCCCTAATTTTTGAAGAGAGAAGTTAGAGAGAGAATCTAGAGAGAGAGAGTCTAACGCTTTTTGAAAGTATTGATAAGATTAAGTATATTAGTTTTCATTTATATGATGATAATGCATTCTTTAATTTGAGAAAAAAATCCAATTTTATTGAATGAAAGTGAGCATAAAATGATTCCAAACCATTCTTTAGTCTCCAGTTTATTAGTTATAAATTTCTTTTAAATTTTTGTCAACGTATCTACTTATACTGTAATTTTTTGTATACCAAAATTATGGGAGTACGTATTTTGAATCAATCATTTGGGAAGATTTCATTTTATTTCCAAATATCTTCTTATTTTCAAAAGTTTTATGCAAATAAACCCTTCAAATAGTTAAGGTTTACGAGTTTATCCTTCATGTGATTTAAATGCAGGTCAACCCCTGAAGTAACTGTCAATCCGCAATAAACCATGAAGTTCAAAATTTTAAAATGAAATTCTCGGACTTCTTAAATGAATCTTTTTTTTGATGAATCACCGGGAGACTAGTCCCCCATATTTTATTAAAAACGCAAAACAATTACACGCATACTTGCCTTAACCGAGTGTGCCCGGAGGCATCCTCTTGCAAGAGCGATACAACATCCAAAGGTACAGAAAAAAACGAATGAAGACCAAGCGGTAAAGAAAACGCATAGTTCGCTAATCCATCGACTAGACAATTAGCTTCCCTATACACATGAGAAATACGGACTATCTAGTCCTTCGATAGAAAGTCATGGCACAGTCGTACCAGGAAAGACAACGGATGTGAGTCACCAATCCCTGTCTGAAGAAACTTAACCACCATCTCCGAGTCCACATGCAACTCCAAACACGCAACTCTTAACTAACATGAAATGCAGAGCCCATAGTAAATGCCTCACAACTCCGCCATTGGAGCAGAGCATCGACCGATATTAAGAGCAAATCCTGGACACCACTCTCCATCACTATTCCGTATCACTCCACCGGCCATTGCAGCACCCGGGTTACCGTGAGAGGCTCCGTCAGTGTTCAATCTATACCATCCAGACAACGGAGGAACCCAAGCTATCATTCTCTCAACCCGCTCACTTCTACCTCTTTGGCTTGTCTCCACTGCCTGCGCCAAAGCTACCTCCTCGGCCGACTTCTTAATGAACTGCACACGATCCTTGCAAGCTCTATTGTGCCAAATATATTGCCACATCTCCACTTCCAACTCCACCAAATTCCCAACGCAAATAGTGTGGCCCAAGTGTACTCTCCAATCTTAAATGAATCTAGTATAATCGAGACCAGTTCTAAATTTAAAATACAAAAATTAATAAAGCCCAATAGCTTTTGTTAAATTCCACGCATTATTAGAAGGGTTACATTGCGAGTTGACTTTTACTTAATGAATTGACAGACATTTAAATAATTTGAAGGGTAAACTCACAAATCATATCTACTTGAAAGGTTTATTCGCAGAAAACCCTATTATTATTTTTTTTGTCAACAAACCATTCTATTAAACAACTAACCATTTGATTACATAAGGCAACTTGCATAGCCTTGCAAGTTTAGTTAAGTGATCTACTTCAGTTAAACAGTGCCTAGAAACAAAAGAGAAATGGAAACTAGACATAGTAGCAACAAACATAATATCTTGAAGATAAGTATATATAAACTGAACTCCCTTCTTTTTATTGACTTGGGGATGCTAGCCTAGAGTATTGTACAACGTCACAACATCACCTTGGAAGAGCACGTTCTTGTAACCCAACTTGTGCATCTCAAAACACTACAAGAAAACAGGTGGTTTTGCGATGGAATTTTGCGACGGAAATAAATCCTCGCAAATTTGCGTCCAAGTTGCGACAGTTTTGCGACTAACGGTCTTAATAACTCGCAAAACCGTCACAAATTTGCGTAGGAACTCGGCGACGCATAACCGTCGCAAAATTTGCGACGAGTTTGCGTCGATGTAAATTTTACGACGGTTTTGCGTCGAGTTGTACATGTTTGCGTCGATTTAAGTGTTGCGGGGGCTTTGCGACAAAAGTAGGTTGAACACGTTTTAATTGATTTTACTTGTTTATGGGTGTAATATTGTAGCCGCAAATCAGTCGTAAAAGTGTTGGAAAATCATCGCAAATTTGTCGCAAGCTGAAATGAAATTCTATAAAAACCACAAATGTATGATCATTAACGAACACAACAAAGAAAACAGAAAAAAAAAATTTCTTAATCATCAATTAGTATGTCTTATCATGAAATATACACGATTCGAGGATGGATGTTTAATCGTCGTGATCCAGAAACCGGCGAAGTGACAAGAGAATTTAGAGAAGGGGTTGACCAGTTTTTGAACCAGGCGGTAAACAACCAAAGGGCACATGCTGGAATTACCTATACCGGTAACTTAAAGATTTTTTGTCCTGTCCTATACCGTTAAATGCAAAAACTTAGACACCACATGATACTCAAACTGTTTGGAAACACTTGTTTACAAAGGGGTTTTTACCTAACTACTATGTTTGGTTTTCGCATGGGGAGGATTTTGTTGTCAATGTTCCGGGTAGTTCAAGTACGAGTTATCGTGGGAATATAAAAGGTGGTAGTAATTATTAGGATAATAATTATCAGTATGGTCATGATAATTTTAATGAGTCTTCGTATGGAAATACTGATGGGAATAGGTTTAATGACATGGTTAATGATGCATTTCAAGAAACTACTGCTGCATTTAGTGATAATACTTTTGAAGAACCAAACCCGAATGCTAACAATTTTTATGATATGTTAGATGCTGCTAACGAACCTATCTACGGAGGATGTAGAGAAGGGCTATCAAAATTTTCCCTAGCATCTAGGATGATGACAATTAAAAGCGAGGATAACCTTAGTGAAAATTGCATGGATAAATGGGGTGAATTGTTTAAAGAGTATTTACCAGAGGGTAATAACTCTGCTGAGAGTTACTATGAGATACAAAAATTGGTAGCAAGTCTTGGATTACCGTCTGAGATGATTGATGTCTGCATTGATAATTGTATGATTTTTTGGAAAGATGATGGTCAGCTGCAGGAATATCGTTTTTGCTCTCATCCAAGATATAAGAAGACTAGTGATCGAACGAAAGTCCCGTTCAAGCGTATGTGGTATCTTTCAATAACAGATAGGCTGCAACGATTATATCAATCAGAGCATACAGTAGGGGCAATGAGGTGGCATGTAGAATATAATTGTGAGGAAGGGGTAGTCGCCCATCTTTCAGATGCAAAGGCATGGAAACACTTTCACACGGTACATTCGGACTTTGCTGTAGAACATAGAAATGTGTATTTAGGTCTTTACATTGATGGGTTTAGTCCTTTTGGTATATCTGGTCGGTAGTATTCGTTGTGGCCAGTCATAGTGACGCCATATAATCTCCCGCCGGAAATGTGTATGCATAGAGAATTTTTATTTCTCAGCATTTTGGTTCCAGGGCCTAAGCATCCAAAAAGATCGCTTGATGTATTCCTACAACCTCTTATACATGAACTAAAGCAGTTGTGCCATGTTGGTGTACGCACGTTTGATTCGTCGAGCCAACAAAACTTCAACATGAAGGCTGTTCTTATGTGGACGATAAGCGACTTTTCGGCGTATGGCATGCTATCTGGATGGACAACGCATGAAAAGTTATCATGTCCTTATTGTTTAGATAAGACTGAATCATTTCAATTGTCAGCTAGTGGAAAAGCTTGTTGGTTTGACTCCCATTTTCGTTTTCTTCTAAGGAGTCATCCTTATAGAAAGAGTAGGACGCTGTTCCGAAAAAGAGTTGTTAAAACTTCCCCCTTGGTTTACCTCTCAGGTGAGGAGTTAGAAGAACAAATGGATGGATATGGTGCAGAAGAAACTGTAAAAATTGGGGGTAATTGGCAAAGTAATCCAGCAAATATGCCTGTTGGGTATGGAGTGTACCATAATTGGCATAAGAAAAGTATATTTTTGGAGTTGCCGTACTGGAAGGATCACATCTTGAGGCACAACTTGGATGTCATTCATGTGGAGAAAAATTTCTTCGAGAATATTATACACACATTCTTGAATGTTGCAGGTAAAACAAAAGACAATCGGAAATCTCGTCTTGATCTCGCGGCTTTAGGCATAAGGCCAGAGTTACATCTAACAGGGGATGGTAGAGCACCGATTCCCAGTTTCCGACTATCACCTGCTGCAAAAAATGCTTTGATAAACTGGGTTAAGGACTGGGTGAAGTTCCCAGATGGATACGTGTCCACTTTTCGAGGTGTGTTGAACAAGGGGGCAAATTTTCTGGGATAAAGAGCCAAGATTGTCATGTGTTCATGCAACGACTACTCCCTTTCGCCTTTCAAGAGCTTTTACCGCAAAATGTCCACGACGCAATAGCCGGTGTTATGTTTATTCCTTGTTATTGATATACACATTAAATTATATTTTCTAAGTGTATTAGTTAATTATCAACTTACTCCGGACCGGATTGCCATTTCAGGTATTGGAGCATTTTTCAGAGACTTATGTGCTAGAACCTTAATGAAGGACGAAATCTCGAAGTTGAATTCAGACATACCACTCACTATTTGCAACTTAGAAAATATATTTCCACCTTCCTTTTTCGATGTGATGGAATATCTGGTTGTACACTTACCTCATGAGTTAGATTTGGGTGGCCTAGTCCAATTTCGATGGATGTACCCCTTCGAAAGGTTCTTCAAACATCTGAAGATGAAGGCGAAAAATCTCGCAAGAGTTGAGCGATCAATCATTGCTGGAATTTTGACAGAGGAGACATCAAACTTCTCTACTTACTACTTTAGCCAAACCGTGAAAACTAAGAAAAACCGTCGTAAACGATACGACGATGGTGGGGTTGGCCGAACATATCACTTAGAAGGTGTACCGGATGTTTTCTCTGATGTTGGTCGAATGGGTGGAAAAGTGAAGGAAACAACGTGGTGTGATTTCAAGCATATGCAAGCTGCCCATACGTATATATTGCTAAATTGTAACTACTTTCAACCATATGAGAGGTATATATATATATATATATATATAAGAATAAATTATTTAATACATATATATACATATATGAGAATATATTATTTAATATATATATATACACACAACTAATTAACGGGTGTACGTACATGCAGAATATTAGAAGGACAAATACGAGAAGCTTTTCCTGATCTAAATGATGCAGAAATCCAATCTTTCCTAGAACGTGATTTTGCTGCCTGGATGCGCGAGAAGGTAAGAAACATGCATGATTTATATTAATATTTGTATATATACATGTATATTTATATATATACTAATTAATTATTTCATTTTGAGAATAGGTGGCAAAGAGATCTCGACACAGTTGGCCTTTATGGGTACATGAGTTTGTTTTAGGGCCTATTGCAAGCATAAAAACGAGTAAGATGTATTTTACTCGCGGATTTATTTTTCACACATTTGAACATGACCAAAATAAAGCCACTGCATATTATGGTATTCATGTCCCTGGCGATACAAACTTTTATGGTATTTTGAAAGAAATCATCGAGATTGAGTATGTTGGTGTGTTGAACTTAAAAAGTGTATTATTTCGTTGTGATTGGTTTGATCCATCCATTGGTGTCGGGGTTAGAACCAACAAATTTGGTGTTGTTGACGTAAAAGGAAATATGAGCTACACCGACAAGTTTGAGCCATTTGTTTTAGCATCCCAAGCAGAGCAAGTAGTCTTTATTCCTTACCCACGCACTCGTGCACGACGGGATCAAGATTGGCTATCTGTGATAAAAGTTAACCCAAGGGGTCGAATTGTCGGTGGGTTAGCAGCTGATGCTGATGATCAACCCCCAGTGCAACCTGCTAGAACCGAAGAAGTTTCAATCCCAACGGCGGTAAACACTGATTTGACAAGAATTGACCCGCTGCACAGTGGTCTTGATGTGATATTCGAGGATTCGGATGGAAACGAAGATGAATTTGATGAAGACCACGATGAAGAAGATCATGAGGAGGAAGATGAGGAGGAAAATGAAGAGGGAGTAGGAACTTATATTTATGATAATGAAGAAGAAGATTAATAAAAGTAATTGCGATGTAATATTTTTTTTTAATTAAAATATTTATATTTGCGACGGTTTTGCGAGGCAACCGTCGCAAATCAGTCGCCAACTTTACGACGGTTTTGCGACGATTTCTTCGCAAACTCTAAACCCTAAACCCTTAACCCTTAACCCTCAATACACAACACAATACAAGAAATAAAGATTTTCTTGTATTGATATATACTCACTCCTTAGTTTAATCTCTGAAAAGATGATTTTAAAAACAGGTAACCCAAAAATTATATGTTCACGGTTTAGGGTTTGCAACGAATTTGCGAGGGAGTCGTCGCAAACTCGTTGCAACCTATCCACAGTTGCGACGCTTTTGCGACGAATTCCTCGCAAATTCGTCTCAAACCCTTAACCCTTAATACACAACATAATACAAGAAAATTTGTATTGCTATATACTCACTCCTTAGTTTAATCTCTTAAAAAGAAGATTTTAAAAACAGGTAACCCAAAAATTATATGTTCACGGTTTAGGGTTTAGGCTTTGCGACGATTTTGCGAACTCATCGCAACTGTGGATAGTTTGCGACGATTTTGCGACGACTCCCTTGCAAAATCGTCGCAAAACCTAAACCCTAAACCCTGAACATATAATTTCTGGGTTACCTGTCTTAACATCCTTTATTGTTTATATTAACTAAAGAGTCAGTAGTATAAGCAATAATAATTTTCTTATTGAAATTATTATAACATCAATTTATCAACCGTGAGAAACATTAGTATATACATCATACACTTAGACAATCAATATGATAAATCTATCATTTACACCAATTTGCTGATTTTCTTCATTTATTGTCCGTCTTTGATCGCTATATGCACAAGGGACCCAAAAACAAGTATATTTAGCATTTTGTATTTCTAAAATTGGTCCAGAAAACTCGAAACCCTAAACAAACCCTAAACCCCGTTTGCGGCGATTTTGCGACAGAACCATTATTGCGACGATTTTGCGACGAAGGTGGCGGTGAAAACAAAAGTATGCGACGATTTTGCGACGGAAGTGGCGGTGAAAACAAAGTTTTGCGACGGTTTTGCGACGGATACTCTCCTATATAAGCGCGAGCCCAGTCGCACATTCCTCTCTCCCGTCTCGCAAAACCGTTTCCTCTCTCTACAAATTCCGCTTTCAAGGTACAAAATTCCCTCTTTTCTTTTAATTTATTTATAAATTTGTTAGGATTAAAATTTTGGAGTTGTTAGAATCATAGGATTTATTAGAAAGGTTAGGATTATATTGTTGATTAGAATAACTAGGATTTTGGGAATTATTATAATTGTTAGGATTAGGATATTAGAATATTAATTTTTACTATTTATTGAATTATAGAATTTAGTTGAATGGTTAGTAATATGTTATGAGCATAATTAGAATTATGAGAATTATTACAATTGTTAGGATATTGTTAGGATTAGAAGTTTAAAATGTTAAAATTTTAACATAAATTTTTATTAATTTTTTTATAATTTTAAATAATTGTAGATGACGGGTCGTACACCAAACGAGTACACTGACTTACTACAGGGGGACCCTTCACGTAGACCTCCACGACCGGGATTTCATGCGCCTAGAGGCGACGGGCCTTCTTTTTCTGCGATTCCCGAGACTCAACCAACTCCAGAGGCTCCTCCAGAGGACGATCGTAGAGTTCCATCGATGGACGATATGAATTTTGCTCAGCTTCTCGTTAGTCCTGCACGCCGAGTACTTTCCGAGCTACATCCTGAGTCGTCCGGCAACCAATTGTGGTACTACATTTTCTTTTCAAAATATAATATTTTTATTAATTGCATTTATTACCTAACATGTTTTCAATTACTGTTTTTTTTTTCAGGTTCTCGCAAAACTCCGTCGCAAAGTCTATTTGGGAGATTATCGAGCGGGATTTCACCATACTACATACGAGTTGGAAGTTTGTTCCCGAGGAGACGAAGGCCTGGTGGTACAAAATATTTGCGGTAATTATATAACTTTTTTTTTTCTTTCTTAATTTTTAAATATATATTAACTTTGTTTTTCTGTTTTTTTTAGCAAAAGTATTACTGGGACCCCGCGATTAATGGCTATGTTCGGAAACATTTTGATACAAAAGCGAAGGCTCACCTCAACGACAAAATTGGACGGTGGAAAGCCAAGTGGGAGGAAAACCCAGATCCGGAATTCTGTATGCCACGGTGGTTTAACCCGACCATTTGGGCTGGTCTTGTCGAGTTTTGGGAGAAGGAGAGTAGCAAGATCAAATCGGCCCAGTGTTCTTCCGCTCGATTGACGCAGGTTAACAGTGACCGGACGTCAAAACATTGTGCGGGACAAATATCTTATGAGGAGAACGTGCGATAGATTGTAAATTTTTAATGTTTTTTGTTTTACGTATTACAAAAATAACATTTTAAATTATATTTTTAGTTTTAGGCATTAAAAAAAGGAGTTCCCTCTTCGATGCCAGAGGTTTGGGAGAAGACGCACCGCAAGGCGGATGGAACATGGATTGATCAACGTGTCGAGAAGCTCCACGACGATGTGCTTAGCCGGGTCGAGGAACTCTCATCCCAGCCTACTCATGATGGTCAGTCTACTCAGCTCACACCATTTGAGGTCAACCGCCTCGCCGATAAGGTAAAAAAATATTTTAATTTTTAAATTTATTTATTATTAGTAATTTTAATTACATTATAGACTTAACCCTTTATTTTTATTATAATTATTATATTACTAAAAATGTTTTTAAATTTAACCTCCTCTTTTTTTTTCCTAGATGGCTCTAAAAAACCGTAAGGAGAAGATGGCATTTGCTGGATCTATCCGGATGAATGAACATGGAGTTCCGTTTTGTCCCGTTTCCAGCTATGGTACTGATCCAACGTTGCAAAAGGCGGTCCTTCAACACGAAAAACAACAGAAGAAAGATGCAAAGATTATCAAGATGTTGGAAGCTAGCGATACGGCCTACGATAAGATGTTCGGGCTGTTAGCGCACGATAACCCCCTCTTACAAATATTAATCGATGCAAACGCGTCGCAAAAAAACGTCGGATTCAAATCGCCGCTAAAACGTCACAAACTGTTTGCCGCAAGTGCGTCGCTAAATTTGCGGCGATTTTGCGACGTTTTTAAAATTTTCGACGGTTTTGCGACGATTTTGAGTTTGCGACGAGCCAGTCGCGACAAACTCAAAATCGTCGCAAATTTCCGTTTGCGACGATTTTGCGACCAATACCGCCGTCGCAAACGGGGGTCCTTTCTTGTAGTGAAAGTCGCCATCCTGAGCGCCTCTACCTCTGCTTCTAACGGTGAATTTAAAGGAGGGACTGATGCCGAACCTTGAAGGATTGTCCAACCGCCATTGGTAAGACTCCAGGCTATTCCTGCGTTGTCTTGAGAGGAGATCCATAAGGCATCTACAATACAGGTGAGAGGATAAAAGAAATCAACATTACTAAGCCTTGTTTCTTGGCTCCTGTGTAAATTTAGCTTTTTGCCTCCCTCAATGAACTCATTAGCTTCTTTCCATAAATGTTTTTCCATACATGCCCTGTTAATAACTTGAGGAATGCTCTCACGATAAATATTAAACACCAAACTATTTCTCATTCTCCATATACTCCACATAAGAAAGGGAAAGAGATGAAAACGATTTGACTTTTGTCCATGAGGGCGTAGGAATAGGAGCTAACTCCTAAATTTCCCTTGCAACTCTGCATTGAAAGATCAAATGATTAGACGTTTCCTCATCTTCCCCACATAAAGGACACTGAGAATCAAGCTTAAGCCCTCTGTGAACCAAATTAACAAGCACAGGAAGACTAGAATGAACAAGTCTCCAACAAAAATGCTTCATCTTAGGTGGAGCATCCAATTTCCAAACCATTTTGCACAGAGACTGAATATAAGTTTGATTATGAATAGAACTAGCTATTCCTCTGGTGTCTTGATTCACTAAGTGATGTTGGAAATGGTAACCGGATTTGACATTATAAACCCCATCCTTAGAAAATATCCACACAAGAGTATCTTTAACCTGAGTAAGACTTGGGCGGATCATATGGACCAAATTGGAATCACCTGGATCCATTAACTGATTAATCTTTTGAGTATTCCAGAGACTTGTACCAGGAAGAAGAAGATCTTTAGCTGTTAAATCAGGGAAAAGGATGGCCCCAGGGCCTGAAGCAGGTTTAGGCCGAGAAGCAAAAAGCCAATTATCTCTCCATACACTAATTTGTGCCCCTGTTCCCATAACCCATCTAGTTCCCTGTGTAAGAAGAGATTGAGCTTTTAATATACTACGCCAAGCATAACTGCAGTTTCTAGGTGGGAGTGCCTAAAAAAAACTACACTTGTTGTAATATTTAGCTTTAAAGACCTGAGCCAACAAAGAGTTAGGATTCTGAATCAACTTCCAACCTTGCTTTGCTAAAAGGGCAATATTAAACTCTTTGAGATTCCTGATACTAAGACCTCCTTCATTTTTAGAACTAGTCAATTTATCCCAAGCAACCCATGCAAATTTATTCCTATTAGGGTCAGAAGACCACCAAAACCTTCTCATTGTTTGAGTGATTCTATTGATTAGAGTAGAAGGTAATAGAAAAAAAGACATAGCATAGGTGGGAATAGCTGTGACTACAGCTTTTAACAAAACTTCTTTACCAGCAGAAGATAGAAGCCTGGAAAGCCAATTCTCTATTTTACCCTGAATCCTCTGTCTGCTTCTACCTATTCTCTCTAGCAGTCCTAAATACTTCCCCATACCCCCTACCTTCTTAATTCCACTAATATGCTTAATTTTAGTTTGCAAGATAGGGGACACACCTTTACCAAAAGTGATGGATGATTTCTGATAATTAATCGCTTGGCCTGAGACTCTCTTATATTGGTGCAGGATTGATAGTAGATTACAACACTCTTCTTCGCTTGCTTGACAAAATAGAAGAGAATCATCTGCAAAGAAGAGGTGGGAAATAGCAGGCCCTGATTTAGAAGCTTGAAAACCATGTATCTTGAAGTGATGAACATTCTGTCTTTAAGCATATTTGTCAAGCCTTCTGTACAAAGAAGATACAAATATGGAGAAATAGGGTCTCCCAGTCTAACACCTCTATGAGAAGTAACTTTCCTTGAAGGTATACCATTGATGAGAATTGAATAAGATACTGACGAAACGCACTTCATAATCCATCCTCTCCACTTTGAACAGATCCCATCTTCTCCATAACAACATCTAAAAACTGCCACTCTACACGATCAAAAGCTTTGGTTATATCTAATTTCAGAGCCAAAGAAGGTCTCACACGCTTTCTGCTATGCAAAGAATGTAACAGCTCATGTGCTATAAGAATATTATCCGAGATACATCTTTCCGGAATAAAAGCAGACTGATTTTCTCAAATTACTAAATGTAACTATGGCTTAAGCCTATTAGCTAATATCTTTGAGATGATTTTATACGCAACATTACATAAGCTAATAAGCCTATAATCTTTAATGGTGAGAGGAGATGCAATCTTTGGAATCAAACAGACTTGAGTATGATTCAATGATTCCTCTAAATAGGTCTGTTCAAAAAATAGATTAACATAATTGTACAGACCTTGCTTGATTGTATCCCAATGATGCTTGAAGAAATCTGCATTCAACCCATCATCACCAGGCGCTTTATCTGCATTAATAGAGAAACCCTCATGATACACTTCCTGTTCTGTTAGAAGGACTGTTAAACAACTATTAATTTCATCTGTAACAGTAGCAAGAATACCTTCTAAAACATGATTAAGGATTGAATTTTGATCTGAGCGATACAGTTTGGTAAAAGAGTCGAGAATAACTGACTGAATTGCTTCTAGTTGAAAATGCGGCTGACCATCTTCATCATGAATAAAGAGAATCCTATTGTATCCTCTTCGTTGTTTGGTCTTCTCAAAAAAATATTTTGTATTTTTATCACCTGCCTACAACCAGAGCATTCGGCTTTTGGCTCTCCAGTATTCCTCTTCCAAGCGATAGTGAAGTTTAAGCTGAGACTTTAAGTGGCCAATATAAGAAAAATCTAATTGAGAAGCTTCATATACCTTATGAATCTGATCCTGGAGCTCAACTATTTTCTTTTCAGAGTTATAAGAATGTTTCCTTCTCCAATCAGACAAAGCATCTCTGCATCTCAATAAAGCCATATTGAAACGTGTTGGAGGCAACTGAGCACAATGACGGAACCATGTATCTTGAATAAGCTGATGTATGGCAGGATCTTGTCTCCATCGGTTATCATACTTGAAAGTCTTTTGTCCCTTCCACTTTCGATCCTCAGTGGAAAACAAGTGTGGTCGATGATCAGAACCAATCCATTTCAACAACTCTACCAATTTTACTCTTGAGAGAATAGCTAAACATGTTGCCTGCCCAAGTATGCTTGCCCCCAAAGCTTTTAACTTCTTGCAGTCCACATTCACTCGACATGGATTCAAAAGGATAGAAAGAACTGGCTGATCTAAGTGGTCCTCCTTGCTTTTCATCATTAGATTGAATATCATTAAAGTCCCCCAAAACAACCCTAGGCAGTCTACTATAAGATCCATCAGCCACCATTCGTCTCATCTGATCCCAGAGTGCATGTCGCTTCTTCTTGTCTGGAGGTCCATAGACATACGTAAGCGTAAACTGTATATCACATTCAGTTATACACATATCCACATAATGCCTATCCGTACTTAGCATCTCTAACTGTACTTGCTTCTCCCAAAAGAATGCCAGATATATCCATATTGAGATTGGAGGTTACATTCTCACCCATGATATCATCAGTTGGATCCTCTCGAACTGGATTAATACCATTTCCTTGATCCAAATTCTCATCTGCTCCTTCGTGAGGTGGTGGCTCAATCTGATGTTGTGCTGGTGGATCTTCAGTTATTAGCTCATGGCCTTGTTGTTGTTGATCCTGTTCCACACGCTCCACTTCAGCATGAGTTAGAACTCCACAACGAACACAGAATTTTCTGAGCTTATCATAAATAAACCGAATCATCATAGATTCATCTCGATCTTCAAAATGAATAAACCTGACAAAGATAAGCTTCCCATAAGCATCCATATTTACTCTGATCCACACTTCGCCTTCATGATCCCCTTGAGGTTGTTGTATATAAACATCTTCAATAAAACCCAAGACGCTTCCAATTAATTGGAAGCAGAAAACCCTATTATAAATTGATGATTCTAGAAAATGATTTAAAATCCCATCTTTATTGGATTCGCCGTTTATAAAAGTTCTCCTACTCATCGTAATCACGAGTCTCTTTTCCTATTTAGCGTAAATCGTTGTTTCCCGTTATTGGGTCTTAGGATTGATTAGACAACGTGTCTATTGTGGATCTGGGATTTGTGTTTTTAGAATTTTGGAATGGGATTAAGAACAAAACTTGAGAAGGCGTGTTTGCCCGGGTTTTAAGTTCTCCTTTTTTCGAAGTTCCCCGGATTAAATCCGATGAGTTGGCTCCTCTGATCAAGTGGAATAGGTATTGAAAGTGAGGAAGGTTTTTTCAGTAGATTCATGAAGCTTCGAAGTGGTTAGCAGAGGAGATCTTACCGGAATTGTTTGGGCAGTGGAGCACATCAATGGCGCTGATCTTTGGACGAATCACGTGGTGAAGAGTACCACTTTGAGCAGACACGTGTGGAGGAGTAGATAATTTTAATTATTGTAATAGCCTTTGTGTGTTGAATCTACTGTATTTAGCCCATTGGGCTTCATAAGTAATCAAATTAAATGTTGATGGCAAAAAAAAAAAAGTTCTTCAGAAGAATTGTATTCATTGATTGGGAGTATTGGTGTTTATAGCACTTTCCCAAAATACATGTGTAAACTTGACACTTTTTAAATTTAGGTGTCATTTTGTCACTTTCAGACACTATTCACCAATCTTTTGACCTTGAACACTCGAAGATATTACGATTATGCTATTGGTCTCTCATTTTTTATTTTTTTTCTTTTCAAATTTGTTTCATATTTATCTTATAAATACGTACGTAAATAATTTATTTGTTTCGATTTTTAAACTCAGTTTTTTATACTTAATCTTTCAAAATCCATATTACCATATTTTTGCACAATTAAAATGATATATATCTACATGTATGGGATGTGTACATATGATATATATGTACGTGGATGTGTGTACATATATATATATCGTTATGTGTATCTCATGTATATGTACAATACATCATATATCTATAATTATATGGTGTACACGTGTAAATGGTGCATGTGCGTGTATGTGTACATACAGAAATGTATACGCGTCTATCATATGTATGGAATATGTGCATGTATGTCTACACAAAATATTATACTTATAATGATGTATGTGTATGTGTACGACTAAATATATACATATGTATAGATGTATATGTACACGTATTCCGTACACATGGTATATGTAAGTGTACGTATAAAATATTTGTAAGTACATACAAATATAAATTCAACATATACTGTATTTTGTATGTACATACATATATATATATATATGTACGTATCTTGCATTCATATGCATATATGTATGTGTACAAGTATTTCAATGAAATGTACACATACACATATAACATATTAGATAGATATCTATATGTTAATATGTGTGTACACTTATATATATGCTATGTGTACGACAATATATATGTGATGTGTGTACACGTACACATATACCATATCATTTGTGTATATACATACGATATAGTGTACATATCTTATTATATAAAGCTTGATGCGTCAAACATAATAATTAACACGATCGTGACACGTGTCAATCGGTCGATTTAGATTTTGACATGTGTAAATTATTTTTCCAATTAGATAACATATAACAAATTTGATTATATTTTTAAAATTAAAGTAACTAATTGATAAACATGAATAAATACATGAGCAATATCCCAATCTTATCTTATTATAAAAAATATGTATATATGTATTCCAAGAATAAATAAATCTTATTTTGATTTGTAATTGTCATATCCGATGCTATGAATCGTGAGCAATATCCTAATTAAACTTATTATATATATAAAAAATATATCTTCATGTATTTCAAGAATAAATAAATCCTACTTCAATTTGTAATTGTCATATCAGATGCTTCACAACTTTATTTTAAACATAAGATATGCATTCACTTTCAAAACTGTAACAATCTTTGCCAAACTAAAAGATATGCATGTGGATTTATACGGTATTCTCATAAATTTTAAATTATGATTTTATCGTATTACATCTGCCTAACTATAGTTATTTTTCCTTAGATGCAATCGGATATATTGAAAATATGAAAAAAATTCATGTTCGTACATCGACTACATCAACTGTTCAAAGAGTTACTTTGACTTTATTGTTAGAAAGGTATGTTCTCATCTGCACAAATATACATATACAATTCTAATTGACTTATTGTTTGTGACATGAAGGACTATTATTTTTTTTCCCTTACACCTTTTTCGTTTTTTCTCCCATTACCCTAAGCTAATTAAATTTACAATTCATGTAAATTCCACTGTTACATGTAATTGTTACATGCATATATTATTGTTTCATGATTTTGAATCTATTAGTATTGTTTTATTTTAATAAGTAGTGGAATCGAAATACCAGTAACGATATGGACCGAACAAGCAAAACAATTTGAAGAAAAATATTTTAGCATTAAAAGCGATAACATTGTCTTGATTATGATAAGTGTTTTGATTAAGATGTATGAATGTGCAATTAGTTTTTCAGCATTTCTTCAACTAAATTTTATTTAAATCAAGATTTTGATTTAGTTATTACGTTTCGAAAAAGGTATGTAAGTAGTTTTTTTTTCCCTTACAATTTTGCTAGATATTTTTGGACAAATACATTTTATTAATTAAATAAATCTATCAAACTAATTTTGTATTGTATTCAATTAATTATGATAAACCATCGTTCAACGACTAACTGCTGCCGGTCTAAAAGTTCAGCATTCATTTAATGATATTTGAGAATTTTTCTCATATTCTAAGCTTCAGGTACTACATTTATTTTTTAATTAATTGATTAATTCTTACATGAAGTTTTTATTCAAACCAAACCCGTGCAACGCACGGATCCTTCATCTAGTATATGTATAATATATTATATATAATACGTGTATATAACATCATTAGCAAATTTTATTGTACATGTATATATATCACTTGTATATGTACACATTACATATACTAATATGTTGTATTGTATTTTTCTTTTATTGATAAAATTAATAAAATATATTGAAAATGGGTATCAAAATGTAAAGAAAAATAAATTATAATGAAAACTGAAAATGTTTTTTTTCAAGATAAAATATGAATATATAAGTAAATAAAGAAAAAGAGAAGTAGAAACTACAAAAAAAAAAAAAAAGAGATTCGATCATGTACGGAAGAAAAAGGAAAAGAGAGTGGATGAGTTTTTGTTTAGTGTGACATAAGGGCATTTCAGATAATTCACATTAAAAAGTATTATATTCAACAAGGAATTTTATAAAGTGCTAAAAAACTAATGAATTGATGAACAAGTGTTATTTTCTACAATTATTCATTATTGATTTTGTTCGAGTGTTATGCCTGCCATTTAACAATCAATATTCACATACAATACGTAATACAATCCTCCTATAAAAGTTTTAGCTACCTTCAAGATTAAAGACAAAAGACTCTCACACGCATTTAATTTGATTACAAGGATGAGATGAACGATTAAGAGGAGCAAAAAGTAAATAGCTGTTCCAGCAAAGGAAATTAGACAATCCCCACATTCTCCTTTGAATAGCATATACACTTCTTTTTTTTTATGTGAATGATGTTGCATACACTACAAGAAAACAGGCTGATTTCCGACGGAATTTATGTGCTGTCGGAAATCCGTCGGACAATTCGGACGGATTTCCGACGGTCTGCCGACCAAAATGATTCCGTCGGTATACCGTCTGAATAATTTGACGGAATTCCGACGGAAACCCACTCCGTCAGCATTCCGTTGGAATACCGTCGGAAAATACCGACGGAATACAGATGGTTGTGATCTGTCGTTCTATTCCGACGGTAATCCGACGGACTACCGACGGAATTCGAACTTTCCGATGTCGGCAAAGTTTGATTGGTCAGCTTGTACGGACGTATTTCCGACGAAGTAAATCTTTCGGAATTAGTGACGGATTTTCGATGTCGGCAAAGTTTGAGTGGTTGCCATATCGTTTACGGTGGATGATGGGATTGGTGGGGTGTTATGTCGGTGGTATTGACGGAATTCCGACGGATTTTTGACGGAAATCCGTTCTACATAAGTTTGCAGAATTCGTAATTCCATCACAACAAAATTTCTAGTAACAAACAAAATTATAAAGATGAGTTCATATTTTCGGGCATAAATGGACGAGCCAATGATGGATGTGGGCTCGGACTTATTAAGGGACGAGTACGCTCAAGGAATATGCGAGTTCATGAATTTACCCAGTAATCTAGATGCAGCAAAAAAAGGTCAGGATATCAAATGTCCTTGTTCCAATTGTTGTAATAGAATTAGTGTTACCGTTCATAATGTTTGGACTCACTTATATAGATATGGTTTTAGGCCGGGATATAAGGTTTGGTATTTACATGGAGAAACCAATTATGAATATGGTAGTACTAGTAGCAATACACCTTATTTTCCGGATAGCGTAGGGGAACCTACAGTGGAAGTAGATGTTGGGGTAAGTACGGTTGCGATGTTTAACGATGCGTTTAGAGAGAATTTGCAGTCGGGTGGGTATGAGGGTGATAGGGTTGAAGAGCCTAATTTAGAATCTCGAAGGTTTTTCAATATGTTAGACCCATCAAAGCAACCACTATACAGCGGTTGTAGGGATGGTCATTCACCGTTATCTTTTGTTAGTAGGATGATGAACCTGAACACTGATTATAATTAGTCCGAAGAATGTGTTGATACATTCGCCGAGTTCGTGAAAGATGTTTTGCCAGAAGATAATCTGGCCCCATGATCATACTATGAGGTCCAAAAACTTGTCGCCGGTCTTGGTTTGCCCTACCAGGTTATAGACGTGTGCATCGACAACTGTATGATATACTGGAGAGAAGACAAGAACCGGAACAAATGTAAATTTTGCCAGAAACCCCGGTTCCAGGACACAAGTGGCAGGGTGAAGATTCCATTCAAACGGATGTGGTATTTACCCTAAACGGAGAGGTTGAAGAGGCTGTACGAATCAAACCGCACAGCTAAGGCCATGAGATGGCATGCAGAGCATAGTCAAGATGGAGATATCACGCATCCTTCTGACGCGGAAGCGTGGAAACACTTCCAATCCGTATATCCAGATTTTGCATATGAGCGACGAAATGTATACATAGGCTTATCCACTGATGGTTTCAACCCGTTTGGTAAGCATGGAAGAAAATATTCATTGTGGCCGGTCATCGTAACACCTTACATATGAGCGAGAGTTCCTGTTTCTCTCAATTCTATTTCCCGGGCCAGATCATCCAAGATGGTCGCTCGATATATTCCTCCAACCATTGATCTTTGAGTTGCAAATGTTGTGGGAGCAAGGTGTTGAGGCATATGATGTTTCAATCCAGCAGAATTTCAACATGCATGCGGTTCTTATGTGGACCATAAGCGATTTTCTGGCATACGGTATGTTATCTGGATGGACAACGCATGGAAGATTGACATTTCCTTATTGCCAAGACAATACTACAGCATTCCAACTACAGCATAGAAGGAAGACTTCATGGTTTGATTGCCATAGGTGTTTTTTACTGGCAAATCATGAATATAGTCGATCTAGAAGACATTTCAGGAAGAATGTACAAGTGTTACATGGTCCACCTCCTGAGATAGATGATCGCAACATATTGGAACAGTTACGAGATTTTTGTGCAGAGCAAACTCCTGAATGTGGGGGTAATGACCATCACCCCGTGAACTCCTGAATGTAGGAGTATTTTCTAGGATTTGCCTTACTGGAAAGACCATCTATTGCGGCATAATCTAGATGTTATGCATGTTGAAAAGAATTTCTTTGACAACATTATGAACACCATATTAAACGTCCCAGGAAAAACCAAAGACAACTGGAAGTCTAGATTCGACTTGCCATTGATTTGTTTGAGGCCATCTCTTCATGTTTCGAACGGTAGATTGCCGATGCCTGCTTACCGGTTAGACGCTGGGCAGAAAGAAGTATTTTTTGAATGGTTCAAAAAATTTGTCAAATTTCCAGACGGCTATGCATCTAATCTACGTAATTGCGTGGACTCGACGGAAGGCAAGTTTATAGGAATGAAGAGTCATGATTGTCATGTCGTGATGCAACGTCTTCTTCCATTTGTATTTGTATATCTTCTTCCAGAACCTATCCACCAAGCAATTGGAGGTATATTTCTTACTCTCATTAGTTTCTTACTACCATAATATTACTATATATGTACTAACTTGTTTAATTTTAGTTTATAGGAGTTGGTGCATTCTTCCGAGATTTATGTTCAAGAATGCTTACCGTCCACGGGATACGTAACTTGGAGGCCAATATCCCGGTTCTCCTTTGTAATCTTGAGAAGATATTTCCACCATCTTTTTTTGACGTTATGGAACACCTTCCTATTCACCTCCCACGAGAAGCAGCCTTAGGAGGCCCTGTTCAATACCGATGGATGTATCCGTTCGAGTGTTACATGTTCCACCTGAAGAAAAAGGTTAAAAATTTGAGCAAGGTTGAGGGATCTATAGTCGCACAAAGCCTAAACGAGGAAGTCTCACACTTTGCCGAATATTACTTTCCACCGGAAGTTCGTACAAAGGCAAGATGTCATGCCCGACATGATGATAGAGGTGAGAAAGCTGTCTATGCCGTGGTTGTTCCTGAGTTGTTTGCTCAAGTTGGTCAAGCAAGTGGAAAAGGAAAGAAACGCAGACTATCACCACAAGAGGTCACACATTTGCATACGTATATCCTCAGAAACTGTGACGAAATTTTGGAGTACGAAAGGTATATCAGTTATTATACTAAATTTATGGAATTATTTGCCTTCATCTACTAATGACTGTTATGTAACAGGATCTACATGTCTTTCGCACGTGATTACCATTATGATAAGATAGATGTTGAACTTGCTGTCTTGAAAGAGAAAATTTTAGAGGTGGTTGAAATGTTATGTAAGTGTAATATAATTACTTACTCTTACTTTTCCAGGTTTTCACGTTCATATGTTACTTATTTCTTACTTCTATCATTTTTAGGTTTCCGAAAGTATAGCAAGTGGTCAATCACTCCCGACATGGTTAGTGGAGCTTGTTCATGGTTTACGCAGCACCGCGACTTCATATCCCAAGTTTTGCACTAGGGGATATGCGTTCAGGATCCGTGAGGAAGGACGTCAAAGGTCAACTTCGGACTATGGTATTTCGGCGCAATCAGGTGATACCATGTACTATGGGATTTTAAAAGAAATCTTGGAAATCCACTATCCAGGAATGTTGGACTTGAGGTGCATTGTGTTTATGTACGATTGGTATGACCCAACCGATGGTCGAGGGGTTCGAGTTGACCCTCTTGGAGTTATTTCGATAAATTCAAGCCGGAAACTATAGTATTACGATCCATTTATCCTTGCATCTCAAGCAGACCAGGTATGAATACACTAATATGTTTTCCTACTTATGCATACTTTACGATTGTGTAATCATGTATATTTACAATATATACTATTTACTAATAGGTTTGCTACATTCCATATCCTCGAGTTGCTTATCGTACAGACCCTTGGATCACCGTAACTCCAATTAACCCGAGAGAAAAAATATAAGGAGTTCCTGAACATGATGCTCTACAACCATCAAGAAGTATATCAATGACACATGTTGAGGAGATGGATAACATTGACCTTGTGGTTGATGTCACACATATCGGCGATGATCTAGTTCATTCAGAAGAAGAGGAAACACGTGGAGAATTTGACGACGATTCAGACTCCATCCCTAGTGAAGGTTCCTCAGGAGATTCAGGATAATAATTTGTGCAAAAATGTTTGCTTATTCATGTTGTACTCTCACATCTGTGTGTTCCCTATAATATTTTGCAATGCATTAAAAAATCCAATTGTGCAATACAATATGAGTATTGCAATAGACAAATAAAAAACCAAATAAAAAAATTTGCACACCAACCAGGATTCGAACTAGGGTTTGATATAGTTTGAAAGGAAGCTTAATCATTTCAGCTTTGGACAAATCTTGTGTATCATATTATTTAATAGTATATATATAATCATGTTCGTTGACTAATTAACGAGAAATATTGGTATTGCAACCACTATAAAACATTACATGTAATGAAACATAAAATTTAAAACACCTTCTTCGACAGGTACATTAGAGACTTGCAAATATTTAACACACAACGGGTATGGTACAAGTTCATAATAAACTCCTAATTTTACAAACATATGTGGGTTCAACTCCGAACTTACCATTAATTTGTTAGAACCATTTAATGATTTTCTTTCCCTTATTTTTCTTTTGTGGAGAATCTAAAAATCCGTCGCACAATTCCGTTTTGATTGCATCAACATCTCGATTTATGTTTGGCTTGTCTGGGCTTTGGGCGAATTTATAATCATAGTAATGATCCTGTGGTGGAGAATCTATAAATCCGTCGCACAATTCACTTTTGATTGCATCAACATCTAAATTTAATTTTGGCTTTTCTGGGCTTTGGGCGAATTCATAGCCGTAGCACTGATCCTTACATACGTTTGAAGTACTTGCACCGTAAGTATCTGACTTTTCAATCAATGGACATGGTTGTACGGCTTCGACACCTCGCTGCTGGTCCGGACATAGTGGCTGACTATCGTAAATGTGGTGGATGTTTGGCAAGCACTGGCTGTCAGGCACTATTGTGGATGAAGAATCTTCATTATATATTGGTGAGCACGTATCAAATTCCCACGAGTAAGTGGGAATTTCCCGGGTGAAATCGTCGCAATGAGATTCGGTTTTCCACGAGTATTTTGGAACATGAAAAAAATTAGACACGGATTTTGCTTTTGAGTCTTCATTAGGAGAGGTAGAAGACATTTTTCGGTAATTGAAAGGTGTAGAACGTAAATACTCCATGGGGAGTATTTATAGTACCGTTATATGTCTAAACCTTCGGTATTCCGTCGGTATACCTAAGCCGTTTCCGACGGTATATCGACGGAATTCAAACAACACGATGTCGGCAAACTATGAATTGTTAGTGTGTATGGACAGATTTCCGACGGGGTAATTCCGTCGGAATTATTGATGGATTTCCGACGTAATTTCGACGTAATCCTATGTCGGCAAAGTTTAAGCGTATGCGGTGGCCGATGGGATTGCTGGGTTGATATGTCGGAGGTATTGACGGAATTCCGACGGATTTCCAACGGAATTCCGTTTTATATAACCCAACACATCTCTTCATTCCTTCCGTAAAAAAATTTCAACACCAAATCATTACACGAAAATATACATTTGCAAAATGGCAAACAAAGATCTATGGAATTACTATATGCAAAACCGAGGCCCCGGTCAAAACCCTCCAAACACAACCCATGATCCTTCAAGCCCTCTTTACGATAACTTAAATGTCATAGATGCTCAACCGACAATTTCACTCCACCAAACTCAACGATTCCTGAACCAAACGCCTGAAATACCGGGAGCTGGCCAAGTCGTTAGGCGAGGAATTATTCGCAAGAGGGCTCATGATGCAAGGGTGGTGCGAGGTGAAAGTTCTCAAACTCGGCCAACACAAGATTTTATTTGTGAGGTCATTAACGAGGCACCAGAAGCCGACCAGGATTTTAGTACTCCTCGGTAGACTTCTACTATCGATTACATAATCCGAGAAAGTATATATATATATATATATAATTACCGTTTCACTTTAACAATACTGAGTGTAGCTGACAAGTACAAAATCTATCATTCATAAATATAGGTTCTTATCGCAATAGGACCACACCATTCTGGACCCAGGTTGCAGAAATTCATCCCCGCGTTCACAATTTGTGAAAATAAAAAAGGTTTACGTTTCCGTCCAATTTTATTAACATTTAGAGAAACAATTTAGCTGACAAGTATATTCGATTTAATTATCAGATTGTGGCTATGCTCTCTAGTTTGACCTCCAATGACCAGGGAGATCTGCTTGTAACCTTAAAAGACCCGTCGGGAAAAATCGAGGGAACCATGCACCATAACATCTTCAAGAATGACGAGTACAGACTCACGACTGGTATAGGTGCGGTGGTCATCCTGAAGAATGTTACCGTTTGCAGTTTTGATTCCAACCCAAAGTACCTAAACATCACTGAGCGGAATATTGTTAAGGTACATACACCATACGGTTATAAATATTGTTGGGAATGGTTAACTAAATTCAGTTTTCAAACAGATAATCAGTGTTAATACGATGATTGTTGAATATCAGCTAACGGAAGTATGCACCATCGAGGAGGAAGATGAAGGAACTACTGGGTACGAATATGAAACAGTTCCAGACTCCGATGAAGAATAAATATCTAACTTGTCCACGATTAAGAATTATTTTATGGTTACGGCTTTATGTTGCTTTTATGTTACATAATTTCCTACTATCTATTGTACGAGTTTATCCGCATAATGTTATTAGGTGTAATTAATATTTACTATTTTGGTATTTAAATTTATATTGTATGTGTAATGTAAGATTTATGAAAACAAAGGAAACATAGATAGAACTTGTGGGATTCACGGGTATGGCACTTCGATTGGCAGAACGATTAAAGCCAATTTTGATTTGGTTATTTTTACTATATAGTGAAAAGTCACCAAATCAAAATTGCCTTCAATCATTCTGCCAATCGAAGAGCCAAACCCGTGAAGCTCACAAGTTCTATCTATGTTGTCTTGGTTTTAATAAATCTCTAACTCGTTCACATTGTCGACGGAATTTTATTTGAAGTATTTGGTACAAGCGAAAAAATTTAAAATATGTAATAAAAATTAAAACCCGTCGAAATTACGTCTTAATTTCCGACGGTAGTTTTATTGTATTACCAAATTTATTAAATAAACAATTTATTTCGGCGGAAAACCTTAAAAATATGTTAAAAAATAAACATCCGTCGGAATTCCGTCTTAATTACCGACGGCGTTCCGACGGTTGGTGAATTTTATTAAAAAATTTATGATATAAACAATTTAAACCTTAAAAATTTTAAACCTAATTCCAAAAAACCCTAATTCCCAATATCCTTATATCCCTAAATCCGAAAGTTCGAAATAACTAAATCGCAAAATCTCAATAATCCCAAATTCCTATAAATTCCATATTCCATAAATCCCAAAATCTCAAACTCTTAAAATTTATGATATAAACAATTTATTTCGGCGGAAAAATATTAACCTAAATAAACAATTTATTGTTTTAAAATAATTTCCAACGGAATTCCGTCCTATGTCCCTAAATAACAAAATGTCCAAAAACTAAATTCCTTTAATCTCTATATTCCAAAAAACCCTAATTCCCTATATCCTTATATCCCTAATTCCGAAAGTTCGAAATAACTAAATCGCAAAATCTCAATAATCCAAAATTCCTAAAAATTCCATATTCCATAAATCCCAAAATCTCAAACTCTTAAAATTTATGATATGAACAATTTATTGTGGGGGGGAAATATTAAAAAGTAAACAATTTATTCTTTTAAAATAATTTCCGTCTGAATTCCGTCTTATATTCCGAAGGATTACTGACGGAAACCCAAATTTGACTTGCCGCCAAACTACTTCGTGATCATCGTCAAAGCGGGAAAACCGTCGGAGGTTTTAATCCCAAAATAATTCTGCAAGTGCACAGACAATCGCAGTAGTATAAAGGGTATCGAATCCACAGAGACCAAGGTTACACTATGAAATTATGGATTTTAAATTAAAGCTAAGATAAAATATGGGTTTTGGTTGTAACGAAGCAATGAAAACAGCAATTAAACGATGTGAAATTCAATAAGGAAAGGCACTAGATCAAGGTTATTCTCTGGTGATCTCGGATTAAGGACTGAGCTACTATTCAGGAACTAATGCAATTCGGTCTAGAACTCAAAAATTAAGATAATATTGCCCCACTGTCGTGATGTATCAATATCTTTATCCAGCAACCTAAATGCCTAAACTGTCGTTTGGATTTAGTAATGATGCATACAAGCATTAAGAGTTGGTTCAATTTGTTCACAATTGATGGTAACAATCAACTTTCGTTGGTCACACACCAATTGCTCACCAAAGGGTTATCTAGCAACCTAGAGCACTGTCGTGAATAAGTTAGACTTGAAATCATAGATTAAGTGATCAATATCAATCTAAGCATGAAGAACCTCTATTGATGAAGACGTAAGATTATGCAATCCTATTTGGCTCAGTCACTAACAGTCCTAAATCACCATTGAAAACCTCAATCTAGCCAAGGAACTACTCAATCATGGAGGAAGCAAACACAACAAAACAATAGAGAGAATTCATGATGGAATTGAAATAGATAAGGGGTTAGAATTCTTCTTAATAGATATTGTGAAAATGAATCTTCAATCTTTAATCTAAAAGCAAAAGAACAAAGCAAAGAGTAGCCAAGAGAGTCTCCGAAAAGTAACGAGTGAAAATGAAATGAATCGTGATCCTTATTTTTGAGGCGGCTACACCTTATATATAAATAAAAATAGGTTAAAATCAGATCTGGGTGGCTGACCGGTCGGTCTGTATTCAGGCATCTATGGTCTTCGAGTGTGGACCGGTCGGTCTTGTGGGTGGATCGACCGGTCCGGTTTCCAGGAGGTTCCAAATCTTCGAGTCCTCGGGCGAGCGGGTGCTCGCTCCAAACCGAGCAGGTGCTCGGTCCTTCAAAACGCCATCTTTTCTCCGGATTTGTCTCGTTTGCTTCAATGACTCCCGAATGCTCAAATCCATGTTCCCAAGCCTCCTTTAAACCTAGAATGACTCAAAAGAAGAGAAAAAGACTCGATAAAACCCTACAAAACAAAGATTAGAATGTGCCAAAAACGTATTATATCAACTCCCCCAGACTTAGATCTTTGTTTGTCCTCAAGTGAAGACAAACTAGAAATAAATTCAAGGAAGCTATGAAAACCGAACTAACCTTTATAAGTCGAATACAATCCTTTAAGACCCCACATATGTAATACCAACAACCCTCATAAACAGATCAAAAACCAAGATGGTACTTCATATACTTTGCCAAATACATAGCAGTGCCACCATACTCAAGCTCCTATGTCTCAGCGACTATATACCAGGGTCCAGAAATCTTACCAGAGGGAAAACATTCGTCGCATAAGGGTTAAGGTTTTGGGTTATTTAATGGTGGGGTAAAAGTGTTTTAGGCTAACCTCAGTCGCGGCCGAATGCAAGTCATGGCGCAAAATCCCAAGAGAACTAAGTCCAAAGATGATGCACAGCTTTTCAAACTTAAGACCATTTTCTTTATTTAGATGAAAACTTTCTGCATATCTAAAGAACTAATACTAAGAAAACTACATAGAAATGTGCTTATTTATTAAACATGAGGCTTTATTCTAATCCCTTTCAACATTTCATATAAAATCTGTTTTTTTTTTTTTTTTATGTTGGGGATTAGTTTAACCCTTTCTAAAGCACAAGAACAAAAACTTAAAATAGAAAGGAAATACAGAGTCAAAAATCCTAAGCAGAAAGTTTTGAAATGGTACCAAAAGGTCTTTAGAATGATTGGCTGGCCGGACTACGTCTCCGGAGTTTTTGCGCTTGAGTGCAAGTCAATGTCTTGGACAGAAAGCATGAGGTTTGAAAGAAAGGTCAAGGTAAGGGTGTGGTACCAGACTAAAAATGAGCCTGGCCATTAGGAGTCTTAAAGAGGGGATAGTGTTTGAAAAAGGATAGGACTCCTAACGTGGTTGGTACTTCTTATGCGATTTCGAATTCCCTGAGTTAAGAAAAACAGATAAGTATAAAAAGTGTCAGTGTTAGCTTTCAAAGGGACAGGAACCTTCTGGTTATACTGATCCGCCTAGGGCGTTTTTAATCTTCCCATGGCATTGGTTAATCACTGTTAGAGGGGTTAGCAAACATCATGTGGTCCTAGAAATGCATGCATATCACAAAGGTTTTAGTACAAACTGACTCGATAAAACAGAAAACGACTCAAGAAAATGAAAAAAGAAAATAAAAAAATAGAAAACATGATTAGTATCAATAGCACTCCCCCCAGACTTACTTCACACCGACCCGATGTGAGAATAAATCAAAAGGAAGGAACTATTAAAAAGAAAGAAAATAATGCAAAAAAATGAAAAAGAAAAGTGAGAAGGTCTAACATCATCAGAAAGGTGGAGATTCGTCAGAATCCGCTGTGTCCTCGGAGTCTTCCACCATAGCGTCATCATCTGATCTGAACGCGGTAGAGGGACCAACAGGCGTGGGCATGGGGCTTCCAGCAAAGCCTGATCCTCCCGCTGCATCTGTGCCTTGGGAACAAGAGATGGCACCCCAAATGGCAGACATCATACTATGGAGCTTCTGAAAACTCCTGTGTTGCCAATGCCTGTGCTCATGTGTAGTCCATTCGTCGCGAATCGGTGAGACGGCAAACTGGTTGGCGTAAGTAAGAAGTGGCGGGGCAGAACCTCTGCTAGTGCCTGCAGTATCAGGACCATGGCTAACATGGCGACGCTTTCTGCGCTGGAGAGGGACATCTGCATCTGTGCTCTCAGGTGAGGCGGGTGGCAAAAACCGTACGTTGTCCAGGGAGGTGAGAGGTGCATGCTCACTAGGTAAAGAGATTGAACGCTGTACCCCATCAAAATCAGAGTATTACCACTTTCCGTCAATTATCCATCGGCTCTGAATAAGGTGTTGCATGCCAAAGAGAGCGGGCGCGTGGACAACGTCGGTGCCTGTCAAATCAATCTTATGGAAGAGAAAGATAGGAGTTAGGAGACCCCCACATACCTCTTGCTTCTTCTTTCCAGGTCCACCGAGACCTCTGAACTTCCTCTCTGCCAGGAAGTGTGCAAATGCTGCTCCGTAGTTAGTGTGTTGATCGTGAGGATACTCTTTGTAGATTTCAGACACAAACTCCGGCATCCCGAGGTGCAGCAAGAATAACTCATCTATACGCAGGGCTCCCGGTTCTTCCTTGCAAAACATAGTGTTGCTCAGGGCCTTAGCTACAATTCGGATGATTGGGTTCCTGATAAGAGCCAGTTTCATGCTTCGTGATGTCGCAGCACCTAAACCAATCAAGTTCCTTAACCTGTCGCACTGAGGAAAATAACTACGGCCAGGGAAGTCCACGTTCTGGTAACGCTCGTCAAAACCGTAGATATCGCACAGTTTGTGCAAAGAGATCTTATACGTAATCCCTCTGATCTTATACCACAAACGACCATTCTCAGCTCGCCTATCATCATCTGACTGATAATAAACCTCACAGGAGGCGAGGAATTGTCTTACAAGCTCAGGATACAGAGGATACTGATTCGTGGCCATGTTCCCCAAACCCATTCGATTGAGAACAGCACACACCTCGTCCATGATACCCAACTCATCTAACATCTGAGGACATAAGAACCTAGTAGGCAACATTTCCACGTTCAACAGCCCATTATAGCAAATGCTATTGTACCTAACCCATCCATCTCCTCTCCTTTTGTTCTCGTAAGACGGTTCGCTAACTAAACCTTTCCTTTCTAGCTTAGGGTGCGTGTCAATTCCAGAGAAAGGTTTACCGTCCGGTCAAGGCCATGGATTACTTGGATTGGAACACGAACTATGCTATTTTCGTGGAGCATCCGTTTGACTGGAAGTCGCTATTCCTTTCACCTTATCTTTTGTCGACGATCTCCTCGGTTCGTCGTGGACCCGTTTTGTTCGGGTTTCACGTTCTTCGTCCAAGCCATCTTCGGGGTCCAAGGTGGTGGCTAGGGTGCGTCTTGTTCGTCCCTTGACTACAAAAATGAACCAAGGAGAGTGAGGAACAAGCGAATTAAACGGCGAAATCCAAGGAGAAAGAACAACCCCAAAAACCCGAAATTTGACATGCAAATGTAAAGCTCATACCTTGCAGATCGAATAAATTGATTGGATAATCAGAAAGACCTTGAAAAAATAAGCGATTTAGTGCCAAAAATCGTTTAATTCGGGTAAGAATTGAAGGACTTAAGGTTTGATGAAGTTTTTGGAGAAAATCACCAAGAACACTTGCAAGAGAAGAGTTTTTGGTGTTTCGATCGGGATTGTGGTGTTTGGGTGATCGGGTTTGTGTTTATAGGGGGTAAACCGGTTCAATTTAAGTGAAATAAACCGGTTTTAACCGAAAATCGGAAAACAATTTTGACTTACCCGGGCCGAGGATCGACCGGTCCCGATACTGGACCGGTCGATCATGTTTCCAATGGCTTACCTAATCCGCGGGACGAAGGGGATCGACCGGTCAACTTGTGGATCGACCGGTCCTGATGCCTGGGACTTACCCGATCCGCATGATAAAGGGGATCGACCGATTGGCACACATGGATCGACCGGTCCTAATTCCAGTGACAGATAGCTAGTCTCGTGTTCAAAGGAGATAGATCGGTCCCTTATATGGACCGACCGGTCCGATATCCAGGCTCCAAAAGTTTCTGTGACGAAAAATCCTAAAAAAGAAAAACGAAAAGGGAGGTAAAACTGAAAAGAAAAGAAAAAGAAAAGAACGTGTGGACAATTACAAGTGGGTTGCCTCCCACCAAGCGCTTTGTTTAACGTCATTAGCTTGATGTTGTACGATGCCTAGGCGTGAGCAGGATTCGTTTGAGGATTAGAGAATTTCTTTTCCGGATCAGGGCTCGGTGGAGATGGGTTGAGGCGTTGTCCATTCTCTCTTTGATCACTTATGTTTAGTTGCAGGACCTCGCTTGGCGTTCCATTCACAAGACTGATACCCTTCTCTTTAAACTCTAATGGAAGAATAGCTCTAACTTTGGAGAAAGGCTTAGGGGTACCTTTGCACTTCACCTTGTATTCGACCGAGTTCCCATCATATCCTTGAGGGATCAAAGTTATCTTAGGCTTACACTTTGTCCCTTTGCATTGTACGTTTCCCTGCACCTTTGTCTTTTCCCTAAACATCTTGGCGATATGAGAACGATTTCCATCTAGAACTCCATTGATCTTACTCTTCTCACCTAGCTCTTTGACAACAGCGTCCGACAGGTCCACTTTTTCTACTGCCGAGATGCAGGAGGCGTGAATGGCGGTTCTTTTGGGAATGGCTCTATAGAAAACTTTTTCGTTGACCTTGGAAAAAAAGAGTCGCTTATTTGGCATATCAATGATTGCACCCACTGTAGCCATGAATGGTCTCCTAAGGAGGAGAGACGTATCGTAACCTTCTCTCATCTCTACAACCTGGAAATCCGTTAGAGCTAGGCAATCCCCTATTCGGACTGGTAAATCGCGAATGATGCCGTACGATGTTGCGGTGGACGAGTTTGCAAACCTAAGAGTCATATGACTAAGTTCTATCTTAGCCGTTTTCAACTTCCTCGCAATAGCCCTTGACATGAGATTCACACAAGAACCAGAATCGCAAAGAGCTTCTCTAAATTCAACCTTTTCAATGGTGCAGGGAACAAAGAATTTCCCAGGGTCTTCGCCTTTAGGTAATACCCTCAATGGTGGTGGAAATGGGTAAGGAGTGTAAACAGGTGACCTAACCTTATTAACGAGCTCATTCGGTTGAAGCACTACAGAAGACGGTCCAGCAACCTCTTCATCCTTTTTCTCTTCTGGAGCAGACGCTTCTTGTGCACTCTTGACTGCTTCGGCGGGTTGAACAACCTGGTTATTGAGCTCCTTCACACGAGCGCAGATGGCTTCTATCTTACTGTTGAGATCGTTATACCTGTTGTCCATCATGGCAGTGATTTCTTTAGTAGAATTCTGCTGGTTGAGTAAAGCCAATTGTATGAGGGATTTCAGTTCGTCTTGAGGGTTCGATGCATGAGTTTGAACGCTTGGAGGCACAGGGTCTCCACCCATATAGTTTACTTCTATGGACCGCTCATTTCCCTTGTTCTCACAAAGGTCTATATTCTTCTGATTCCTCTTCAGCAACAGGTTTACTTTCGCTGTCAGATCATCAATCCTCTGTGTCTCAACACTACTGGCATATACAGGCTCATCACGGTCATGGCATTGAATCCTGGAACTCGCAGCCAAGTTCTCTACCAATCTAATCGCTTATTCCTTGCTCCTGGTCATAAAATCACCATTACTCGCAGCATCCAAAGTGTTCCTAGCATCACGACCAACACCATCATAGAAGATACTACGCAATTTCTCATCGGCGAATCCATGGTGTGGACACTTCCTTTTGTATTCCTTGAACCGTTCCCATGCCTCACTAAAAGACTCTCCGGAACGTTTTGGAATGTAGACATCTTATTCCTTAGGCGCGCGGTCATGGATTTGGTGTAGAAATGACCCAAGAATGCTGCTATATATTGCGGCCAAGTCGTGATGGATCCAGCTGGTAGCGACTTGAGCCAGCGGGAGGCTTTGTCCGCGAGTGAGAAAGGGAAAAGCTTGCATTTCATGAAATCCTGTTCACTTCATTAGAGCTTGCTGTGGAGCAAATCTCCTCGAAGTTCTCGATATGGTCTACTGGAATTTCCGCAGGAAGTCCATGAAACATGTTCTGCTTAACCAGTGATATCAGCTAAGGTTTAATCTCATAGTCTTGCCCCTCAAAAGCGGGCGGAACGATTGTCGCTCTGTTCCGATAGGATGCATGGGGATTGTCCATATCCCCAATTGTACGACGTTGCTGTGGTTGTTGCTGCTGATGCAATTGAGCTATTTGTTGTTCCATCCTCTGAATAACAGCAGCTACATGACCATTTGCAGCTCGATTGTCGGTGTCATCGCCCATGTTGGCTAGATTCAAAAGTTTTTGAGAACTTTGGTTAAACCTGAAACACACACAAAAGAAAACGAAAACAGAAATGAAATTAGCAAAATTCTTAGACTATAAATAAAATCGAATTTCAAAGGTAACGCAATTGGTCCCCGGCAACGGCGCCAAAAACTTGATGTCAGAGGTTTTAATCCCAAAATAATTCTGCAAGTGCACAGACAATCGCAGTAGTATAAAGGGTATCGAATCCACAGAGACCAAGGTTACACTATGAAATTATGGATTTTAAATTAAAGCTAAGATAAAATATGGGTTTTGGTTGTAACGAAGCAATGACAACAGCAATTAAACGATGTGAAATTCAATAAGGAAAGGCACTAGATCAAGGTTATTCTCTGGTGATCTCGGATTAAGGACTGAGCTACTATTCAGGAACTAATGCAATTCGGTCTAGAACTCAAAAATTAAGATAATATTGCCCCACTGTCGTGATGTATCAATATCTTTATCCAGCAACCTAAATGCCTAAACTGTCGTTTGGATTTAGTAATGATGCATACAAGCATTAAGAGTTGGTTCAATTTGTTCACAATTGATGGTAACAATCAACTTTCGTTGGTCACACACCAATTGCTCACCAAAGGGTTATCTAGCAACCTAGAGCATTGTCGTGAATAAGTTAGACTTGAAATCATAGATTAAGTGATCAATATCAATCTAAGCATGAAGAACCTCTATTGATGAAGACGTAAGATTATGCAATCCTATTTGGCTCAGTCACTAACAGTCCTAAATCACCATTGAAAACCTCAATCTAGCCAAGGAACTACTCAATCATGGAGGAAGCAAACACAACAAAACAATAGAGAGAATTCATGATGGAATTGAAATAGATAAGGGGTTAGAATTCTTCTCAATAGATGTTGTGAAAATGAATCTTCAATCTTTAATCCAAAAGCAAAAGAACAAAGCAAAGAGTAGCCAAGAGAGTCTCCGAAAAGTAACGAGTGAAAATGAAATGAATCGTGATCCTTATTTTTGAGGCGGCTACTCCTTATTTATAAATAAAAATAGGTTAAAATCGGATCTGGGTGGCCGACCGGTCGGTCTGAATTCGGACCGGTCGGTCTGTCTTCAGGCATCTATGGTCTTCGAGTGTGGACCGGTCGGTCCTGTGGGTGGATCGACCGGTCCGGTTTCCAGGAGGTTCCAAATCTTCGAGTCCTCGGGCGAGCGGGTGCTCGCTCCAAACCGAGCAGGTGCTCGGTCCTTCAAAACGCCATCTTTTCTCCGGATTTGTCCCGTTTGCTTCAATGACTCCCGAATGCTCAAATCCATGTTCCCAAGCCTCCTTTAAACCTAGAATGACTCAAAAGAAGAGAAAAAGACTTGATAAAACCCTATAAAACAAAGATTAGAATGTGCCAAAAACGCATTATATCAGTCCCTAAATAAAAAAATGTCCAAAAACTAAATTCCTTTAATCTCTATATTTCAAAAAACCCTAATTCCCAATATCCTTATATCCCTAAATCCGAAATTTCCAAATAGCTAAATCGCAAAATCTCAAAATCCGAAATTCCTATAAATTCCATATTCCATAAATCCCGAAATCTCAAACTCTTAGAATTTTGGAAATCGTAGGGACTATCCGCGATATCATCACTCTAGAGGAGCTGGGACTTCCATCAGGGGAGGTCGGAGTGCGAGTGAGACGCATATCCCCGATAGTAAACCGTATCCCACATACAACGACACTTGGTTCCGACAATTTGCGGTATGATTTTATTTTATAAGTTTAAAATATATTTCCTATATGACTCACATTTTAAATACTAATGCGAGAATGTGGTGTTTTTGCAGCAAGATTTTACGTGGGACCCACCGCTCACTTCGTTGGTCCAAAAGAGATTCGACGAAAAGGCTACGAGGAAGTACTCGTTGAAGATGAACGAGTAGAAAGATGCGTGGTACAAAACCGAGAAGGTGCCTCGGGTTATGAAACATAAAGACACATGTTGGGCTGGACTAGTTGCACATTGGGAACAGGAGGCAACTCGGGCGACCTCAGAGAGAAACTCAAGTAACCGCAATAGCAACCGGAAGGGGAAGGGACCCGCGACCCACAACCTCGGAGCAATAAGCAAGGCTTCACTTGCAGACAAAATGGTAAATATTTAAATAGTTCATAATTTTTTTAAATTCGCTAACAAAATTATATATGTTAACACTTTCAGGAGACCGGTGTGTTTCCTTTGAATCTTGCTTTGCCCAAAGCTACGCACACCAACAAGAAGACCGGTGAAATTCAAGATCCGATTGCTCGTGAAATCGTGGAAACCGTGGAGAGGCTCGGGGAGCAGTACCTCCAATCGCAACCGATCGAGGAAGGAACTCTGGCGCCCACCGAAGTTCCATACGAGAAGATCAACGAGTTCACCTACAAGGTTAGTAACCGTGTCACTTTTAAACAAATTTCAAATTAACTTTTAATACAACTAAGTTCTAAGATTTAATTTCTTTTTTATCGTAGGCGACTCCCAAGACCAGAGGCCATGTATTCGGCCTCCCTAAAGATAGTTGCTCGTCCGTTTCGTCGGTTCGACATGGCGGTGGTAGCAGATTGGAGGCAGAAAACCGAGAGCTGACCGAGCGGCTTAAGACAGTGGAGGAAGCGAGAGAGAGAGATAAGGCGGAGGCCGAGGAAGCGAGAGCGAGAGATAAGGCGGAGGCTGAGACACGATTTCGAGCGTTGGAACAGAAGATGACCGACTTCTTCAGTTCCAGTAGGCCGGAATAAGCCTTTTCAAGTTTTAAAATTTAATGAAAAACTTTAAAATACTTTTAAAACAATTTTAATTTAATCAGTTTTTATTTTAAATTTTTAATATATTTTTAAATGTTTTATTATATTTTTTTTTTTTTTAAATTATTTAATAATTATTAATTTTTTGTAAAAAATAACGATTTCCGTCGGAATTCTATACTGTCGGAAATCCGTCGTGTGAAATCTCCCTCGGAATTCCCTCGGTTTTTTTTCCCTCGCTATTCCGTCGGTATTTTTGGTTCGTCGGAAAACCGTCGGTAATCGCCGGAAGTCCGAAACCGTCGGAATTCCGTCTCCCTTTTCGACTTCCGACGGTATAACGACGAAAGGTCAACGGAATCCGGATGTCCGTTTTACGTCGGAGTTCCATCGCAAGAGATCGACGAATTTCCGACGGATTTTAATTTCCGACGAGATAGAAACGACGGACCAGAGCCGTCGGAAAAGGGTCTATTCTGACGGAATGCCGACGGTTTTGGCCGTCTGAATACCCCCTGTTTTCTTGTAGTGATAACATTATGGGTTGTTGAATAGCAACAAAAAAAATTATATCTAAAAAGGTAACCAAAAAACCTAAATCTAATGGTCAAGATGTTGCCACATAGGGTGATTTTGGTTATTTTTCTAAATATAATTTTTTTTGTTGCTATTCTACAAATTTTCCCTAACATTATTATTATTTTTGTTCACTGCTCCTCAAGACAAAAACACCATATATTTCCACTTGGGACGCATGTTATTACAACCAAATGTATGGGTGTGATACAGTGTTCAAGGACGAGCACGTCTAGGCTTTAGACATAATACACTAGGCTGTTTCTTAGTGTAACCATTACAATGTATACGGCCAAGATTTTATAACTCTCGTGTTTTTTTTATAATTTTTTTATAAATAATATTAAAAGTCTATATTGAAGAATATTTTTATAGCTATTGCATAAAGCGAGAAAAACAATCATATCGTAAACACACATAAAATCTGACACTTGGGTTTTTGTCACTGACGAAATATAAAATTTCGTAGATGTTGTCATCATAATGCAATAGCGTTTTTATGTCTTTAGATGAACATAAAAATACAAGCCCCCCATTTCTTACAAAGAAAAGAGACGTGTGATAATATCATGGTTTGTTAAAGAAAGACCTTGAGGAAGATCTCGGTTCAGGCCATCATCTACTTGCTTTGGAAGCAAAGGAATAATGTTTTTCACAACAACACTAACATCCCTCCGTCCGTCATTGCCAAATCAGTGGACAGAGTGGTGCGTAATGTCATATCGGCTAGAAGGCATAGGAAAGGATTCCACAATCTTATGTCCAAAACTCTTTAGGATTCCTTGTTTTTATTCTTTTTTGCCAGGGAATTGTAATTTTTTTAGATCTTACTTTTTGTAAATCTGACGTTCATTTTCAATGATATTAACCATTTAGCCAAAAAAAAAATGATGGATGATTGAATATAGGGTAAGCAAAAACTTTTTTCATTCTTGGAACCTGTATATATCAATTATCGAAGAAGATGGAAATCTATTTCCAAAAATTAGGCAAACCTAATGGAAATCATGTAAATGTTTGACAACTACCTAAAAAAATCAGAAAGGAACTTCATTTTTTAGCGTTAAAGAGGAGACGATGTGATTGGTGTCAAAAACAAAAACAAAAAAAATGAGAAAAGACAATGTGATTATAACGTTAACTGAATAATAAATTATCGTAAGATGATGAAAATATTTAGTGTAATATATAGAGACATGAACGAAGAAATTATAAATCACAAAAATGTATTTATACATCATTTTGCTATCTATTCATTAAAAACATAACATGTAACCAAGTGAAGTATTGATCTTGAGAATGAGTAATCACCTCAATTTGGGGGTGATTGGTTCGGTTGTGGCTTTTATTTTTTTTGCTGTAGAATTTAGTCTGTAGACGTTTTTGCTGTAGCTGTAGAAATTTGACTGTATATTTTAAAGCTAAAGCACGATTGGTAAGATAGAAGTATGTTGTTATATATATTTTATATAGTTATTAATTTTAATTTGATATTATGTATATATAGAAAAATATTTAACAATATAAAATTTTTATGTACAATCTTATTCTATATGAATAGTAGTACGTATATAATAAATTTGTTTATAAATAATAAGATTAACATAATATATATATATAATAAGATTAACATAATTTATTTATAAATATATATATAGTATACCATTATGTATATAGAGAAATATTATATACCATTACGTACAATTTACGTAGTTGTAAATTGGCCAAATAAATCTGATATGCATTACGTTTAGTATATTATAATATAATATATATATATATATATATATATATGCTATATATAGAAGGAAAGAAACGAAAGGGAATAAAAAAGGAAACAAAATTTCTCACATCTCTTCGTTTATTTCTACAGCACCAAAAAGAAGTTTTTACAGCCCAATCAATTATACAGCCATATTTTCAGGTTCATATTTTCAGGTATGTTTTTACAGTCCAACCAATCATACAGTCATATTTTCAGGTATGATTGGTTCGGCTGTAAAATAGTTGGCTTTAAATATTTATTGTAGAGATTGAGATTAGTACTGTAACTCTATTGACTTATGCATTTAAACAGGCCCACACACACACAAAACTTTCTTTTCCATCACATTCCTTAAAACATAATGATTGTAAATTAATTTTTGGGTTGGGTGGAAACTCTATTGCTAATTGGTATTCAGGCAAAAGAGCTAGAGGGGATGTAATCATGATTTAATAGCAGGAATAATTTACAAGGATTGTTATATATGTGTAAACAGATTATTATGCGCTAAAAATGTTTGTGGATAACTGGATATTGTTCATCATATTTTTAGGTTTTTTAACACTAATTTATTAATCTATTACGAATTATAAAATTTATTACATTAACGATTCTACAAAAAAAATTTACTGGCTTATGGTAAATTTGTATCCAGTAATGTACATACATGATAATAATTCGTATTTTAAGTTCGAACATATTTTCGAATGTAAAAACCATTAATGAACTTTTGGTCTTCCACTAATTTTTTTCTTTGGTTTAGAATACTTCACATATTTTTGAAACTTATATCAAACTTTTACATGTTTTCTCTCTAGAAAGCCACAAACCGCTGATCGATAAACATAACGTTCTTCTTACGTTTCATCTCCTAAATCACAAACTCTAATTACTGTTCATACCCTAAATCAAACTCTAATTAATTTCTAACCCCACACTACATCCTCTGAATTTTTTAAACAACCATTTAATTAATTTATTCTTCCCTTCGGCAACAACCCCTATATTACAATAACAAACAAACAAAACGAGAACTAATACCGCTTACCTCAAATGTCGAAATCACCCCACAGAACCAAGTAACACTAGACTGTGTTTAGTGGACCAAATATTACTTTTTGTACGTACGACATGTTGTTAAATCGATTTTTATTACATTACTCCAAATCCTAACACAAACAATTACACATTTTGTTATTAAATTATCTAAAAGTCGGTGGAAAGCCACGTCACACGCAACCTTGGCCTTATCTAATTATCTCTCTTAGAGCATGATTAATGGTAAAAAGTTCATTGAATTTTTCAAATATATTATTTAACTAATTTCTTTAATTTTAAAAAAAATTAATTATAGAAAAAACATCAACCAATCAGATATGTATACATAGTTCTAAAAAATTTGAATAGAGTTTCTCAAATTTTAATTTAAGAAACTCATCTCATTCTTTTTCCAACTTTTTTGGTTATTATTTTTTTTTTGGATTAAAAATCCTCCAAAATACCCCATTGTTCATGCTCTTATTTTTTTACTCGCAAATACCATGACTACACGTTGAAGTCTTCGTTTGGCCTTACACGTGCTCGTCGAAGTAGGGGTGGGCACGGAACGGATATCCGAAATTTTGGTGATATCAGTGATCCCCTCCGCTCTGGCCGGATCAACATTTATCCGATCCGTATCCGCTCCACAACATTTCGTATCCGATCCGTATTCGCTTCGTTAAAATCCGGATATTTACATCCGATCCGATCCGTTATAGTTTAAAAATAATTATTTTTTTTTATAAAAAGATGAAATTTAACAAAAAAAATGACAACTTTTTCATTAAAAATGATATGCTCTTATTAATTTGTTTATCTTTAATATTAAAATAATTAATTTGATGAATATAAATTTATAAAATTTACATATAAATATAATCAATATGCAGTTTAGATATGTAATTATGCATACATACATATATATACATATGTATATAATAATACGGATCAGATCGGATAATGATCTTTTTTAAAATATGATTTGTGATTTGCTATGTCTTTTACGGATCGCCCATTTTAATATTTGTTTTGCTTCGAAACTTTACGGATATTCGATTTTTCGGTTCGGATCGAATCAGATTTAACGGATTTTTTGCCCAGTCCTTGGTCGAAGGATGGAGAAAACTCTATTCTATCTACAGTGCAAAGTCGCAAACGCGAACCATCTACAAAATTTTAATGTTTTTTTAATGCTTCCGTTACACGAAAATAATTTATAATACAACCAATCATAGCTTAGCCAATGGGTGGCAAAACCATTTGAACCAGTGTTTTGAAAACCTGACCGGACCGGAGGTCGGACCGGGTTCAACCGTGAATCGGCCAGCTAGCCGGATTGGGTTGACCCGGGTTTGAGGTTTTTTTTTTTTTTTTTGTAAATTTCCATTTTTTCCACTTTTAAATTTTTTATGATTAAAATTTATAGAAATAAATACTAGTTTTGAATTTAGTTATCCACAAAAAAAAAAGTTTTGAATTTAGTTAATTTTTGTTATGGTTTAATGTTTTAAATATTTTTTTACATATAAACTTAACTATTTCTCATTAAATTTTGTCTTTGAATAGTTTTTTTTGCTATTAAAATGATTTTCTTAATTTTTAAAAATATATGTTTATCAAAAATTTATGTTTATTCAAAGGCTATATTATATATTTGTATAGTATAGTTATACAAAACCTATTTATATTATTATTTTAAAAAAAACTATTAAACCCGGTTCGACCCGGTCGGACCACATTGACCCATGACCCAAAAGTATCTCCGGTTCGGTCGTCGGTCCGGTTTTCAAAACATTGATTTGAACTTATTGTTTACACAATTCACCAACCACACTAATTGAAAAAACTAAAAGTGATGATAACATATTGATGGTGGGCTAACGAAAAATGTTAAGTAGATGAGTGTTGTTTCATAAGTATAGTAAACTAGTATCATAGTGACCGATCAGCAAAAACGTTTGATAAATAATGTGAATAGTTATTTTTATTTTTATTTTTTATTTTATTTTTTTATTTTATTTTTTTGACCAAAAAATAATAATAATAATAATGTGAATAGTAGAAAAGTTGCGGAATCATGTTTGACAAAGTTGTAGATCATTTATCATCTAGATTACAAATCTCAATTCAGGGGTGATTGGTTCGGCTGTAGCTGTAATTTTGCTGTAGAATTTTTGTTGTAGCTGTACATTTTTTTTGCTGCAGAATTTTTTGATGTAGATTTTTTTTGCTGTAGATTTAAAAGTTGTAGCTGTAAGTTTTTAGCTGTAACTATTTTAAAATAAAACATGATTGGTAAGTATACAATATGTGATGTAGTTTTAGTTTAATTAGTTTGTGTAGATAAAAATTATTATAATTTAGGAATTCATTGCTACTTTAAACATATAAAATAAAATTAGTTAAAAAGAACAATTTTATATGTTAACTAAATTTATTTTATATGTTAAAAGTAGCAATAAATTTCTAATAACAATTTTTATATGTATAAACTAATTAAAACATCACATATTGTATATTACTAATCATGTTTTATTTTAGAATATTTTTATATCTAAAAATTTTAAGTTACAGCTTCTAAATGTACAGCAAAAAAATCTGCAGCAAAAAAAATGTACAGCTACAACCAAATAATTTTTACAGCCCAAAAAATAAGGGTTTAGGTTTTTGTCAAGTTACAGCCAGAAAAAAAAAGTTTTATTTTTTGGTTTGTAACTTTGAAAAGAAAGCTACATCATGATTGGTAAAAATTAGAAACAAGACTTTAGTTATAGGAAGAAAGCTATAACATGATTGGTAAAGATTTTGTAATTTTTTTTAAAACAAGGCTGTAGAGAGGCTGTAGACTAAATTAAAGCCCAACCAATTATCCCCTCGATCAACCGTTTTTCTTTGTTTTCAACTATATTAATGATCTGTTTGTTTTTTTCTTTCTCAACAAAATGGTTAGGTTGAACTTTTATGTACACACTTTCGAAGACTAGAGCGTTGTGGCGCTGTTTTGAAAAGTTTTAACTAGACATTTTTTTAGATCCTTAAATTATTCTTCTTAATCCTGGGCATACGGGTATTCGGTTCGGGTCCAGGTTCGGGTCCTAACGTGTACAGATTCCAACGAGTATACATATTTTGGATCCATTTAGGTACCTGTAATGTTTCGGGTCGGGTACAGGTTCGGGTCCTAACGGTACAGGTTCGAGTTCAGGTTCCACCTTATTGAACCTGTAAATACCCAAATTTTTACAGGTTCCTTTCGGGTACAGGTTCGGGTACAGGTTCTACATTGTATTTTTACCCGAAATTGTAAAAGAACCTGAACTTAAACCTGTAAATTGAGCTGAATAATGCATTTGCAACACAAAAAAACAACAATGTTCAAGTCTTCAAAGATTGTGTTTAGCCGAAAAACAACAATCAGATAATTACACTATCAGAATCAGTTTTGTATCAAATATAGAGAAAATATTGTGAAACAAATAGAGAAATTACACAATCAGACTTGAATCAGATAATTACACAATTACACAATCGAATCATACTCGAATCAAATTCAAAGCAATTAGACAATCATACTCGATTCAAATTTAAAGCACTTAGACAATCGAATCCAATATAAAAAAACTTAAGAAAACGAATTCTCTCATATTGTAACTTAAACCTGCAAATTGAACTAAAAATGCATTTGTAACACAAAAATAATCAAAATAACAATAGTTCATTTGCAACTCACCGGCGGAGGAGACGACGGCCAGGCCACGCATGGAGAAAAAGGCCGGAGATGGAGAGACAAAATCAATCCATGTCGGGGAAGAAACACTTTAGCGACTCCTTGTTTTCATGGCGTTGGAGAGAATTAGGGCTCCTCTATCATATTGATAGTGACTAAAGACTAGACAAATTAGAAAGGACTAAAGACTGACATATTAAAATAAAGGACTAAAGATATACTACAAGAACCTGTACAGTTTCCTCTTCGGGTACAGGTTCCTACCCGGACCCGAACCTTTACCCACGGGTATTACAAAAACATACCCAACAGGTTACACCACTAACTTCGGTACGGGTCCAGGTTCGGGTCTTACAGGTTCGGGTCCACAGGTTCAGGTTAATATGCCCAGGACTAATTCTTCTCTTTTAGATCCGTAAACATGGCAATATGTGACAGAAACCATATATTTTTAAGAAGCTCAAATAGCTTAAGGACAAATTAAATTCAAAAAAATTATCGTTCGATGATCATCATGTAGGAAAATTGTTTTCCCAAACTAAATGGAAACATTGTAATAAAAAGTGTTTTTCAATGTTTTCGGAAAATGAATTATACAAAGTTGTATGAACTTAACTTTAAAGTTTGAAAATTGCGAATATAACAAAAAGCATTTAAGAAAATTGTATTATTTGTAAATATATTTGCAATAAATTTAATAATTATATCCATTCTAGTTTAATTTCATTTCAAATTAATTTTTCAACCCAAAATAAAAGAAACGATATGTGATTTTTTTTTTTTTTTTTTTTGCCAAAAAAAAAAAGAAATTATAAACTTTTTATTGTTTGAAGAGACATCTCTCCCACATTTCCTTTTGACAATTCTTCTACCAATATATATTTAGCAAAACAATTAATTATAGCTAAGTAATTCTTTTCTTTTTTTTATTTCTATAATTCATTTAATTTATGTCAAATTTTCTAATTTATTGATAGTCCGACACTCTTTTTTTTTTGGTTATATAATTTTTAAATATGCTTTTTTGTCAATAAATATTTCTTGCTTGTCAAGTATTGTATAAGGATGAATCTTCAATCCAATGTAAATAAATGTCTTCTTATCCCAAAGATAAGTGATATAATCCGATATATCTATTTAAGGAAAATGTACAAGTGACTTTTATCCGTAAATTATAATTTAAAGGAATATGTACACTCTTCCAGATCTTTCTTTTCCTCTAAAATGCCTTTTGGCTTGGACACTCAAATGCATTTATCTATTTCTGGGTTTGGAGCCCAAGAAATTAAACGTAAAAGGAAAACTAGAGGAATTAATGATTCATTTTAATAAGTATTTATTTTCATATCCACTTACCAAAAGTTACATCAAACTTTAAGAATTCGTCTCTATATAAATCTGAAAACAATTGTAAGAAATTTTCATAGCCAACTGCGACCACTCTTCTCTCTACTCCAGGTTCTCTTCTTCTTCTTCTCTTTCGAGTTTTGTATAGTTTATTTATCTGTTACATTATATTAATACTTTTTATGTCTAATGCTATTGCATTGAAGTGAAAAGTTAATTTTATTCTTTCTTTCTGAGTTTATTGTATTAAAAAAAAAGATGAATCACAACAAAATCTAGTCCTTTTCGTTGGAAAATTCTTCCCTGAAAAATCTCTGGTCAGAAAAAAACACCAAAAGTTCTTTATATTCTAGAGAATCAGTCATGCTTGTATTCTATTTTCTCGCGTTCGTATTTTTGAATAGGAATTTTCCAGCTGTATTCCAAACAAAAAGTATCACGTCTTATTTTTTGTTTAACATTTTCATGAGTCATTTTCTCGGGCAAAATATATATCCAAATATGGAATCCACTATAGATTGTTTCTCTTTATTTTTGGCCAACAATCATAATTTCTTTTTAATGTATATATGACGTGTACTAAGATTGTTTTCTATATACAGAAAAATATTAATTTTGTCTTTATATTTATATTTCCCCATCCACTTTTATAGGACACAGAGATATTTGTGAGGCCTAAACACCGTTGCTTTTAAAATGGATGGTGTAGAGAGGAATATTTAAATAAAACTAATAAATTTGATGGATAAGTTAGTCCATGAAACATCTTTATCAATTTGTACACGTCCACAGTTCGGGGTCCGCTCAAAATATTTTTTATTACCTCGTTACGTAGGAAACAAATAAATTTAATAAAGAAACCAAACGAATTTTTGGTATGTTCATGTGTTAGGCTAGAGCTAGAGGTCACGTATTTGAATTAAATAACCTATAAGGCTATTTCGTAATACCTTGGAAACATGAGGGTATATTAAAAAAAGAAAAGTCATGGGATTTCATCAATGTTTCTTGACTTTTTTTTTCAATGTTTTTATATAATGCATAGTTTTCCACTTTTCCTTATATAAATGTGAACAACACAAGACTTCATATTATACATCATCTTATTAAATCTCTTTACTTTTTTCTCTCTGCAGTTTCCAAAAAGCTCTCTTTTTCACTGTTTCTGCGTCATTTTTGTGTTGGATCAATGCCGATAACGCGCGTTCATAGCCAACGTGAGCGTTTGCACGAAACGCTTGTTTCTCAGAGAAACGAAGTCCTTGCCTTGCTTTCCAGGTTTAACACTAATCCCCTTTTATGGCTTTTTGGAGACTTTTGTTAATGGTGAAAAAAAGCAAAAGTCTGATCATCAATCACTTTACATGATTTAGGGTTGAAGCCAAAGGTAAAGGTATTTTGCAACAAAACCAGATCATTGCTGAATTCGAGGCTTTGCCTGAAGAAACCCAGAAAAAGTTTGAAGGTGGTGCCTTCTTCGACCTTCTCAAATCCACTCAGGTACATTTCAAGATCATTCCTAATTGAAAGTTTTGGTCTTTAAGAGAAAATTTTGATCTTGATGGCTTCATAATGGGTAAATAGTGAAAGCGACTGTGCTGAAATTTTCCCATTTCAAAACCCTTTACATAATTTTCAATTGATTTTTTTCCTAATGGGTTAATCATTTACCAGTGAAAGTTTTGATTTTTAAGAAAAAAGTTTTGATCTTTATGGTTTCATAATGGGTAAATAGTGAAAGCGACTGTGTTGAAATTGGTACATTTGTAAACCCTTCACATAATTTTCAATTTTTTCCAAATGGGTTAATCATTTACCAGTGGAAGTTTTGATTTTTATGTAAAAAGTTTTGATCTCTGTGTAAAAACAGGAAGCAATTGTGTTACCACCATGGGTTGCTCTAGCTGTGAGACCAAGGCCTGGTGTTTGGGAGTACTTAAGAGTCAATCTCCATGCTCTTGTCGTTGAGGAGCTGCAACCTGCTGAGTATCTTCATTTCAAAGAAGAACTCGTTGATGGAGCGTATGTAACAATTTTCCAACTTCAGATCCGTTTTCTTATGTCTCTCTCTCTGTTTTAATACTCAAAAATGTCATTTTGAATTGCAGTAAGAACGGTGATTTCACGCTTGAGCTCGATTTCGAGCCATTCAACGCGTCTGTCCCTCGCCCAACGCTTTCCAAATACATTGGAGACGGTGTTGAGTTCCTTAACCGTCATCTTTCTGCTAAGCTCTTCCATGACAAGGAGAGTTTGCTTCCATTGCTTAACTTTCTTAAGCGCCATAGCCACAAAGGAAAGGTAATGAATCTTTATTTTCCATTAGACTTAAAATATTGTTTTGAATGTTTTGTGTGTCTTTTGATGTGTAGAATCTGATGTTGAATGAGAGGATTCAAAATCTCAACACACTGCAACATATCTCGAGGAAAGCAGAGGAGTATTTGGCTGAGCTTAAGCCCGAAACACCGTACGAAGAGTTCGAGGCCAAGTTTGAGGAGATTGGTCTTGAGAGGGGATGGGGAGACAATGCTGAACGTGTCCTTGACATGATCCGTCTTCTTTTGGACCTTCTCGAAGCGCCTGATCCTTGCACCCTTGAGAATTTCCTTGGAAGAATCCCGATGGTGTTCAACGTCGTGATCCTCTCTCCTCATGGTTACTTTGCTCAGGACAATGTTCTTGGTTACCCTGACACTGGTGGTCAGGTCAGAACCATCTTCTGCTACTTCTACTATAGATTTAATTCTTGTTCTGTCTTGGACGATGAGCTTAGATTTTGTGATCTTGCAGGTTGTTTACATTCTAGATCAAGTTCGTGCTCTCGAGATAGAGATGCTTCAACGTATTAAGCAACAAGGACTCAACATTAAACCAAGAATTCTCATTGTAAGCTCAGTTATTTTCCTCCAAAGTTGGATTCTTGTGGATGCCTGAATCTTACTGTGTTTTTTGCTTTCTTTCGCAGCTTACTCGACTCCTCCCTGACGCAGTAGGAACCACATGTGGTGAGCGTCTTGAGAGAGTTGATGGAACTCAGTACAGTGATATTCTCCGTGTGCCTTTCAGAACCGAGAAGGGTATTGTTCGCAAATGGATCTCAAGATTTGAAGTCTGGCCTTATCTAGAGAATTACACCGAGGTGAAATACATTCTTCCTCTGTAACCATGACTCTTGTTTGTAGTTTTTAAAACTAAATCTGAACCTCGCTTGCTATTTCAGGATGCTGCGGTTGAGCTTTCGAAAGAGTTGAAGGGAAAGCCTGACCTTATCATTGGAAACTACAGTGACGGTAACCTCGTGGCCTCTTTATTGGCACACAAACTTGGTGTCACTCAGGTTAGGCTTGTTACTCAGTTTAATGTTACCATATCTATTCAATGAGATATGTCAAGCTTCAAAGCTAATGTTGTGTGAATTCTTTCTTATAGTGTACCATTGCTCACGCTCTCGAGAAGACAAAGTACCCGGATTCCGATATCTACTGGAAGAAGCTTGATGATAAGTACCATTTCTCATGTCAGTTCACTGCGGATCTGTTTGCAATGAACCACACTGATTTCATCATCACCAGTACTCTCCAAGAAATTGCTGGAAGGTAAAAAAGATTTGAATACAGTAAACAAGAAATTGTTTCAGACAAGTGAGTTCATTAAAATAATGTTCTTGTGTTTACTCATTTTGCAGCAAAGAAACTGTAGGGCAGTATGAGAGCCACACTGCTTTTACTCTTCCCGGATTGTACCGAGTTGTTCACGGGATTGATGTATTTGATACAAAGTTCAACATTGTTTCCCCTGGTGCTGATATGAGCGTCTACTTCCCTTACACCGAGGAGAAGCGTAGATTGACTAAATTCCACGCTGAGATCGAGGAGCTTCTCTACAGTGATGTTGAGAACGATGAGCACTTGTAAGCTTTTTCGATGACTTTGACTCTACATGTTCATCTTTAACATTTTAGTGGTAGTTCTAATCTTTCTTTTGGAACAGATGTGTGCTCAAGGACAAGAAGAAGCCTATCCTCTTTACCATGGCAAGGCTTGACCGTGTCAAGAACTTGTCCGGTCTTGTTGAGTGGTACGGAAAGAATACTCGCCTCCGTGAGTTAGTTAACTTGGTGGTTGTAGGAGGAGACAGGAGGAAAGAGTCAAAAGACAACGAAGAGAAAGCCGAGATGAAGAAAATGTATGATCTTATTGACGAATACAAGCTTAACGGTCAGTTCCGTTGGATCTCTTCTCAGATGAACCGTTTTAGGAACGGTGAGCTGTACCGTTACATCTGCGACACCAAGGGTGCGTTTGTGCAACCTGCATTGTATGAAGCCTTTGGTTTAACTGTTGTGGAGGCTATGACCTGTGGATTACCGACTTTCGCCACTTGTAAAGGTGGTCCTGCTGAGATTATTGTGCACGGTAAATCGGGTTTCCATCTTGATCCGTACCATGGCGATCAAGTGGCTGATGCTCTTGCTGATTTCTTCACCAAGTGTAAGGAAGATCCTTCTCATTGGGACGAAATCTCACAAGCAGGGCTTCAGAGAATTGAGGAGAAGTAAATAAAAAAAATAACACATGCTTTGGTTCTGTTTTACTAGTTTTTTCACTAGAGTCTCAAGTTTTTACTGACTTATGTTTTGTGGACTTTTACAGATACACTTGGCAGATTTACTCACAGAGGCTCTTGACATTGACCGGTGTGTATGGATTCTGGAAGCATGTTTCGAATCTTGACCGTCTTGAGAGCCGTCGTTACCTTGAGATGTTTTATGCATTGAAGTATCGCCCATTGGTAAATACATTCTCTTATCCTTGGAGCTTTCTTTAAACCGATTTTGGTATTCAAAAGAATCGTCTCTAACGCTGTATCTTTACTGTTTCTTTATGTGTTTATAGGCACAAGCTGTTCCTCTTGCTGAGGAGGACTGAAGAATTAGAGAAATTAAAGACTCGGAACCATTAAAGAGATTGAAGAGAGAGGTTCAGGTGTTTGAAGAATAAAACATGTTCTCTTATGATTCTTACTATTATTCGGATTTAGGAACGATTTCGTGTTCCGTTGCTTCTTTGTTTTACTTTGCCGTTGAGCATTGGTTGAATTCTGGTTGTTGAGAGATTTCTCAAGTAATATCAGTAAAATTTCCGATTTTTCTATCTTGAACTTACTTTATTTATGCTTTTTCTATCTATATTACATTAGTGAATCTCACAATAATTACTTTATTTCGTTTTTGTGAGCTATTTACTGAGGCATCAGCAATGCATTGAGGTTCTTCAGGTATTAAGTAGGTGCTTATGATCCTTGTTAGAGAGTTCTTAAATGATAGATGCATAGAATAAATTCAGGTGAATATGAGGACTCTGTTTTATACAAGAAGAACACTTTCACCTTTCTGTAAACATCTTTTTTTTTTACTGAGGGTAAAAAAATTATGCAAAGACCGGGGCTTGGTTAAGGAATTTTCCGACTGTTTTGTTTCCCTTTCATGAATTGTTATGTTAGCATAGCCAAAGTTTTTAGCTCTTTGTAGAGATTTTGATTTAAGAGCTGCTGCCTTACACATGCGGAGATTTCCTTGGAAGAGACACCAAGGAGTTGAGATTTGGGAAACATCGAGTTGGTCTAATGCTGTCGTGACCGTTGATCCTTTCGTAGATAAACTAAGGTTTTGTATTCTGCTTCTGTCACCCTCTGAACTTACACATATGATCTTTAGTTTAATTGCTCAACATGTTGTTTTCATATCATCTGTTAATAAGTTGTTTAATTGTTGTTTTATGTTTTTACATAACAAGATCTTGTTATAATTTCGCTTACAATCCATAATTTGTTTAACAAAAAAAAGTTAACGCAATTCTTAGTCCAAATGATTATTTGCCTTCGAAATTAAAATTTGGGTTAACTGTTGAAATAGTACGTTGTACAAACTTAATTTCTAAAATAATAGCCGCGCAGGGAAAATTGTAAGAATAATACACTTTTTTCATAGTACCTAAAATACCATTTCGCTTTTGGCAGAGTCTGTGTATAGTATGTAGAGTTAAGGCAGATATACTGTGTTAGTACTTAGTTTTGTTGACTTAAAGTAGATATTGTGAAAGCCAATTTTGTAAATTTAAGACATATATTGAGTAACAAACACATATTATTTGCAAGGTCTAGCTTGACGTTGCAACATAACTAAACGGTCGGACTTGAAAGTCAATTACAATGTACCCTCTCTTTTTACAGTACTAACAAGGATGCCATTACTTATTACTTTTTAAGTTTGCTATAAACCTTTTTCAATTTATAGACGAAAAACTTAGATCTACTATTTCGATTCCATTTTCAAAAGCGAGATTTCATATGTTCCAAAGCAATGTCCACGGCTGATTTCATAGCTTTAGTTGTTTGGACATGCGTTTAAGATTATTAAAGCCTTCAAATTTGTACGAAAAAATCTATCGGGAAAATGATTATCGTTTACATCTAACAATATCTGGAGGTCAAAGATATTTTAGGAGCTGAAGGCGAGCATATTTTCGGGAAAAACGAATACAAATAACATTTTACGACATCACACTGTAAGTTTAAACCCTAATGATTTCTCAATTATGAAATCAACCCCAAAATCATCTAGATTTAAATTAACCTAACCACAAACAATTTCTTGTAGAAGAAGAAACACTAACCTTGATCCATTGCTTTATTGGGCATGTAATGGAATCAATTCACCAATTGATTTTTTCCTCCCTTTGACCTCTTGATCTTTACGATTTCTTTTGATGGAGAAGGAATCAAATCCTATCCTCTCTCTCACTTTTCAAGGGTCACGTTTTCTTTTCTGTTCTTTCTCTTAATGAAAATAAAAGGGTTACTCACACTTTTATAATTGTGATATGAACCATCACAACTATTCATTCATAACCATTCGTTTAATAACTTGCAATGGTTCAACACAAATGAACCCACATGACCACTCATTTACATGTATATTAATATAAAGCATTATCCATATGTAGTAATTAACTACTTATGCAATACATGTAACATTAGAGGAAGATACTTATACTATATAAGGTAAGGAAGAAGGGTTATCAATACACCCGAATTCTAATGCTATAATCGAAACCGATCCATCACGGTATCGTCTTTTATATTAGAATCATATACTTTAATATGAACATGATCTTTAATAATTAAACCGAAAGACACATAGGTCATATAAGAATATAAATATTCTTACATTCTCCCACTTGACCTTTGTGTCGACTTAATAGTTTAATAACTATAATGCGCGCTTTTATATCAAGTCCATATAACTTTAAGTATCATAATAAAATCAGAATTGATTGAATCATGGCGGTCACAAATCATTGAACGACATGATTCCTTCCATGTATCACAAACCAATTCCAACTTTATATAATCCTTACATGAGAAGAACCTTAATTCTCAAAATAATCATATGTTATCTGATATATCATGGTTTTTACCCTGTTTAAGTCATGATATAAGTCCTATATCTAGAGTCTTTTGGTGTTTTCCAGTTGTTTTTAGAGTCTTTGCAGGTACTTAGATGTTTGAGGCATAAAAGATGTTTACTGGAAGTTTTGGAGCATTACGGAATGGAGCGTCAAAGTGTCAAAGTTCGGATTTAGAAAACAGAGCTGGTGTCGATCGACACCACCTCTGGGTGTCGATCGACACCCTGATCAGACGAGCCAAAAAGCCCTAATCGAAGATTTTTGTTTTTGCGAAAGAATTCCAGATGTTTGCTTTTATGTCTATGACGGTTTATGTACCTTATATATATGTTTTTACAGCCATTGTTTAGGCGGAGGATTTATTTTACTTAGTTTAATAGATATCTTCAATTAATAAAGATGGTTTTTGCTTTGATTATGTCTGAGTAGTTTCCTTGTTAGGTTTAGGGTTATTCAAGTGTGTTTGATGATTTGCTAGATCTGATCTAAATTGCATAGGATTAATATCTTTAGATTGTTCTTCATCTTGTCTTGTGTTTATTGCTGATTTTAGATTCATGACCTGAAATCTAATCTTAGGATAATTAATAGAAACGACAGTTTGATTGATTTCCTGAACTAGAATTTGATGAGCAAAATTCATTTAAGCAAAAAAATTTGGTTTAGGGTTTTGTGAACAATTGAACCTGAACGTTTATGCTTGTTTAGATTGTTAGGATTCACAAAGAAATTTGGTCTTCTAGGATTTAAACATAGATAATCTCTGCACCGAAAGCTGATTGGTTTTATATTCGTGATTCATGTTTGTGAACTGTGCTTAATAATCCTATCTTTTATTTATCATCTGCATATCTGATTCACCTGCGATTTCCCTGTGCCTAGCGTTTCTCTTTATTGATTTCACAACCGAATTTACTGCTTTGTTTGCTTGTTTTTCATACGCATCATCCTGCTTAGTTTAATCTGAAAGTTTTAATTTATTGTGTTTATCTGATTCCCTGTGGATTAGATCCTAAAGTACTATAACTGATCTCTTAATTTGAGAGAGTTTAGCTCTAGGTTAGTTTGAGCATATCAAATTTTAGCGCCGTTGCGGGGGAGTCACGCCATTAGATTTATTTTATTAGGATTTTGTCTAAGCTTTTTATTTTTGTTTTATTTTGCTAGTTTCGTTCATTTCTTTTTGTTTTCTGTTTCAGGTACATGCCTGATACTAGAAGCAATCAAGATAATGAGCTAGTTAACTACAATATCGAGGAGTTGGCACGTTTGGAACGTGAGAACAGGAAAGCAGTCCGAGAAGAAAGGATGGCTGCTATACCACCCGTCATATTAGCTCCAGGAGATGATGGAGTTCTGCGTGATCTGGCAGGACTGAAGTATAATGCGCAAGGACAGAGGATCAACGACGACGGAACAGTGATCGTCGAGGAAAATTTGGCGATTCTGCCGCAGGGTGTCGCTCGACACCCACCACCTGTCGAGCGACACGACGAGATTCAAGGTGACGATCGACACCACCCCCTGGATGTCGATCGACGCCAAGCCCAGAATCAACCAAAAGTTTTGAGGAACGAGGAGAATGTTGCGCGAGGAAGAACGCTAGCGGATTTCAACTGTCCAGAGCAATTTTATGCCAATAGATCTGCGATCCGTCCTCCAGCGTTTTAGAGGAACGATTTCGACCTGAATTCAGGAGCCTTTCTGCGGCCTTTCTCATGAAAACCCCATGGACCATATAGAGCGATTCGAGGATCTCACATCTAGCATCAAGGCAAATGGAGTTTCTGAGGACTACCTGCTCTGCAAGCTTTTTCTATACTCTCTACATGGGGAAGCTAAATATTGGCTGAAGACACTTCCACCGGGCTCACTTACAAACTGGATGGACACAAATATTGCTATGTTCAAGCAGGGAGATTTTGAGGCATTCAAGGCTTCCTGGCACAGGTTCAAGGGCTATCAGAGAGACTGTCCTCATCACGGCTTCACGGATGTTCAGCTACTTAACATCTTCTACAGAGGGATTGCATTGAGATATGCAGTAACTTTGGATGCAGCGAGCAATGGGAACTTCATGACAAATTCGCCAGAAGCTGCCTTGAGACTGATCGAGAACTTGGCCAACAAAAATAGTGCTAAGAACTTGGACTACGAGAGGAGCCAGCAGAAGCAAGGCATCAATGGTAACCAGTTTGCAGAAGTCACCAGGAAGCTTGACTCGATGCATAGTCTTATAGCTGGGAAGAAGTCAGTCTAGTTTGCTCAAGAGGTTGAGACATTTGAGCCAGAAGATGTCAACTACATCAATGGGACTGGATTTCAGAAGCAAGGCTATGGCTCATCCTATCAAAAGCCATATCAGAGCAACAACTATCAAAGGAATTACGGTTCCTCTTCTTATCAGAAACCTCCTGAGCAGGACAATGAGATGAAGAATATGTTGGAGCAGATCTTAGAGGGACAACAGAAGATGACGGTGAGCTTCAATGGGAAGATGGATGCGATGTATTCTGATTTGGATGGCAAGATTTCTGTATTGAGCATGCATGTGAAGAAGCTAGATGTCCAAGTCACTCAAACTGCCAGTTCTATCAAGAGACAAGAGGGTTATCTTCCTGCGAAGACTGATTCTAACCCAAGGAGTGCTTGCAATGCTGTTCTGGCTACTCAGGAAGACTATTTCGATGAGTTTGAGGCAATTTTTGGGTCTGCAGAGTCTGTGTCAATCGAAACTAAAGCTGAGCATCGATCGACACTTGAAGCAAATCACGATTTGGAAATTTTGAAGCTAGTGTCGATCGACACTACAGAGAGTGTCGATCGACACCCCGTCCAGTCTTGTGCAGAAATCACAAAATCATCAGTTGCTTCAGAGGAGAACGTCTACAAGCGAAAGGTTCTTTTTCCCAGAGCCAGAAGGTCCAAGCTGGAGGTTGAAGAGGCATTTTGCAAACAGATGATTGACAAGGTTGTGGTAGAGATGCCTTTGGTCGATGCAGTTAAGCTCTCGCCTGCGCTAAGAAGATACGTTAAGAGGATGGTGGCTAATGGAGTTAGTCCTGAGGAAGGAGCGTTGCTGACTAGAGATATCAGAACTATCCTTCAGAACACAGTTCCAATGCCTAAAAAGAAAAAGAAGGATGTTGTAGTCTCAGAGGAAGTAAGCGCTATGCTCCAGAGCAGGATTCCAGTAAAGCTTCCTGTTCCAGGAAACTTTGTGCTAAATTGCTCCATATCAACAAGGCAGTTTCCTCACTCTCTTTGTGATTTAGGATCAGGAATTAACTTGATGCCATTGTCTGTTGCTATTGATCTTGGGTTGACTGATTTCAGGGCAACTAGGATGTCTCTTCATCTAGCTGATCGATCCAGGAGATTCCCAAAAGGAATTCTAGAGGATGTGCCTATCAAGATTCAGGATTGCATCATTCCTGCAGACTTTGGGGTTTTGGAATATGATGATGAACCTGAAGATCCTCTAATCCTGGGAAGATCATTCTTAGCTACTGCTGGTACTCAAATCGATGTGAGGAAGGGAAAGATCAAGCTTGATCTAGGTGACATTATCATGGATTTTGACATGGAGACGACAAGAAGAAAATCCACCATCTACGGTCAAACCTTTTCTGTGGAGATTATGGAGGATGAAGACTCAATTAAGGAGTTAGAATCCAGTTCTTCATCTGCTACTAAGCAGACAGTTCCACTTATCCCATCCCACAAGCCTCCCCAAGAGCAAAGGTATAAACTTCCTGAACCTGAATCTCACTCTCCTGAATTCAATTCAGATTTAAAAGTTGGAAAAACGGTTATGCGCTCACGCAAGCATCGAGTTTCTCGTGCAAGTCTTGGTTTTTGTTCTGATAAACCTGCAGAAATTCCTAAAGAGCGTAAAAAGACTTCAAAGCCATTCGCGAAGATACGCATTCTCATTCGTCAAGAGTTGAAGGATAAAGGCGAGGTGGCCGTTCAAGAGATGCTGCAAAAGACGCAAAAGCTTTTCCGTAGAATCATTCCATGGAAGAGTGTAGATCCTCTAGATATCTGACGTTCCTCATAACAGTCAAGCTAACGGACTAAAAACAAGCACTGAGTGGGAGGCAACCCACTAGTAAGTATTTTATTTTCGCTTTAAATTTCTTTTATTACTAGCTTTTATTTTAAGTTTAAATGTTTCTTCTAAAAAAAAATGCAGATGAACAGTGGATCGACCTTCTGGTCGATTAGACCAAAATTATAGGTGTCGTTCGACACCCTTACCAAGTGTCGATCGACACCACACCATCATGTACCAAAGTTCTTTGTTTTTCAATTTATTTCATTTTCTATTTATTTTATTCACCTTCTTCAGGCTTAATAACACTGGGGACAGTGTTGTTTAAGTCTGGGGGAGGTAGTTGCTAATTGTTGTTTTCTATTTTGAGTTTTTGAGTCAGTTTTTCAAAACATTTCGGGTCGAAACTCCCTTTTCCACTTGCTTTGAATAGCACTCAAGGACTATTATCGATGCAAGTTGGTTGGTTTTACTGAGGTGGGTAACTGGAAGTGGATCGGTTTAACGGAGCGAGTTCAGATTTCTGGAGAACGCCAGAAAGACATTGCAAACCCCGCCCTTAATTAACTCTAATTTCTTGTCTTGGGCGATGGTAATCGTAAGACTTGATTCAACTTCCAAACACTTGAAAGCGAGGACGAACCGCTCTTGAAACTTCTTCCCAAATGACGAATACAACTGTCCTAGATCAAAAAGAAAAAGCCTCATGACCCTGTCTCCACAAAAACACTAGTAGTGAGAGTTGATCTAGTGAGTCAAAGAGATGCCAAGGATACAATAAAAAAATCTACAGAAAAGTGCACGTCCGAAAAACAGAAAAATCCTGAAGAAAAAGTTCAAAAATGGGCAATGCATCTCTATGATATCCTTAATTGGATACAGTTTCAGAGGGAAGAGAGAGGGTGAAACGCAGGAAAGTGTTAAAGGAAGTGAAATAATCTAGAAGGTCAGCGATCGATATTCCCTCGATGAGACCGCACTAAATAAACTAAAGGGGTTTGCGACTGAAAGTCTGAGATTCTCTAAGGGATTTGGATTCAATCTAGAGGACTGCTATACTTCTAGGGAAACATCGAAGTATCACCAGATTAGCTTTGCAAGGTATGTGCCTCCTAAAGGCATTGTTTTGCTTAGGGACAAGCAAAAAGCTAAGTCTGGGGGAGTTGATATATCATGGTTTTTACCCTGTTTAAGCCATGATATAAGTCCTATATCTAGATTCTTTTGGTGTTTTCCAGTTGTTTTTAGAGTCTTTGCAGGTACTTAGATGTTTGAGGCATAAAAGATGTTTACTGGAAGTTTTAGAGCATTGCGGAATGGAGCGTCAAAGTGTCAAAGTTCGGATTCAGAAAATAGAGCTGGTGTCGATCGACACCCTGATCAGACGAGCCAAAAAGCCCAAATCGAAGATTTCCGTTTTTGCGAAGGAATTCCAGATGTTTACTTTTATGTCTATGACGGTTTATGCACCTTATATATATGTTTTTACAGCCATTGTTTAGGCGGAGGATTTATTTTACTTAGATTAATAGATATCTTCAATTAATAAAGATGGTTTTTGCTTTGATTATGTCTGAGTAGTTTCCTTGTTAGGTTTAGGGTTATTCAAGGGTGTTTGATGATTTGCTAGATATGATCTAAATTGCATAGGATTAATATCTTTAGATTGTTCTTCATCTTGTCTTGTGTTTATTGCTAATTTTAGATTCATGACCTAAAATATGATCTTAGGATAATTAATAGAAACGACAGTTTTTGATTGATTTCCTGAACTAGAATTTGATGAGCAAAATTCTTTTACGCAAAGAAATTTGGTTTAGGGTTTTGTGAACAATTGAACCTGAACATTTATGCTTGTTTAGATTGTTAGGATTCGCAAAGAAATTTGGTCTTCTAGAATTTAAACATAGATAATCTCTGCAGCGAAAGCTGATTGGTTTTATATTCGTGATTCATGTTCGTGAACTGTGCTTAATAATCCTATCTTTTATTTATCATATGCATATTTGATCCACCTGCGATTTTCCTGTGCCTAACGTTTCTCTTTATTGATTTCACAACCGAATTTACTGCTTTGTTTACTTGTTTTTCATACGCATCATCCTGCTTAGTTTAATCTGAAAGTTTAATCTATTGTGTTTATCTGATTCCCTGTGGATTCGATCCTAAAGTACTATAACTGATCTCTTAATTTGAGAGAGTTTAGCTCTAGGTTAATTTGAGTATATCATTATCTATGAACCATAAGTGTATACACATGCTTTAATGATAACATACTTATTAAAAAAGAAACATAACTTTAATTGAATTCAATGTGTCACACACCTAATGAGCAAACTAGAGTCTTTACAACAAGGTCTTATCTATAATACCCATACGTTCTACATGGCCATTGAACGCCTTGGGTGGTAATCCTTTAGTTAACGGATCCGCTACCATCATATCCGTCCTAATATGCTCAATGGACACTCTATGTTTCCAAACTTCTTAATTGACAGACAAGTACTTTAACTCCATGTGTTTAGCACCCTTCGAGTACTTTTCATTCTTTAAAAAGAAGACTTCTGCAGAATTATCACATTAAATTCTCAGCGGCTTAGCTATAGTGTCAACAATTCTAAGCCCCGAGATAAAGTTTCACAGCCACAATGCTTGAATCGTGGCTTCAAAGCATGCCACAAATTCGGCCTCCATAGTAGAAGTAGCAATGACAGACTGCTTTCCCCTTTTCCATGATATTGCTCCCCCAGCTAAGAGGAACAAATAACCAAACGTTGATTTTCTACTATCGACGCACCCGGCACAATCTGAATCTGAATATCCAATGACCTCTAAAAGGTCGGATCTCCTGTATGTAAGCATGAACTCTTTGGTGCCTTGAAGTACCTGAGAACCTTCTTTGCAGCTTTCCAGTGGTCCATTCCGGGGTTACTTTGATATCGACCCAACATAACAACAACAAAGCTGATATCTGGTCGAGTACATGTTTGAACATAGTTCAAACTCCCAACCATTGATGCATAAGGAATTATTTCCATTTCCTTACGCTCCAATTCATTTTTCGGACATTTCATTTTACTGAACTTATCTCCCTTCTGAATTGGAGCTATCCCTGCAGAGCATTTGTCCATTCCATATCTCACCAAGATTTTATTGATATATCCTTTCTGAGACAAACTTAATAGTCCTTGTGATCTATCACGAAATATTTCTATTCCGATCACATAAGACGCCTCACCCATATCTTTCATTTCAAAATTCTTAGAGAGATATTTCTTTATATCATGTAGCATATCCATGTCATTTGCAGCAAGCGAAATGTCATCAACATATAAGACTAAAATCAAAAATCTACTTCCACTGACCTTAATGTAGATACAACGATCAACGATCATCTCTACAAAACCATATGACGCTATGATATCATTGAATTTTAGATACCATTGTCTGGAAGCTTGTTTTAGTCCATATATTAACTTCCTCAGCTTACATACCAAATGTTCTTTTCCTGTGACCACGAAACCTTCGGGTTGGTCCAGAAAGGCGGTTTTCACATCCATTTGGTGAAGTTCAAGATCATAATGAGCCACCAATCCCAAAACAATTCTTAGAGAATCCTTCTTTGAAACAGGAGAGAAGGTCTCTTTATAGTCAATGCCATCCTTTTGGGTGAAACCTTTAGCAACAAGGCGAGCCTTGTATCTATCAATAATACCTTTCGAGTCGCGTTTAGTCTTAAAGACCCATTTAGATCCGACGGTTCTGAAACCGTCAGGTAACTCTACTAAGTCCCATACTTTGCTATCACCCATAGACTTCATTTCTTCTTTTGAGGCATCAAACCATTTTTCAGAATTGATACTTTCCATGGCTTTTTTGAATGTTTTTAGGTCTTCATCAAGGCTTAAGTCATATTCACTTTCAATAGCGTAAACCACATAATCATTTGAAATGGCAGATCTTCTTTCCCTTTCAGATCGCCTTATAGGTTCTTGTGGTACACTATTCTCTTCTTGAACTATGATAGGTTCATTAACAAGCTCAACTAGTGGTATTATCTCATCATCATGTTGTTCTATTGTGTCGTTTGACCGTGATACATCAATAGGAACAACTACCTTAGGTGCAACAACAGGTGAATGAACTTCAACCTGAACTTCTTTAATGTCCACCTTTCTAGGTTCACCACTCCCACTAGTTTCACCATTTTCAATGAACCTAGCATTACCCGATTCAACTATTCTCGTACTATGCTTAGGACAGTAAAAGGTATACCCCTTTGATTTTTCAGGATAGCCAATGAAAAATCCACTGACAGTCCTGAGATCTAGTTTCTTTTCATCTGGATTATATAGCCTTACTTCTGCTGGATAACCCCAGACACGTAGATGCCTCAAGCTAGGTTTCCTTCCTGTCCACAATTCATAAGGAGTCTTAGGAACTGCCTTACTAGGAACCTGGTTCAGCACATACGTTGCAGTCCTTAATGCATATATCCACAACGAAGGGGGTAAAGAACAATTACTTAACATACTCCTAACCATTTCCATTAAAGTACGATTCCGCCTCTCAGCTACACCATTCTGCTGAGGAGTACCAGGCATTGTGTATTGTGCACAAATGCCTCTACTTTCAAGTAACTTTGCAAATGGACCTGGACATTGTCCATTTTCATCGAATTTTCCGTAAAACTCACCACCTCTATCAAATCTCACAACTTTTACTTTCCTATCTAGCTGCCTTTCCACTTCATCAATGAATATCTCTAAGACATTCACAGACTTAGAATTTTCATGCAGTAAATATGTATATCCATAACGTGAGTAATCATCTATAAAAGTGATAAAGTATTTTTCACTGCTCCAAGATGGAGCGTCAAAAGGGCCACATATATCAGTATGTATTAACTCAAGCAGTTGAGTGCTTCTTGTGGCTGGTTTCTTTACTACATGTTTAGTTTGCCTTCCATTAATGCAGTCTATACACACATTTAGGTTACTAAAATCCAATTGAGGAAGAATTTTCATTCTTTACCAACCTCATCATCCTTTCTTTGGAAATATGACCTAATCTTTGATGCCACAAGAAAGCAGAAATTTCATCTTAACCACCAAGTATTATTAGGCACTTCAACAAGATTCAATTCAGAGCAAACAAAACTGTAATGTTTACCTTTCTTATCGAACCATGCCTTCCTTCTTGGACAATCTTTCTTAAAGTGCCCTATCTTCTCACAAAAGAAACACTTTCTTTCCTTCTGGATTTGACTTTCAGGTCCTTTCACGGAAGTCATATCCTTCTTTTTGTCCCATCTACTTGATTTTTTTTTTTTGTTGTTGGCACTTTCAAGACCTACGAGATTGACAACTTGTTCCTTCACCTTCCTTAATCTCCCTTCCTCCTGAATGAGCATAGCCTTTAATTTCTTAAAGTTACATTTGTCCTTAATGGTGTTGTAATTCACCTGGAACTGACTAAACTCAAAAGGCAGGGAGTTTATGACGAACTGGACCAAAAATTGCTCATGAATCTCCATTCCCAAGGTCGTTAACTTTGCTACCAAGTTAGATATGTGCGTCACATGATCATAGATTGGCTGAGACGAATCAAACTTTTTTAGTAGTAAGCTCACTCATGAGACTTCCCACAATCGACTTGTCAGCCAAATCCGATTGGGAACACTCCTTAATTTTCTCTATGAATTCCCTTGCTTTCTCTGTCTTAGGCATATATGGCTTAACACTTCCAGCCATCGTCATCCTCATGAGGTTCAAACTCAGCATGTTAGATCGTTCCCAAGCCTCATACATAGACTTGTCACTTTCAGAACTCTCATCCGTAATGGCTGAAGGTTCCTCATCTGTTAAGATTTCACGGTCCAATGCCATTGCACCCAGTGTAAACCGGATCTGTTCGGACCATTCTCCATAATTGAGCCCATTAAACTTTACGACAGAGCTAGCAGATGCAAACAAATTTTATGAAGCTACAAGCATTTATACATGCTTACCTATTAGTGCTTTGAAACTTTACTACATATTAATAGGAGGTATTTAAACTTTTAAAGCAAGTATTCAAGCAACCTTTGGGCAATACTTAAACACAAGCACTTTCATTGATGCTAAATTTTAAAACTTTTATAAATAATCCTTTCTTACAAAAGACAACAAACATGTTACCTTTGGGTATACATACTATTGACTATAATAAGAAATGATTAATCATTTTTATATTATCCACCTTTGGGTAGTCTCCAAAGATATAGATAATAAGATAACTGATCAATAAAACTTTTATGTCATTTATAGCATCTCTTTAATCATGATCAATTAATAAAATCTTTTAGGTTTCAATGTTTATATATAATATAACAAGGCCACTTTGGTGACTAACATGTTATATATAATACAAACATTAAATAAAATTTAATCGGGTAACTTTTCTTTAAATTGTATTATTATTTCATAACACAATTACCATTTTAAAAAAATAATTATAATGCAGCGGAAGCATTTTATTTTCATTTTGGTATTTTAAATCAATGAAACACTAAAAAAACAATTAAGTGTGTCTTTAACCGACACTTGCCGAACCGGTGGTTAAAAATTTCCAACAATTATGAATGCACCTATTCATTTCTCCATGCATGACAACAATTCTTTATAATGCCACACCGATTCTACTATAAATTACTTTAATACGAATGCAATGATAACTCAAATTCATGCATACGACCATGTCACAATATTCTTTACAATCGAATCCGATTGCAATAAATTTCTACGGCGTGTACGTTAATCATGACTACGGCATTCATATATATAATAAATTTCTTCATGCATGCACGTTAATCAATTGAATCCGATTCAAGCAATACCGTATGCGACTTCAATGCAACTTCTTTCATTATGATTTCTAATCATTCGTATGTTCAATTGTGGTGAATTAAACAAATCTAGATTGGCTCTGATACCACATGTAAGTTTAAACCCTAATGATTTCTCAATTATGAAATCAACCCCAAGATCATCTAGATTTAAATTAACCCAACCACAAACAATTTCTTAAAGAAGAAGAAACACTAACATTGATCCATTGTTTTATTGGGCATGTAGTGAAATCAATTCACCAATTGATTTCTTCCTCCCTTTGACCTCTTGATCTTTACGATTTCTTTTGATGGAGAAGGAATCAAATCCTATCCTCTCTCTCACTTTTCAAGGGTCACGTTTTCTTTTCTGTTCTTTCTCTTAATGAAAATAAAAGGGTTACTCACACTATTCATTCATAACCATTCGTTTAATAACTTGCAATGGTTCAACACAAATGAACCCACATGACCACTCATTTACATGTATATTAATATAAAGCATTATCCATATGTAGTAATTAACTACTTATGCAATACATGTAACATTAGAGGAAGATACTTATACAGTTATACTATATAAGGTAAGGAAGGAGGGTTATCAATACACCCGAATTCTAATGCTATAATCGAAACCGATCCATCACGGTATCGTCTTTTATATTAGAATCATATACTTTAATATGAACATGATCTTTAATAATTAAACCGAAAGACACATAGGTCATAGAAGAATATAAAATATTCTTACACACACCAGTAAAAAAGCAATTGGCAAACTAGGCTAACTAGGGAAAGGTGCAATGTTCCATCTTAACGAAAGGAATCAAGCCTCTGTGACTTTACCTCAGTCTGAAGTTGTGGACGACTGATTATTATTTGGAACAAATTTCTCCTTCAAGCCTTAATTCATATAAAAGATTCAAACAAAAAAAGAGCAATAATATGACAATTAGAACCGTGTAAACTCTTTAAAAAGATAATCGTCTTAGGTCGTATCTCATTTAAGGATTACAAGGCCACAATTTTTAAGAATTTGTTAGTTCAATTGGTCAAGTTTTCGCAGGTGACCAATTGGTATGCTCTGATACCAAATGATGCAGGCGGAAGCTTCTAGGGATAGAACTAGATCCGTTGATTCTGAAAATATCCGGAAACTAGGGTTTGTGAATACTCTTCACAGTGGTTTAACAAAACCTCTTTAAAAATCTTTTGATTAATTAATATCAATAAACTAAATACAAAAGAGGACCATAATTGGTTATTTATAAGAAAGCTTAAAACCCTAATATTCCTAAGAATATTCTAGATTATTCCTAAAAGATAAACAATAAATATAAATATAAATAATTAAATAGATAATAAAGATATTTGGAATATTTCCAAATATCTCGCTGCATCAGGTCTCGCCGGCCAAGAAAAGATTCGTCCTCGAATCTTGTATCTGCGTTGTATCAGCTCCCGCCGGCCAAGAAAAATTCGCCCACGAATCTTCAACCGGTTCTTCCACATTGGTTTTGATGGTTTTACCCAAACTGGATTTTGCACGAAATTTGCACAAACCGATTTTTGCACGAATTTTGCACGAACCGAATCTGCTCAGAAATGTAACTTTCTGAAATCTTTGCAGATCTGCAACCGCTCAAATTTTTCGCAATCTGATTTTTGTACGAAATCTGCACGAACGGATTTTCGCACGAACTCTGCACGAACGAATTTTGCACGTGACAGATTGTCAGAATTATCTTCTCGAAAAACGAAATCGATAATCATGACGTCTTCTTCATATGTGTCAAAGATTGGATCACCATGGATCTCTATGTAGATCTCGTGGTTTTCTTCTCTTTCAACGAATGGACTTTCGTCCTGGATAGGGTAGATGTTTTGACTCACCATAATCACCAGAATCGTCTTTGATTGAGAAACCAAAGAGGCACGGCTCTGCTACCAAATGATGCAGGCGGAAGCTTCTAGGGATAGGGTTTGGGAGTCCTCCTCTCAGGGCTTTCGTAAAAGCTCTTGGATTTGTGAATACTCTTCACATTGGTTATTAAAACCTCTTTAAATCTTTCGATTAATAATTCATCAATAAACTAAATACAAAAGGAGGCCATAATTGGCTATTTATAAGAAAGCTTAAAACCCTAATATTCCTAAGAATATTCTAGATTATTCCTAAAAGATAAACAATAAATATAAATATAAATAATTAAATAGATAATAAAGATATTTAGAAATATTCCAAATATCTCGCTGCATCAGGTCGCCTGCATAAAACTTGACCAATTGAACTAACAAATTCTTAAAAATTGTGGCCTTGTAATCCTTAAATGAGATACGACCTATTATGACCAAGTTCTCGCTGCATCAGGCTGCATAAAGAATTTATATTTTAATATTATTATCTATTTAATTAATAATATTTATATTTTAATGTTTATCTTCTAGAATATTCTAAAGAATATTAGGGTTTTATGCTTTCTTATAAATAGCCTATTATGACCTCCTTTTGTATTCAGTTTATTGATATTGATTAATCGAAAGATTTTAAAGAGGTTTTGTTAAACCACTGTGAAGAGTATTCACAAACCCTAGTTTCCGGGTATTCTCAGAATCAACGGATCTAGTTCTATCCCTAGAAGCTTCCGCCTGCATCATTTGGTATCAGAGACACGCCTCTTTGATTTCTTAATCAAAGACGATTCTGGTGATTATGGTGAGTGTTAGCATCTACCCTATCTTGGACAAAAGTTCTTTTGTCGAGAGCGAAGAGTTAGAGATCTATAGAGAGATCTATGGTGATCCTATCTATGATGTCTATGAAGATGAAGTCACGATTGTTGATTTCGTTTTTCAAGAATATGATTTTGACAATCTGTCCCGTGCAAAATCCGTTCGTGCAAAAATCCGTTCGTGCAGAGTTCGTGCGAAAATCAGATTGCGCAAAATTCGAGCAGTTACAGATCTGCGAAGATTTCAGAAGATTACAAATCTTTACAGATTCGGTTCGCGCAAAATTCGGGCAAAATCCGGTTTGTGCAACATTTGTGCAAAATCCGGTTTTGTCGAAAAAGTCAAAACCAATGTGGAAAAACCGGTTGAAGATTCGAGGGCGAATCTTTCTTGGATGAATCTTTTCTTGGCCTGTGAGACCTGATGCAGCGAGATATTTGGAATACTTCTAAATATCATTATTATCTATTTAATTAATAATATTTATATTTTAATGTTTATTATTATCTATTTAATTAATAATATTTATATTTTAATGTTTATCTTCTAGAATATTCTAAAGAATATTAGAGTTTTATGCTTTCTTATAAATAACCTATTATGGCCTCCTTTTGTATAGAGTTTTATTGATATTGATTAATCGAAAGATTTTAAAGAGGTTTTACGAAACCACTGTAAAGAGTATTCACAAACCCTAGTTTCCGGATATTCTTAGAATCAACGGATCTAGTTTTATCCCTAGAAGCTTCAGCCTGCATCAAATTTACATGTCTATATTCGAATCCTATCCACTCACTGATAATTTCTGGTTGGAAAAGTTACACTTCTCTTTCATTTTTTCTCTTCCGCTTTCCATTGATTTTTATAAGAATATAGGCTTTGATTGGAAGACCCGAGTACGGTGCCGTTTTGATATTTACGGGACGAAACCAAGTAAAGTCACCAATCATGTTATAAATATAAATGCGAGGCGGATTTTGCAGAAAATAAAAGTACGGGGCGGATCTGAAAAAAAAAGAATTTGTTCATGCGGAAAAAAAGTGAGGGACGGATCAACCCATACCAAAAATGGTGCGGTTTCAATGTCCATATGCGGTTTTGTTTTATTTTCACTATTTAATAGCTATTGCATATTACGTGTACCTTTTGATGGCAATGATAAGTTAATGTTGTAAATTATATAAACCCATTGTAATATATATATATATATATATATATATATTTATATTTACTTTTACTGTTATAATTTTCGTTTTGTAAATAATATTTATCTATTAAATTTTTAATTATTTATCAAATTAACATTTTTAATTCATGCAAGTAATAATAAAATTATTTAATCTTACGAAATAGAAATATTATTTGTAAAAGCTGTATTTTAAATTTTAACCAAAAAAAAGCTGTATTTTAAATCATTTTTCTTGTTTCTATTAATAAAATTTTTTTTTGGACCGCATATTATTTTTTTCACCAATCAAATATTGTTACGTCCCGCTTTCTTCACACAAACCGCACTTGTTCCGCAGTTGTCTTTTTATCACACGATCTGCAGTTGTACCGTACCATCCCGCACAATTTTATCATCCGCACCTCTTAATTTAGTGTCACCATTCGAAGCCATACTTTGGCCTGCAGCCTTTTGGTTTCTATTCATACTTTAATATATAGGTTTAATATATTTTATTTAGAGAAACTTAAGATAATATTAGTTTTCTTTTATGATTTTTAATTTGATATTGTAGACTTTTGTAAAACATTTATTATTTGTATATCAAAGTGGTGCAATTAAACAAAAGATCAATGATCAAATCTCATGTAGACCTCTAAAATTGTAGGCATGACACTGATGACAGTCCTACACATAACATGATACACTCGCGTCCACTGCCTCCCGTAGAGGTACATTCACCTCCATATCATCCTAAGAGCATGTACAATGGTGATACTGTTATGAGTGTCTAAAAACTTTTTAGAATTAAATATACTAAATTTTAGAAATTTTGAGTGTCTAAAAACAGAAAAAGTGTCCTATATTTCATAAAATTTAATATATTTAATTCTAAAAAGTTTTTAGACACTCACGATAGTATCACTATTGTACATGCTCTAAGAATGTACACTGCTCTTGTGCCAAATTGCGACAGAATCAATACTTCATAAAAAAAAAATTGCTAAAGTTTTAAATACTTCATAAATTGTAGTAAGAGTGTCATTATTCATGCAAGTGGAGCTAGAGGAACGCATAAGTCAAATACATACCAAACTTATTGCACATGTCTTTCTTGTTTGGTAATGTTGCGGATGGTCGATGATGTCTCACATGTAAACTGCAACAAATTTTTGTAACAAGAAGGATTTACATGTGTTATCAAATATAATGTGTGAAAAGACAACATGGTCATATAATCTAAGTGGGTAGATATTGAGAGATATTATTTCTTGGCATGATTACAAATTCAAAGCATCTCTCATTTTTATAACCCTTGGTGTAAGAATTATTTCTTAATTATGATTAGCTCACCTCATACTATCATTTACATGTATCTCCGCCGTGTGATTGAAACATATATCTTGGATTTACAAAAATATAGTAGTATTAATAATCGATTCTCATTAGGTAATAATAACTTGGAAGAAAAAAAGGAGACTAATATAGGGAGAATTTGTGGATTTCCGACAAAATATATATTTTAATGATATAATATTTTGAATAGAGACATCAAAGGATCCAAAAGGGTCCTCCCTCACCAACATACACTAAGGGGGAATAAAACCGGGTTATTAAGTATATATTACACTTTAGTCTCTTTAGGTGTTGTTTTAAAATGTTTCCTCAAAACAAATGTTTGGATTTAATAGCCAGAGGCCATGCACCACTTATAAGTGGGGAACACACATGTGCGTGCATTCCCCTCTGGTTAAGGCATTTCTGAAATTAAGAACTATAGCTTATCATCAAATTTATGAATATGTTACATGCTTTAGCTTTTTGTAAAAGGTTAGATTATTATATGTATGCAATGGCAGACGTAAATTATGAATCCTAATATGTGATGTTATAGCGATGCGCTTAACCATTAGTTTTGAATGGTAATACAAATTTGTAAGTGATTTGGGAACCATTTATAAGTAAGGTTACTAAACCGTAAATCGTATGTATTCGTTGTTTTCTACATCTACTTAACACGGTTCCACCATTTTTTTTGTCTTTTTTTTTGCGAAAACGCAATTAAATTATTTGCCATCCCGCCACTCACTCGAGGAATGTGGTTTTAAGCTATAACATGCGAAGGTTGTTGATAGTGGTATTAAATTAACTTGTAGAAGCATCTGGAGTTTTAAGAAAATTTGCTTTTAATCTCCTACCAATCATGGTCGACGAAAACAAAAAGCCATATATCAACATTTGAGTTGTGGAGAGAGTTATAAAAACCAGGTGATTTCACAGTTTGATTCCAAACACTGTTTTATAACGTTTACTCTATGCATCGCAATATTATATTTATGTTTTAAAAAACGACAGTCAAGTCATTTTTTCAATCAGGGGATTATGAACCCAAGTTGAGAGTAATATTCAAACTTTATAAAGAAAACCAATTATTGTGATCATTTAAGACGTTAAAAGTGGTTGGCCATAATTGGAGTAAGAGTAACCCATATGAAATTTTCAATTACCACACCACCATAAGTTAGTTTATTTAAGTCATTTCATCAAATGTTGTCAATGGACAATGCAAATATTGTTTTCCCGTCTATTAATTCATCAAATAAACGCGTACGCCATTCTTTTTTAAAAAATTTAAAACACCATATTTTCAAGAGACATATGTACAATAGCTGACTGCACACTAATAAAACCCTGGAATCAAAGTCCACACAAGCCTACAAAGAAAGGACTTAAAGACGCCTTGAACTAAATTCTAAAAGAAAACACTCAAAGTGGAATTCTCCAACCGAAACAACTACAATCAAAAACAAGACTAAACACATTCTCAAAAGAAAAGACCAAGACTAAATAGATTCAAGTGACTAAACTACGAGACACAAAAACGACTGGAATACATCAATCCTCTGAACAAGGGTTTACTACTTACTAGGCAGATAAGTCAGCCAAATAACAACCAAAGTTTTAATGTAAACAGATAGCTTACGTCAGAGGTCCCATCATGAGAATGAGTTAAATGGTTCGTCTATAGTATAACGTTTTGGCATGTGAAAAATCCGCCGAAAATTAAGAAATTTAAAGTCTCTAATTTTTTGTTATTTTATATAAAGTTATGAGTGGTCGTTGCTCGCATCTTCTTTTGATTTCATCTTTATTTGGACTCTTCCGCCAATCTTTTCTCTTGCAATTCTAAATAAGATTATCTCTAGTTTAATAAGAGGGTAGATTGAATTTAGTTAATTACTCCCTCCGTTCTCAAAAGATTGATGTTGTAGAATTTTCACAACTATTAAGAAAACACATTAATTCTTAGTTATAAATGTCTTGTTTTTTGTACTAAACAATTTTCTATGACTCTAAACCAATAGTAATTCAATAAAACCAATTAATGTGTCTTGGAATTTCCAATTCATCATTGTTTTTTTTATTAAAAATGTAAAAAATATTTGTGTAGAAATATTTGTTTTTCCTATAACATCGATCTTTTTAGAACGGAGGGAGTAGTAAAAGTAGACAAATGAGGAGGAGGCCGATTAAATATTAATAATTTGGTTACATGATTAAAAAGACATTTGATGTTATTCTGTCGGCCGATTAGGATAACAATTTTACGTAAATTGACAACAACAACAAAAAGAAGACAAATCTTCGGGAACTCACATGCAGTAAACAGTAGTCGCCAATACAACGTAAATAATAAATGAAATGTACAACAGAATAATGTCGGACTCTAATCTAACCACAACAAAATGACAAAAAAAAAAACTGATATTCAATACAGATGTTTTTTTTGTAACATGTTATGTGTAAGAAAAAAAAGGATGATTAATTTTCCTTTTTTTTTAATCAAAATTAATAGTCTAGAGACTACCCAATTACATACCTAACAAATGAAAACTTGTAAAGCTGCTTTTAATGTTCATGAACCATCTCCTTTAGTTGTTGGATTAAGTTATTATAATTAAGTGATTACGTTGACAAAAAAGAAATTAAGTTAATACATGAAGTTCATAGTTATCATTTGTATATTGCCCTTGAAGACTAGTATAACAATGGTCTATTCACAATCTTCATATTTACTTTTCCTGCTGAAAATGCATTAACTAAATATAGACATACATATAGTTTAATAACTAGATTCATATTCACATTAATACTGTATAGTAGTTTTTTCAGCATGATTAGCTCAAACAGTTGAAATCAGGGAAACTAAATTTGTTTTGTCGATACGACTTGGAATCTATATTATGTTTAGAGAGGTCATTTGCCACAAATCTGTTATTTGTCTGTACATATATACAAATAAATAAGATGGGAACTCTTACACAAAAATCATCCAAAACAATCTCAAAGCGGTCATACAGCAACATAGTTAAAACTTAAAAACTTTAGCAAAAATCAGGCATGTATATATATGGTTGACTGTGATAACAAAAACTTTGGTTTGATGTGTGTATATATAATGCATGTTGTTGATATTATAAAAGCAAAAAAGTTTTTAGCGTGTGTGATAGCTTTATCTTCTAATTCATAATCATAATCTTCTCGAATAAATTGCTTCCTACTCTTTGGAAACATATATAAATCAATCGGTTGGCTATTCAAATCGGTTTACTAGCGACTAATGTATATAGTTTTTAGTTAATTAGATTGAAAATCGAAATGGCATAATTACAAAACTACCCTTATCAACTTAATATAAGAACTACATTCATTCTCCATTCCCTCTTCCATATCGACATCTCTTTCTCTCAATCTCTATCTCACCGGAAAACGTACACCGACTTGCATCTCCGGCTAAAACTCTCCTAACCAAATCGGATATGGCGAAAGGAGGAAACAAACTGATGAAGCTTAAGTCAGTTTTGAAGAAGCTCAATTCATTTAACACCAAGCCCAACCAACGACCAGCAACACCGGCCACTCACGGCCGATCGTCCTCCGTGAGTGCATTTCCCTCCGCCGACCTTCACACCGTCTACGTCGGCCGAACACGACGGCCATACCACGTGAGCTCCGACGTTGTGAACCATCCACTATTCCAGCAATTAGCGGCAGTGGACGGTGGATACGGTGGTGAGGACGGTTCGATCGCCGTGTCGTGCGAGGTGGTATTGTTTGAGCATTTGCTTTGGATGCTTGAGAACGCCGATGACGACGAGTCACGCCCCGAGTCGGTACATGAACTCGTCGAGTTCTACGCTTGTTAAACTCTTCTTACGATTAATTTAGGTGCAACCAAAACATATAAAATGTTTTGTGTTTGTATATTCTATAATTTGTATACTTTACACATCTTTTGTTAAAATATATTTTAATTTGTTGGAATAGATTCGTTTTCTATACAAGAAAAAGGAATCTCAAGTAAAAAGGAAAATCAAAGAAAAGGGAAAAACAAGCAAAAGGAAAATCAAGCAAGAAAGGAAATTAAGCTAAAAGGAAATCAAGAAGATGGAAAGTTTTCTACTAGGAAGAAGTAATTTACTATTATTGTTTAGAGTCCTAACCCTATAAATAGAGGTCTAGGCTTAAGGTTTAATGTATAAAAAAATTCACAAAGATCACAAAGATCATCAGAAAGAAAAAAAGAGAGAATTAATAAAAAGAGAAGTTTAAGAAAAATATTTTTTCATAGAGTGAATTCCAACATGGTATCAGAGACAGGTTGTGAGTGTTTTTAGTTTCGTGCGAAACTTTTTCTCTGCGGAATTACTCTGTGCAAAAAAAAAAAAAAAAACGTTCTGTGCAAAATCGGGAGAAAAAAAAAAAATCGAGTTCGTGCATCATCGTTCTGTGCAAAGTCAGTTTGTGCAAAATCCGGGTTCATGCAAAATCTGGACAGAAGCTGAAGGATGAGTAAAACAACACTAACAATTCCAGTGTTTGATGGGCAAAATTATGAGCTTTGGGCTACGAGGATCAAAACTACTCTGAGGATTAAAGGGCTTTGGGAGATTGTGGAAAAAAGGACTTTCTCCAAAACCAAAAGCAAAAGATGAATCACTAGAAGAATGGAAAGAAGAAGAGAAGGAAGATTTGGAAGCTTTACAATTGTTGCAGATGGCTGTGACAGATTTGGTTCTAATGAAAGTAGTTTCTGCAACTACATCTAAGGAAATTTGGCAAAGACTACAAGAAACCTATCAAGGCAACGATCAAGCAAAACTTGTGAGGTTGGATTGTTTGAACAAGGAGTTTGAAGATCTAAAGATGAAAGCCGGAGAAAAAATTCGGGATTACACAGATAAAGTACAAGAGATTGTGAACCAGATGAGTTTCCTAGGAGAAGAAAAGTCAAATCATCAAGTGATCAGGAAGATATTAAACTCAATGCCAAAGAGTTATGCCGGGTTAGCAGCTTTAATGCAAGAAACCAAAGATTTGAAGAAGATTATTGTGACAGATCTCATTGGATCGCTGATCTCACATGAAGCAAAGTATCTACCAGAAGACGAACAAATCGAAGGAGCTTTTTATGCAAGATTCAAAGGAGAAAAGTTTGGTCAGAGATCAAATCAACATCAAAGAACATACAAGTGGTGCAATAGATGCAAAAAGGATAATCACAATGAAGAAGATTGTTACTTTAAGAAAGGAAATTCACCATGGTGTGGAATCTGCAAGAAGAATAACCACAATGAAGATGTTTGTCACTACAAGAACAAGGAAGGAAAGTCATATGAAAACAAACAAGGTCCAGGAATATGCTATGTGTGTGGTAAGGCTGGACATTATGCAAAGTACTGCAAAAGCAAAGGAGAAGTTAATTTTTGCCAAAACCGGGAAGAAAAAGAGACAAGGTTTGGGGAATTATCTTTCACTGCAACAGCTTTTGATGCAAGTCATGTTTATGAAAAAGGAGAATGGCTAATTGACAGTGGAGCAACAAGTCACCTGGCTAGAGATGAAAAGTTCTTCACAAGATTAGACAAGACATACAAAGTTCCAATTAAATTTGGATGTGGAATAATTCTTACAAGTGCAGGAAAAGGAGATATTAGCATGAAGACAACTAATGGAAAAGTTACAATCGAGGATGCGTTACTAATTCCAGGACTTGACAGAAACTTGTTGAGTGTGCCACAATTAATGCCTAAAGGTCTCAAAGTTCTATTTGATGTGAAGACATGTACAATCATGGATAAAGCTTGGAAGAAGTTAATAGAGGTTCAAGAAGATAATCAGAAGTTCATTATCAGATGGGAGCTACTTGAAGAAAAAGCAAAGGAAGAGACGACACAACCACAAGAGACTCAAAATGGTCGTTCAGAGGCAACTTTAAAATTTCAAGTAAAAGAAGATTGCTACAAAGCAATGGAGATAAAAGAAGAAGAAACCACAAAGGATCAAGATGAAGATGATTTGATCAAGAGGGAGAAAATGAAAACTACATCAAACAAATCTAGAGGGAGTATTGGAATAGATTCGTTTTCTATACAAGAAAAAGGAATCTCAAGTAAAAAGGAAAATCAAAGAAAAGGGAAAAACAAGCAAAAGGAAAATCAAGCAAGAAAGGAAATTAAGCTAAAAGGAAATCAAGAACATAGAAAGTTTTCTACTAGGAAGAAGTAATTTACTATTATTGTTTAGAGTCCTAACCCTATAAATAAAGGTCTAGGCTTAAGGTTTAATGTATAAAAAAATTCACAAAGATCACAAAAATCATCACAAAGAAAAAAAGAGAGAATTAATAAAAAGAGAAGTTTAAGAAAAATATTTTTTCATAGAGTGAATTCCAACATAATTATCTTATAAATGATACAACAAACAACTGAAAAATAAATATTTCAATGTGTATGTCAAAAAATATATTAAAATGTTTTTTTTTTGAGAAAGATTATATTAAAATGTTTACATTTATATATCTTGAAGATGATGATTCTTTGTAATTATATAAAGGGATTTAAAACCAGTTGCAGTATGAAATAATAGACTGGATTATACATATTGTATAACTATGAGCTAGGTTTCTTTCTCAAAAAAAAAACTATGAGCTAGGTCGACGGTCAAATGAGCTGACCGGACTCTATTGGCGGCGAACTAGATTAATCACGGGTTACAAAATTTCAACCCTAATCAAGTAGTTCATCATCTTATTTATTTTGAATAGATTGGGCCGCATGTTTTTCCAAATAAACAATCAAATTTATTTCGTTGATAAATTGGTTTTTATCATACATAATATATTTACGCACATGTTCATAAACACATTAAATATGATAAAATCAATTATACAGTGAATGTATATTATATGTTTAACGTCTAGATTGATGATCTATGATTTAATAGCGCAGTGGTAGTTGGATATGGGTTAGGACGTAAATTTACGCATTTTCGACGCTTTACTTTTCGTTACGAACAAATTATTGCATGTGAACTACTTGATTGTTTGAATTTCGGGCTAGGCAATTAATCCGTGGTGAGTTGTGATAACTATTGACCAAGAGATTTGTTAACCTCTAGAATTACTTGCACGGCGTCTGAAAATCAAATTACTATCGTTTAGATAAAAATAATACTCCCTTCGTTTTATTATATAGGATTTTTAAGATAATTTTTTTAGTTTCATTTTATAAAATGTTTTACTAGTTTCTATGCAGGTTTTAATGTGATTTGATACTTTTGTTTTTTTAAATTTCGTAGTCTTATATATGATTGGTTGAGATATAATTTTAATTAATTATTAAATGAGATTTTGTTTGCATTTATTGTTTTCTTAATTCTCGCAAAATAAATCAAAAAATCTTATAAAATGAAATGGAGGGAGTATGTAATTAGGATTTTGTGATTTATCTAGAAAACTCAAAACCTAAAAAGAAAATTGTCGGAAAATGCATAAACATGTACACAAGAAAATGCATACAAATTGGATGATATAAATATTTTTCTTTTGGAGATAATGAACACATAAATATACAAGAAAATAAGTATGGCAATCTGAAATTCGTTTGTCCTCTCTCAAAGAGAATGGCAGATTATACAAACCGAATCTTCCACAAAGAAAGAAAAGTCGCCTTTCTTAGGTCATCTCCAACCCACTTCTATTTCTTCTTCTATTAATAGAAGAAAAAATAGCAATTCATCTATTTTAGAGATCAAGTCCAATGTTTTTAAGTGCCATATGTAAGTATTAAAAAAATGGCCCTTTTTGTATATCGTAAAAAACAACAACCACATAACATAAGTAAAAAACACTTTAAAACTTCATAAAATGGTTCATAATTCCAAATAGTTTGTACGAAATAAAAACAACAGTAAAATAAAATTTATTTTTGAAATATTGCCCTCCTTACATTTTTGCTTTCAAAATTATTCATTAAACTTGTATAGCCGAGTTTTTCAACCATCTCCATTTCAATCGATAGCAAAGCCAACCAATTCAATTTCTCTTATGATATGGTAGACTGCAAATAATTGTTTATCAGATTCAACTTCGAAAAACTTCTTTCTGCGTGGCAACCCGATACTGGAATGATCAATATTATGCGATAAGCGATTGCGGTATTTAGATAGCAATCCTCCATTCTTTTCAAAATATGAAACACTTCAATTGCCTTTAAGAAAAGATCTTACGAATATTGTTATTATAAAAAAAACGTCAATAATTTTTTATAGCTATATTTATAACAAATATTTTAACTAAAAAAGACCCCTCGAAATTTAGAACTCTAAGCGGTGGTTTCACTGACTTGTCCTCTGGGCAGGCATGTTAGAGATATATTGGAGAGAAAATAGAGAAGAGAAACTAAAATATTGTTATTTCTTAATCTATTTTAGAGGAGAATATAGAAAAATATATTAGAGATGATCTCAGATGCCGACGTCGTTTCCCTTTCCATTCGAGTCTTTATACGCTTTGTTTTTCTTCTTCTTTATCTTTTTCCCCGAAAGATTTCATGTTGATTATCGTTGCGTTTTATACCTTAAGTTTTACAGTTTTAGTTGTCATGAAAACGATGGTGTTTTTTTTTTTTTTACATGGACCAATTAGAATAGATTAAAATTAATCAATCGGTTAAATCTATAAAATACATTTTAAATTGATATTTACATTCTTTAAAAAAATTGTTTACAACTCGTCTTTCTTTTAGATATGTCACATGTGACATGAATAAAGTGTGTTTTTCTTACCAACTAATATTCCTGAAATTCACATGTAAAACTAATTCAAATATTTCCCATCCTGCTAAATGCTAATATAGAAGATGACTGAGCAAAATAAGAAATTAAGAACATTATCTCGTAGCAACACAATTGGCGCTAACCATAACAATAGACTGAGCAACATATATACTACACATTCACATTTGATTGTGA